>BPLQ01012307.1:0-130310 GCA_021605075.1 Caerostris darwini
AAAAAATACCCAAGGATATTGTTGAAAAAGAAGCAAAAGTAAAGACTTTTTCAAAAATCTAATCAAACGTTATTTTATATCATCAAACATTATTTCAAATTAATCTGTCTGGCTTAAATTTGTTTGCGGATGGTACTTAAAAAACTGTTTAAATGAAAAATAACATCACTCATATTTCTCAATTTTTTACGCCTCCTCTATAACCTACCACATTTCAGGACAAAATGCATCGTTCAGCTGACATCTGTCCCTATAAATCCTAACATTTTTCTTCCCGAGACAGCAACGTCATATATATGTCTCCAAAGTTTCAATTTATCAGGCATTCCCAGTTTTTTTCCTGCAATGGCCAAACCACTTACTTTACCAAAAGAAGAAAATCGTTATTTATATGAATTATACAGTACATTTTTTTTTTCCTCATTTTACCATCTTTTTTTTTTTTTCATTTACAGATTGTCAACGCCATATGTCGTTTAATACGAAAACACGACAAAGCAATGCCGGAATATACATATACTAGTATAAAAAAAGAGATAGATAGAAAGAAAGAAAAAGGAAAAGATGAAATAAAACGAAGTAATCGTCCTCAAGGACGAACCTGGGGTCGTCACGGGAAAAATGTTTTGACCCTAACTAAACCTGTTCTCCTATCAGAGAAGTCGGTCCTTGTCATCAATAACTGAAGACAGTTTCGCTCCTAACCACTCACTCTCTTCTGGCTGTGTGTGTTGCTGACTTTTCCTTTTTGGTGCCATTTTCTTCTTATTTAGAGGGTGACTTTTTTCTAGGGTGGGCTGGAAAGTGGCATTTCGTTCGAAGCAGGCATAAGGTACTATCTTTTGTGGGGGAGATATCGTTTGACGAATGTGGATGGAGATCACCTGAAGGTGGGGGTGGAGGAATAAAGAAAAAGGCTGTACGAAACAGTCAGTTTGGGCTTGGAAGCTAATTAATTCAGAGGTTTCAGGAGTACTTACATTGTCAAAAGGGATTTGGGATTTGATTTTGTGTGGGGTGTCTTTAAGCATTTAAACACGAGTTGATCATGGATGTAGTTCGGCATACTAGACATAGTAGATGTCTTCTTTTCATTCTACTTATCCCAAGTTTTTACTTTTTATTTACATTTTGTGAGCAAAACTTGGTCCTATGAATTATTTGTATTAATCAAAAAACAACTCATTTGTTTTTAAATTAACACTGGCGATAAAATTTTATGTATGATTTTGTTTAGGATGTCTGTTGAACATTTAAATACTTCGATGGTTTAACTGATTAACTATCATGGATTTAATTCAACATAGATGTCTTCTTTTCATTCTTCTTCTCCGAAGTTTTCAGTTTTTATTTACATTTTGAGAGTAATATTTGGTCCTATGAATTATTTGTATTAATTAAAAATGACTCATTTGTTTTTAAATTAATACTGGCAATAAAATTTTATGTAAACAAAACAATGTAATTAATAATTTTTCATTAAGACGTGCATTTCTTGTTTTTGAACAAAGTTAATTAATTAAATTGATTTTTTTAATTTGAAATCTTCGCTTTTTTTCTTGGTACATAAACGCTTAATTTGTTGTCAGATTTTAGATAAATATCCAAGCAATCATCTTTAACAGGAAAGAAATCATCTCTATCTTTGCTCTCAGTATTAGTCAAATAAACAATAAATAAATAAATGAAATGCATACTTATAAATATAAGATTTCGAAAACTTTATTAATAGATTTATTGTTTTCTTCTAGATGGCTGGATAGTCTTTTTTAAAAAAATATTTAGATTTTATCAATGCGATAAATCAATAATTTCATCTAAAATGTATAATAAAATTCTTTTTCTTTATATCCAATAGATTTTTTTGATATTTACATAAGCTGTGAGTCAATTTGACTCCAACTTTTAAATTATCTACAAACTCACAAAATAAATGCATTATATCATACAATAAGGCAATAATACTCTTTCAATAAATAAATTCAAATTTTTAAAAAGAAATTTGCTAATTTTTTCCAAAATTAGTATTGGACAAACTTAATTACTTTTTACTTCGCTATCTGTAGCGATAGATTCGAGATGGTCTTTGAGATTATCACTGTCAATCCAATGTTAAATGACTGTATTGAAAATTTTGCAGAGAAATATTCTTCTCCAATCATCCATAAATGAAAGGAAATTATTTTTTTCCCTTTCCCATTCAAATCCATATTCCAAAATCACTTTTTCCTTCAGGAGATACAGAAAACTGGATCCGCAATTTCTAGATAATAAATTTAGGGACAAGTTTACCCTCTAAACGTAAAGAACCAATGATTGTAGGCCATGCAGCTTTCGTGTACATACGGGTTGAAGTCAAATTCTTGGGATGTAAACACAGTCCTCCCGGGAAATACTGTCTTCCTATCAACATCCATCGGTGGACTGTTCGTGGTATACATGAGGTACATTGATGTTCCACTCTCATTCCCCGAACTAGGTATGGGGGTGAGGTATGGTGAAGAAAAAGAAGATGTAAACATAGATCTCTCACTTATTCATACAATTGTATTAAACGGAAAGAATGGATATAATGGATTGTGGATATAATGGCTATATAATGGATTGTGAACTCTTTTCTATACGATTAATCACAGAAATGTTATTATTTACAATACACACTAAATTATTAATTGAGCACTATAATTATACTGTATCTCATGAAATGAAATTGGTTTAGATGTAGTTCGTATAACCGAGAGGATTATCCTAACATTGTACAAATTATCTTATTCGTGCAATAGTAGTAATAATCTCAAATGACGATTACTTTGATTTGAAGTCCTACACCAGTGAAAAGGCAGATATTTAGCAGATCCATCGTTAGTGAAGTGGAACGTGTTACACTATACCGACATTGTAAGTTGAAGAAATACACCAAGAATTATCTGGAAAATGGAATTCCTCTCATCTCACCTGCTCAACGGAAGAGCTTTTCAATCCACACATTTTCCTGGACAGAGATACAAAAAACGATTTGTCATCACTGGTAAGGTTTTGAATAGAACTCCGTTAGAGATGGAGTCCCAATGGCACCATTATAATTTAATTTAGTTTTCGCTCTACGATCATATGGTGCATACTTTGGACTAATGAGACCGGGACCTACAGTTTAATGTGGATTTCGAACCACCAACAAATATCCATGCCCTCGCCAGGATTCGAACTTGAAGTGAATGATTCCAAAGAGCAGAGCGCTAGACAATTGCCTCTCAGGCCACTTGCCATTATATGCATATTTCTTCATTGTATAAGAATTTGAAATATGAGCACGCTATTGTCATTTTTAGTAGAATCAATTATTTTAAATAACTTATTCCAACTTTTTTTAAACTCTGTATTATTTCATGCAGAAACTGAAAAAAACTAGTTTTAAAAAATCGATATCAAAATTCTGAGTTGAATTATATGAAACATATAAATATGTTTATTGATGGTTTTAAATCTGGATGCAAAATATTTCACTTTTTTTTCAATAAGAAATTTGCATACCATCATCACCATCACATCATTGCCAGAGGCCAAATGATACCATAAAAGGCAAATTTATTCATTGTATAAGAATTTGAAACATGAACATGCTATTGTCAATTTTAATAGAATCAATTATTTTAAATAAATCATTCCAACTTTTTTTAAACTCTATATTATTTCATGCAGAAACTAAGAATTGTGAGCTTAAGTAAGTTTAAAAAAATCCAAATCAAAATTCTGAGTTAAATTATATAAAACACATAAATATGTTTATTGGTTGTTTTAAATCTGGATTCAAAGTATTTCAAATTTTTTTTCGATACGAAATTTGCATACCATCACGTATTGAATACGATTTTCTAATCTTCTGGCTGCTTTTTACCATAAAAGATTAAAAGCATTTATATACGATGATACACCAAATTAATGCATTTTTTATTTAAAAAATGCATTAAAGATTAACTGAATACTCCGTTACATATTAAATTAGGAAATCCATTTAATATTTTCATCCTTCAATACTTTTCTAGGTTAATTGCTCAAATAAAATCATAACTAAAATATTTGCTTGGGGATTAAGCTATGTAAAAAAACAGTACGAATGCAAAATTTAATTTTTTTTTCCCCTGATTAATAAGCAGAAAATAAAGTTTTATTGGGCGGATTTAGTTTTATTTATTAGCATTTAATTAGGTATTTACAACTTCAAGATATTACGTACACAGAAATTTGTCTTGCTTGATTTTTGATTTTTATTTAAATTAAAACCATCCTGCCATTTACTTCTGAAACTGAGCGAATCATCCAAACTTCAAACTTTGTCATTCACTTCTGTGAACCGTTCATTTCCTCCAAGCTTAAATCAATTTTAATATTCCTTTCGCATTTTTAGTTCCCTATTCAACGATTCCACATCAAATCCAGATTCGGAATTCGAAAACAAGATTGATAAGATACAAAGTCGAGGATTTAAATTCATCTACCGAACTCTTCCAAGATTCATCAAGTGTAACGCAAGGAAAACTTATCGTCGAGATTGCATTGATTAGAGAAATCCTATCTTGTTTATTATGACAAGAAATCGAAGGAGTACGGGTATAATCAATTGCAAAATGCATGTAAGAATGTGATTTTCTGGAATTGAGCTTTCTGAAGAAGCTATGCTAAACAAGAAGCTATTAAATCAACTCTCTTATCGTAATTGGATGATTATGCTTAATAAACCTAATTTAAATATATTGATGGGAAATAAAGATAATGAGATAACGATAGATTAAAGTTAGTTTAGATATAAAATTACAGACGTGAAACAGAGTATAACCGGTCATTTCAATTGAAATTTTAGAACTTTATCATAAATGAATTATGGGTTAAATTAGGTAGTATAATGGTGTTTATAAAATGACTGAGTATATAAGAGCACGTGGCTGTTGCCACGATATTTATAGGAGAAAGAAATTCATGTTTTTAAAAGCTTACGATACAAAAGAAGAACCAAAATCTAGATTTCACGTTTACAATCCCAAAATTTCGAAAAAATCAACTGACAACACCCATTTTTATACATTGCTAATTGACCAGTGCATTACAAATCATGAATTATGTTGAAATTGAACATAAAGCACACACAAAAAAAACTTTTATAAGATTTGCGAAACACAATAAAATATTGATTGATTGCTTTTGAAATAGTTGATTAATTATGATTGATTTCCTATCCTTTTTCTGTACTTATTGATTATTTCTGCCCTTTTTCTTTGTCTTATTATTTCTGCCGCCGTTTTTTGTGTGCTTAATTAGCAGCCGTTTTTTTGTGCTTAGATAAATTTCAAAAACTTTCATAGTTTTTAAATGCACCAATCAATTAGCAATGCTTAAAAGTGGATGCTTTCCATTAGATTTTTATAACTCTAACCATGTTAGCTAGGTTTTGTTCTTCTGAACTAATCATTCATCAATTGCAAAATGCATGTAAGAATGTGATTTTCTGGAATTGAACTTTCTGAAGATGTTATGTCAAACAAGAAGCTATTAAATCAACTCTCTTTTCATAATTGGAAGATTATGCTTAATAAACCTAATTTAAATATATTGATGGGGAAAAAGATAATGAGATAACGATAGATTAAAGTTAGTTTAGATATAAAATTACAGACGTGAAACAGAGTATAACCGGTCATTTCGATTGAAATTTTAGAACTTTATCATATTTTAATTATGGATTAAATTAGGAATTATAATGATGTTTATAAAATGATTGAAGATATACGGGCACGTGGCTGCTGCCACGATATTTGTAAGAGACTGAAATTCGTGTTTTTAAAAACATACGCTTCAAAAGAAGAACAAAAATCTAGATTTCACGTTTACAGTTACAAAATTTCGAAAAATCAAATGGCGACACCCATTTTTATACATTGCTAATTGATTAGTGCAAGAAAAAAACCATGAATGATGTAGAAATGGAACATATGGTACAAAAATAGGGGGGCATTTTTTGTAAGAGAACAAAAAGTAAGGTAAAATTAATTGTTATGATTTGAATAAGAAGTAAGAATTGCATCCATTATATTATTTTTGAAGATCTGTGAAACAAAATAAAATATTGACGGATTACTTTTGAAATGATAGATTTTCTATCTTTTAATCTGTACTTATTGATTATTTCTGCTTTTTTTTTCTTAGTCTTTATTTGTCTTTGTCTTTTTGTGCTATATAAATTTCAAAAATATTCATGGCATTTACTGCACCGATCAATTTTTATAACCCTAATCATATTAGCTAGGTTTTTATTTTTCTCAACACTCTCCAGCATATATTTTGGAATAACTAGATTAAGAATTTCATTTCATTTATTGATCATGGTGAACTGTAGGGGATTGTAAATTGTGCAATTATCCACTAAATTAAATTTTTGTATTATAAAAATTCACTATTTCTAATTATTGTAGATAAATACTTATCTAGGAAGTATATAATATTTAGCTATTTTGTCCATTGATGGAAAAAAGAAGATAATGTTTTTGGCCAAATCAACGAACGCTGGAATTAGATGAATGCAAGAAGATTAAGATGTTTTGACTACGTTAAAAAAAAGTTTCATCATTTTGGCACCAAAAAAATAGTTAGTCAATGAAACATAAGTATGGATTATATTTTAATGAGAGGCTAGGATTATGCCTAATTGCAGAACTATCAACTAAAGAATTAAGCGAATAGAAAATAAATAAAAATTTTGAGATAGTTATAAAAATTTTAGAAAAATTTAAAATATTATTAAATCAGAAAAATTAAAAAAAAATATTAGAAGTGAAATTTATTTGTTTTATTTTGTGTTAAATTTGCTTTTAAATATTCTGTAGTTGCTAAACTATAATTAAGTTTTAAAATTCATTTTTGTAATAAAAGTCTTTGTTACTTTATGAATTAAATAAATTGTAAAAAAAATTTTTAATATTTTTAAATCTGAAAAATTTGAAAAAAAATAATAGAAATGAAATTTATTTATTATTTTTTTATTTTGTATTTAATTTGCTTTTAAATATTCTCTAGTTGCTAAACTACAATTAAATTTTAAAATTAATTTTTGTAATAAAAGTCTTCGTTACCTTATAAACTCTATAGAAGCACTTAAGTTTGTGTAAAATTACTTCATTGCAATTTTCTGCATTGTCAAAAGTAATTGAATTTGACAAAATTTATATGGTAATTAAGAAAAGATTCGAATTTTGGCTACAAATTATATTATAATCAAGGCAGTTTTGTAATTTTAGTTAAAAAATGTCTGGTAAAATTAATTGTTATGATTTGAATAAGAAGTAAGAATTGCATCCATTATATTATTTATTAAATATCAATCAAAACATGAATAAGATGATTATTAAAATAAAAAACATTTTAAATGTGTTCAAAATTAAGCCAAAATGAAATTTTCTTAAAAAGAAAGATTTCAAAAATTTTTTAAAAAGATTTCTAAAGATTTTCTTTTAAAATTAAGTCAAAATGAAGTAGTTTTCGAATAAATCTGTATGATTTTCTTTAAAACACAAAAAAGCCCAGCTCAAATTTAAAACCTTAAACATTTTTTAATGTTTTCGTCGTCGATCGAAGCAAAACCACAGCGACATATGTCCCAATCCTAATGATTAAGACAACAAACATCTTATTTAAAGCCACGACATCTGTCTCTCAGCTATTTACATGCACCTGAGAACATAATTGCTTCTCAAAAAACTAAAAATATTCGGAAGTTTTTGCGTTCGGCTATAATTACTTATTACCAAACATCCTTTTTTTGTGCACCACATAATGGCAAAACACGAAAAGACAACTAAATAACGGGTTTCCTCGTTGCCAATAAGAGCCCAAACAGGACAGCCAACAATTAACAAAAGCTCAATACACCAAATGGCTTGGCCCGCGTAACAAATGTTGAAAGGAAAGAACGGATATGCTCCTTTAATGACCAAATCTGAGTCTGCTGACAGCTAAATTTGAAGCTGCCATCGGGTTTGAGCAGCTACTGAAAGGAGATAGTTAATTGTTCCGTGGGTTATTTTAAGGTAAAAATATCGGTAGGCATGTCCAATATACGAAAACAAAGGTTCTTTAGTTTGTGTGATTGTTGTATTCCATTGATACGAACTTTGGTGGTTTTGCGTTATTATTATTGTTGTTCTTCATTTGATTAGCTTCGTGACTTTGGTTGATTAGTGTACTTAAATTTGGTTGACGGATTGCGAGGTTTTGAAGTGATTGAAATTAGTTGTAAGCTAATTTTAGACTCTCTTGGCAATTTATTTTCATTTGGGCTAATGAATTAAAGTAGATTTTGGGTGGCTTTGCTTTTGCATTTATACTTTTTTCTATGGAAATATATTTATCTGTGAAATTAGAAAACACTTTTTCGTATTACCATTTATATTTAATTAAACAAAGTGTCCACTTATGTATGTATGCATACATTGCAATATGTTTTTAAAAATATATTCCTTATTTCAACAAAGTACATGATATTTTGATGTCTACTGGCCGAGTGACTAACGCTCTGGTACCACAAGTTTTGGGTTCAAGTCACAGCGATGCCATGGATGTCTGTTGTGTTTTATTTAGACAAATGAATTGAAGTGGATTTTGAGTGGTTTTGCTTTTCCTTTCATACCTTTTTTCTATGGAAATATATTTATCTCTGAAATTAAAATATACTTTTTTGTTTTTGCTATTTATATTTAACTAAACAAAGTCCATGAACCCATATGGACTCATGGTTGAAGGAAAAGGGGGCAGCTTGTTGTGATGAAGCATCAGTAGGTAGAAGTTTGACTTGGCTCCGTGGCATTCTACAGTCCTATGAGACAGGGACCTACGGCTTAAAGTGGATTCCGAACCACTACTAACATACACTGCACCGCCGGGACTCGGACACGAAACCTGCGGCACCGAGCGCCTGGGCGCTAGACGCTCGGCCATTCAGGCCCTTGGATGTTTATAGTGGTTCACCGTACTTAGTGTTTCACCGTGTTTATAGTGGATCACCGTAGATCCCGGTCTAATATGACTGCAGAGGGATGTACGTAGGACTGACATCCTATCCCTTAAAAAGAAAACATTTTCTGTCTCGAAATCTGTCAGTAGGCAGACAACCTTGGCTCACCATGAGACTTTCGCGCCAATGAAAAAGAAGAAGACATAGCAATTTAATATTTTAAATGGTCTCAGTTAAGCGGATGGGAATCGAATCTGTAACTAAGTAACACAACTTGTCGGTAATTTTGTCAGTTAAATCATGGTGAGATTTAATCATATATTTCTTTTACAACAATAGAAAATAATTGATTAACATTAGATGATCAGAACTAGATTCTATCGATATATCAAAAAAAAAGCACGATGATAATTACTAATACAATAAATATCTAATGAACTTTGTGAAACTCGTAGAAAAACTAATCCATCCATAAAGAAACACAATAAGCTTTCGTGACTGCATACTGTTATGATACTGTTTCATCCATTAATTACCCTGAGAATAATTTCTGGAGGAAGCAGGAAAATTCTCTTTTGATCTTAATGAACAATATTTAGCTTAATGAAGCTCTGATTAATGGAAGTTGATGAAAGCTTTTTCCGACCTCTGACACGGATGTTAGAGAAATTGAAAGATAAAGAACAAGCTGTTTTTTTTTTCTTCTTCAAAACTCATTGTTTCTTCACATTTTTAATTCTGTCTTCATAATGGAATTGATTAATTCTGGGGATGGTTCTCATTCTATTAATAACATGGAAATTAGACAGCTTATTGGGCATTGTGGGGCATAAGACTTGTGAATTATCTTGTTCTTATTAATTGCAAATTTATATGAAGAGATTGATTGCTTATTGTATGTAGAAAAGTTGTCTATACAAAAAACACAAAATAAAGGTGAAGAATATCTTGAAAAATTAAGAGTAAAATTGATGAATAGGAAATACCATGCTTAATTCTATGGAGAGTGAAGATAATTAATTATTCAGGAGCAAGAGAAAAAAATTCAAAATTTGTATTTGTGATATTTTTATTGAAATACAAAGCTTTATTGCCTTTAATATGAAGCTTTATTGAAATACGGGGATCTACGAAACAAAAATACGAAATGTTATATACACTGGTGTTCAAGATTAAGAGAACTTACATATTTTGCCGAACTGCATGAAATGAACAAAAACTGAACAAAATGAGAAATTCCTGCGTCAAAACAAATCTTGTGTGTTGAATAAGCTAGCTTATACGTGTGTGTGGGAGGAGGAATAGGCTGTCTCGCTCTCATTACTCCCATGGTTTAAACCCCATTTCGTTCATTGACACACCTCCCCAATCTTTTTATTTATTTTTTATTTTGCAGCAATCGGTTGAATTCAATTTCAAATAGTAAATAGGTAAAAGTGAGTAACCACCATGGTTTAGATAATTTCATGAGTTGGCAAATCTTGGGGAGGCTAGAAGCAGCCAGTCTTAAATCCAGATTTGTAAAGACTCCAATGTAATGTCCACTCTCATGTCCAACTGATGAAAACAGTTTCAGAATCCATCATTCATCAAGAGTTTTGGTTTGTTTTGTCGCTCTACGGTCATTTTGTGCATACTTTGGGTTAATTAGACCCGGACCTACAGTTTAACGTGGATTCCGAACCACTCACAAACATCCGTCCGTACCTGAAACCTGTGATACCAGAAGCCAGAGCGCTAGCCAGTTGGCCATCAGGCCATGCATCCATCGAGAGAAAGCCTGTGCAATTTCGTCTAAGAGCCACGACAACCAAAGATGATCACTATTTTTCCATTACAGCGAGGCAGGAGATGCTGCAACTTCTCAGCTTTATACTGTTGTAGGAAGGTATGTTTCAAAGGCTACAGTTTCCAGAAAGTTATATGGTAGAAACCCATTTGCAAAAAGATCTGCTATTTGCATCTCACCCATTTCAACGAACAAGAGAGTTTACAGAGACCATAAAGATTGGAGCACGGATGAATATACGACCGTTCTCTTCATTGATGAGTCCCTGTTCAACAAAATCGCTGGTTCTCAATGTATTTTCATATGGAGAGAATCAGGGACCAGTTACCTGCCCTAAAATGTCCAAGAAATCGTCTATTAAGGCAGCAGAGGTTTGATGGTCTGGTTAGGCATCCTGCTGCACAGCCGCACATTCCTTCGTGTCTTGCGGCCTGATGGCCAAGTGACTAGCGCTCTGACATTTGGTAGCACAGGCTTCAGGTTCGAATCCTGGTGGTGATATGAATGTTTGTTAGTCATTCGGAATCCACTTTAAACTGTAGGTACCGGTCTGCTTATCCCTCGTGTGCACAAGATGACCGTAGAGCTACAAACCAAACCAAACCTCCGTGTCTTTGAAAGAGGCAGTGGTATGATATGAAGTCTATTGATGCTGTCTTAATGCCCTATGTTCTTTGTTTCAAGTGTGCAGTTGACCCGGATTTCATTTTAAAGTACTGCTACGTGCGGCCACATAGAACTAATCTAATAGTCAAATAATAAGTCAATTAAGTTATATTTAATTAAGATGTCTCCTTAATACAAACTTATTGACAAATTATATTTTTTTACATATTAAATTCTTAAATTACGCAAATAAATCTTATTGTGCAGTTTATTTATACGATATATTTATTGTATATCCATTCAAACATCTGCACAGGACAGTTAAATTTAATTACAACATTAATTACATAATTTTGGATCACCTTTAACCCTTTGCACTCTAGGGCTCCGGAGCGGAGCCATTTAAAATTTGTCTTCAAGCTCGAGGGCTCCGCTACGGAGACAATGCAAATAACTTTCAGTTTTTAACATAAGAACAAAAACAAATCGTAAAAATTATAATAATAATAATCTTTTCACTAAAAACGCTTCGAGTTGCTGGTAATACGAATGAAAAAAATACTTCGAGTGCAAAGAGTTAAAATAACATTGCTTCAACAAAAATTTATCACATCAGGAATTAATGTGCTTAAATATATTGAAGTACTTACAGATGCATAATGTATTACATATGGATTAATTTTCAATAAAAGTAATAAACATCCCAATTTTCATTCAAAAAATATGCCGGGTTTCAATTATTATCCATCATTAAATTGCCATCTAATATAATTACAACTGAATAAATATCCAATTACCATAATATTCAGTAGAAGGTCCAGTTTCAAGAAACATTTCAATTGCTTCGTAAAAACCTATAAGTCCTTGAACTCAGCTACTTTTAGTTGGAAAAACATCCTAACCAATTGCATTACCTAATTGCAGCTTTCACAATATATTGTATACAGTGAAGTACTAGCACTCAAACCTTTATAAGGCTTCATTTTCAATAAAAATCAAAGGTAGATCATCAAATAACCCTTCAGGGAAAAGCTTAATTCCTTGCTTATTTTATAGTTTTTTATATTTATCACGTGGTGGATTATTTCAGCTAAATGATTATGACGAATGTTTAGTTTTGTTGTTGTTTGATCTCTCTTAATCACCAGAGAACATAATTGACACTGGTTTTCTTTCTGGATTAAATGCAAGGCAAGTTGATCAGATGGGAGACTTTAATTGCTTTGATTAATAGAACGATAATTTTACTCTGATCTTCTTGTTTTCAGTTCAGATTTATGAGATCAATGTTGTTGAAAATCTTAAATGTTTTATTGATTTAGAGATACTAGTAATAAAAACTATTAGAGCATTTTTCTTTCATTGCAAGAGCTTAATTTCCGTAATTAATGGGGTATTAATTTTATTACATATTTGTTAACGGGGAGATTATTTTGCATAAATTTTATACATAATATTTTTTCCTCTTTCAATCAGACAATACTTTCAACGTGAAGTTAACCATGCTACTTGACACTACTTTCCACAAGAAATTAACCATGCTACTTGACATTACTTTCCACACGAAATTAACCATGCTACTTGACATTACTTTCAACATGAAGTTAATCATGCTACTTAACATTACTTTCAACGAGAAATTAACCATGTTGCTCGATATTACTTTCAACATGAAATTAACCATGCTACTTGACATTACTTTCAACATGAAATTAACCATGCTACTTGACATTACTTTCAACAAAACTTTTACTGACAACTTTTCAACTTTTTACTGACAAAGCTTAATTCCTCACTTATTTTATAGTTTTTTATATTTATCACGTGGTGGATTATTTCAGCTAAATGATTATGACGAATGTTTAATTTTGTTGTTGTTTGATCTTTCTTAATCACCAGAGAACATAATTGTCACTAGATTTCTTTCTGGATTAAATGCAAGGCAAGTTGATCAGAGGGGAGGATTTAATTGGTTTGATTAATAGAACGATAGTTTTACTCTGATCTCCTTGTTTTCAGTTCGGCTTTATCAGATCAATGTTGTTGAAAATCTTAAATGTTTTATTGATTTAGAGATACTAGTAATAAAAATCATTAGAGCATTTTTTTTTTTATGAAAAATATTGCAAGAGCTTAATTATTCTAATTGATGGGGTTTTAATGTTATTACATATTAATGGGAAAATTATTTTGCATAAATTTTATGCAGAATACTTTTTCCTCTTTCAAGCCGAAATTACGTTTAACATGGAGATAACCACGCTTACTTAATTTGGAGTTAGTCATGCTACTTAATTTACTTACTCAATTATTCATTTATTTATTTATTATTAAAGTTACTTTACTTTACATTATTTTCAACGTGGTTAATACGCTTCTAATGCAGAATGGGCGGATTATTTTGCATAAATTTTATACATAATACTTTTCCTACTTTCAATCAGACATTACGTTCAATATTGAGTTAGCCATGTTTAATTAATTTGGAGTTTGCAATGTTACTTAATTTACTTTATTACTTATTAATATTAAAGTTACTTTACTTTACATTATTTTCAACATGGCTGTTACTAATACAGAATGGGGTGATTATTTTGCATAAATTTTATACTTTTCCCTCTTTCAATCAGACATTACGTTCAACATGTAGATAGCCATGTTACTTAATTTACTTTATATTACTTTCAACATGGCTAATGCATTACTAATACAGAAAGGGGTGATTATTTTGCATAAAATGTATACATAATACTTTTTCCTCTTTTAATCAGACATTGTGTTCAACATGGAGTTAGACATGTTTACTTAATTTGGAGTTTGCCGTGCTACTTAATTTACTTTGTTACTTAATTATTTATTTTATTATTTATTTATTCTTATTAAAGTTACTTTACATTACTTTCAATATGACTAATACGTTACTAATACAGAATGGGGTATTATAAAATTGTATAATAATTTTGTATAAATTTATACATAATATTTTTCCCTCTTTCAATCAGACAATACTTTCAACCATGTTACTATGTAAAACAACAATGTCAACAATGTAAACCATGCTACTTGACATTACTTTCAACATGAAGTTAACCATGCTACTTGACATTACTTTCAACATGAAGTTAACCATGCTACTTGACATTACTTTCAACATGAAGTTAAGCATGCTACTTGACATTACTTTCAAGAAGAAGTTAACCATGCTACTTAACATTTCTTTCATTATGAAGTTAACCATGCTACTTAACATTTCTTTCATTATGAAGTTAACCATGCTACTTAACATTACTTTCAACATGAGATTAACCATGAAGTTAGCCATGTTGAAAGAAATGTAATTACTTTGTGTAAAGTAATGTAATTAAGATATCTTTTTAATTACATAAAGTTGTTTTTGCATTATATTTTGCTCGTCTTTGGAGATTAAAAAAATTAATATTTTTATTTCTACAATTTTTAACTAAAACATTAACGTAAATCGTAACAACAAAAAACCTGAAATATATAATAATAATAATAATATTTTTAATGGAGGAAATCTTTTCCTGATTAAGCAAAACAACATTAATTTCTCGTTTTCGACATACTAGGTCATTGATAACTAATGTTTGTTGTGCCAGTATAAGATTAAGAGGAAAAAAAAAGATAGTTTTCCTTCGAAAGTGTATTGATTAAAATGTCAAATGCCCAGATCAGTATTTATTACTTTTCCTTTTCATTAATTGCCAGATGTAATTAATCAATTAGGAAACGAAGTCAATAAGTCTTTAATAATTTTTTTCCTTCTGAATTCTAATATTTAATTAGATGACGGCTAGCAATTAGAACGCTTTGATTAATAGTTATCGATCATAGTTTTTGCATAAATTGTTTTCAAATTAGGTGTTTCGCCAATGACTGTCGCAAATTTATCTCAGAGGTTGTTTATAAATTTCGTTCGAAATTCGAGCAATTATAATCAGAAATATATAAGTTTTATCATTTTTTATGTTGATGTAATTTTGCTGAAGATAAGAAATCGGAATTATGTTTATATCAAAGTCATGTAATTTTATATTATTTTTTAATAGATTGTAAATATTATTTTCAAAATAAAAGAATGCTTTCATTTAATAAGTTGAATATTACGGCATTGAATATTTATCATGTTTAAGCAAAACTAATCAGAAGTCGTTTTAAACTTTGAAAGCGGATAGGAAAAAAAAAACATTTCTGATATCTTTTAAAGGGTTGTGATCAAAATAAATCCAGGCTTAAACCTAGATGCATTATTTCCGAATTGGAGCTCGAAAAAAGTTATATATTTTGAAAAATGTTATCAGTTATTATCTCATCCTTTCGTCTAGTATAGCGATCTCCATTTTTGATCACAAAGACAAAATTTTGTTAATAAAATTGTTCCAGGTTGTAAAAAAATGTTACAAATTGTATAAAATAGCTAAAAGTTGTAAAAAAATATTTAATCTAATATTTATATAGCAGCTTGATGAAAAATTGGCTAGCTCTCTGGCCTTTGGTATCCTAGGCTTTTAGGTTCGAATTTTGGTGGTATATCATGGATGTTTGTTAGTGGTTCGGAATTCATGTTAAACTGTAGGTCCCGAGCTAATTAGCCTAAAGTGTGCAAAAAATGACAACAAACCAAACCATATATTTATGTATGTGGGGGGGGGAGTGTTTAATAATGGTTAATAAAATAGCTACAGGTTGTATACAATAGCTAATAGTTGAAAATTGTATAAAATAGCTAAAAGTTGAAAAAAATTAAATCTAACCACACACATATATATATAGTTGCTTGATTGCTAATTGGCTAGCTCTTTTACCTTTGGTATCACGGCCTTCAGATTCGAATCCTGGTGGTGGTATAGATGTTTGTTAGTGATTCAAAATCCACGTTAAACTGTAGGTAAACTGTGTTGTCCGAAATGTGCAAAAATGACCGTAGAACAAACCAAACCAATATATGTGCGTGTGCTGGGTTTCGTAAAATATCAAATTATGTATTATTTATTTATTTTAAACAATTTAAAAACAAATTTAAATTTAATGTGAGAAAAAGTGATTTCATTTGATTAGTAACATCGAAAAAATCTAGTATGATACCCTTTATTAAAATAATACGATGATCTGGTTCTAACTCCAATTTATTTCTGTAATTGGTTTGAATTGTTGCCCTGGCAGAAAACGTTACTTCACATCGATATATAGAACCAAACGATAGCAACCTGCTTACTAACTCAGAATATTTGGTTATCAATCACATCCATCAATTATGTAGAGATTACAAACTATGATATATTTTAGCATACACCACGTTTCACTTTGCATAACCCCAGGGGTACGCGTACTTTTTTGATAGCGCAGCCCTATGATAAAAATAGTTAAAAGAGTTACAAGTTGTGAAATTGTTAAAAATTGTATAAAATAGCTAAAAGTTTAAAAAAAAATTAAATCTAATATATGTATGTGATGTTATTAGTAAAAAATGAAATTATTTATTACTTATTTATTTAAAAAAATATAAATCCATCATTAAATTACAAATTTAAATTTAATGTGAACAAAATGATTTCATTTGATCACAAAAAAAATCTAGCATGATGCCCTCTGTTAAAGCAATACGAAGATATGGTTCTAACTCTAATTTATTTCTGTAATTGGTTTGAATTGTTGCCCTTACAGGAAAAGTTATTTCACATCGGTATGTAGAACCAAACAATAAGATTGCATTCATTGTGTATTTTTAATGCATAATGTTGGGTTATCGATCACTTCCACCAATTATGAAGAGATTATCAACTATGATACGTTGCTGATTACCTCACGTATCACTTTGTGTAACACCTGGGGTACGCTTACCTCACTTTAGAGACCAACTAGTCTAGAACCTGGAAAAATTGTTAATTATATCTCTTTGAAATAGAGATGGCTCTTTTTTTGAGGAACTGGGGGAAAGTTAAGATTTTTTAAAATGGCATATATATTTTGAATAATTTTCGTGTTTAATATGTAAATTCTCCAATATAATAAACAGGAAGTTCTATGATATGTGTAGTTCTTTAAAAAAAAAATTTTTTTTTATTTGTTTGCCTCGAAGGTTTGCAAGCTATATCCTTTTAACCTTTAAACATATGCGCTGAATTAAAAATCATCCCATTTCTTTTTTAAATTTTTATTTATGCAAGGGAATTCAACAAATTATAAAACGAAATCTATAATCGAATACTAATCTGGAAAAAATATGCACATATTTTAGAAAAGTATATAAATCGGTCAATTTTTTTAAATATGCAGAAATATTTATTATGATAGAATTTTATACCCAGTAGGCAAATAACGTTCATATACAGAGTGCATATGGTAGAGAGTTAAAAACAAATACATTGGTTTTTGTTAATATTCGAAAACAACAATGTCAATATGGTTTTTGTTGTTTACGAATATCAAAAAAAAAAAAAAAAAAAAAAAGAAAAAAAAAAAAAAAAAAAAAAAAAAAAAAAAAAAACAGTGTAAGCAAATACAATGTTTTTAATGTTTTCAAATAACAAATAGACAGACCCTCAAAACAAACTTATAAACTCCTTTCAACTGATAAAACGTGGAATATACTTGTTTCATCACCCATCCCAATGGATTTGTCCCGTGCAGTTTTTATAGCAAATTTCCGACTCTCGACAGGACATGATTTTCTTGGTAAACACTTGCACAGCATTGGTGTAGCTACTAATGATGCCTGTGCTCGTCGGCTGAAACCATGGACTTTTTACATTTGGCAATATGTACTGCACTTGATTTTATGCCTTTTAATTCTGACAACTTTATCAAGGCTAAATTTTATTGGGCTGCTAGAGTCCTTATGGCGGATAACGCTACAGTTTGATGTAGGAAAAAAAATGTTTTCGAATATCGGGTATTTGACCATCTCCAAAATGATGTAAATGTAGCAGCTTCATCGTTATTAAGATTACATCGTTATCCATTTATCGTTTTCCATGCACATATATTGCAAATTCAACCTGTAAGAGACCACGTGGTGGCGGTTACCAACATTTTGTCAATACATTTTTGAACGAATACTTGCATGGAATTTCCCTTCTCCTTCCTCCTAATGGAACTTTCTGGCCTGCGGATTTATTATGCTTGGTTCATACTTTAATAGAAATGAACAAACTGTGTGGAATTGTAATATACTGTCTCATATTAACTCATACTACATAGTGAGAATAGCCAAAGAGGACATCTTCTTCGGCTTCTAAATATCGAGCGATCATCAAAGAAATTATTATCTTTGCATGCTTTTGAACGATATGGATAAATCATAGTTGACAATTAATATCGCCAGGAAATTCTTCGCAATTCTTCAGGGGAAGTAGTTACGATTCTATTCAAACTTCTAAATGGAGTTCTGTTAAACCTTTTTAAGTAAATTATAGGCTATCAAGCGTTCTGGCAATGTTTCGCTTTGCATGCATGTTTTCTTACAATGTAACGCTAATTTTAGCCAGCTTCTTTTAAAAGGAAATCCGACAATGGAATTGTTCCATTCCTGTTTTTGTGCATGTAATATGTATTAAGTATGTCCATTATGAATCATAAATAACACTGAAGACTTGCAGACAGCAGAACACCATCCGAAAAAATACAAAAATGTGATAAATACATCCGAAAAAAATCATGAACGTTATATTGAAAAGAGCTTTAAAAATAAATTTTTCCAAACAAAAAACTGACATGATTAAATAAAAGATTTTGAATTCAAATAATGACGATTAATATAAAGAAATAAAAATGAAAATGTGTAAATAAACATTTTAATTATCCAGGATTATTCAATTATTCATTCATAAATTCGAAAAATTACATTTTTAAAATAATTTCAGAAATTAAAAACATAATCATTTTTACTGAGAAACTTAAAAAAACAAAAAAGTGACAGATATATTTAAAAATGAAGTCAAAAACAAATAAAGCAAATAAATTAAAAATTAAAACTTCGTTATAAATAATTATTTATAACAAAAAAATAAATACAATAAAATATTGTTGCTAATGCAGCCAGCAGTGCAGACACATATATGCCATAAGCAAGGGCTGTGCAACAGTTAATCCTTTATTACTACCCAGGGGGCACGTGTAGCTTGAAGATAGGCTACGGACGCGAGTAACACAGCCCTCACAACGCTCTACGATTATATTAGACCGGGACCTACCGCTTAAAGTGAATTCCAAACCGCTACAAACGTCAATGATACCGCCGTGATTCGAACCCGAACTTTGTGGTACTAGCCATTCGGCCATCAGGCAATAAAATATAAAAAATAAAAAATAAAAATAAAAAATGAATTGAAGAATTTTTCAATTACAAGATTTAAAAAAGTCAAAAATTTGATAGCTTTTTAAAATATTTAAAAGTCCTTTAAGCAAAACTTTGAATAAACTTTTAAAAATTTATTTAAAAAAATCAATTAGAAACATATTTTTTAAGTAGGTTTATTCCTTAAGAAAACGAAAAAAAAAAAAAAAAAAAAATTAAAATAATTCTAATATTCAGACCAATTTTCAAACCAGATCCAGTTCACTGAACCACAAACTGTAAATCAAAAAACGATTGAGGAAAGCTTCATTTGCACCTCTTTTTCGAGTTAGCACTTTTCTTCTTCATTAACCCAGATCCCTGGATCCCGGGCAGGAAAGGGTGGGGATTAAAATCTCGCACGGGCCAATGGGCTGGGAGGGGAGGCGTTCCCTAACCCTTCATGCCCGGGGCTGCAGTTGCGCATGCGCCCGCGGCGGAGTGGGTGACTTTTCCCGCGGCCATTGTTGTGACTGTTGGCGGGTTCCGGGGCGGGGCGACACGCTCCGGCGGACACGCGAAGGAACTTTCAGCCACTGCACTCTCTCAGAGAACGTTCCATCCACCCCTTTGCACACCCTCCTTATCGAACCGCTACTGTCCTTTCTCTCTCCCATCCCAATGATTTCTTGAATTCAAACGATTCCTAAAATTTCAATGTTAGTTGAGACTCAAATATTTCGTCTTTTTCAGTTTCATGGTGAAAAATCTTCTTGAATTTCATGGCGACTTAATTATTTTCTGAAATAAATATTTTTGTAAAAAAAAAAAAATCTAAAAAAATTGACGAAAACATTTTAATGATTAAAAAAAATATATTGGGTTTTAATTTTTGAATTTGGCGATTTTTATTAACAAAATATTTGAATTAAATCTGAAAAGTTCAATAAACATTTATGAATTATTCCTGGAAAGTCAAAAGTTAAAAAGGATCAAATAAGTCCTAACATTTTAACATGGATCAAAACTAAATTTTATTAGTAAAACTATGTGTGTTTATTTTTTTTTTGGGAGAAATTAATAAATAATATACAACACTGACTTTATTGAAATACTTGAAGTAGTAAAAAGGAAAAATATCTTAAAATATCACGGACACGCAAAGAAACTTTCAGACACTGCACTCGCTCAGAACATTCCATTCACCCCTTTGCACTCCCTCCTATTAAAAAAATATAATATTTCCCTCCTATCAATCCGCTACTTGCCTTTCTCTCTCATCTCTCTGATTACTTAAATCAAACGATTCCTGAAATCTCAATCTTAGTTGAGACTAAAATATTTCATCTTCTTTAATTTCATGGCGAAATGATTTCTATATCTATCAAGACTTAATTATTTCCTGAAATAAATACTTTTTGTAAAAAAGGAATCTAAAAATATTTGTGAAAACATTTTAATTATTACAAAAATATAATATTGGGTTTTGTTTTATTTATTTATTTTTTACTTTACCTGAATTTTTTTATTCGACCCAGTGACTCAATTTCTTAAACTGGATTAAATCAAATGATTAATTTGGGAATTTTTCTTTTTTCTTAACACAAAATTTGAATTAACTCGGAAAAATTTAATAAATATTTATGAACTACTCCTGGGTTTCTCAAGTTAAAAAGGATCAAATAAGTTCTAGATTTTTTTACGGATCAAAACTAAATTTTATTAGTAAAAAATGCATGTTTAATTTTTTCTTTATTGAAAAACTTGAATTAGTATAGAGTAAAAATAAAGTATCTGTATAAAGTGAAGTATCAGTATCTGTAAAAGTATCTCTATAAAATAAAGTATAAAGATCTAATAAATATTTATGATCTATTTTTGGGTTTATTAAGTTAAAAAGGATCAAATAATCCCTGCATTTTGATATGGATCAAAACTAAATTTTATTAGTAAAAAAATGTATTTTTAAATTTTTTTTTTATTGAAAAACTTGAATTAGTATACAGAAAAAAACTGTAAAAGGTCTAATAAATAGATATGAACTACTCCTGGTTTCTTAAGTTAAAAAGGATCAAATAAGTCTCAGTATTTTGATATGGATCAAAGGAAAATTTTATTAGTCAAAAAATTAATATTTATTTATTATTATTATTATTATTATTTTTTTTTTTTTGGAAAAATTAGCAAATAATGTGCAGCATTGACTTTATTGAAAATCTTGAATTAGTATGCAGAAAAGAAACTAAAAGATTTAATAAATATTTATGGACTACTCCTGGGTTTCGTAAGTTAAAAAGGATCAAATAGGTCCCGGTATTTTGATATGGATCAAAGGAAAATTTTATTAGTCAAAAAATTAATATTTATTTATTATTATTATTATTATTATTATTATTTTGGAAAAATTAGCAAATAATGTGCAGCATTGACTTTATTGAAAATCTTGAATTAGTATGCAGAAAAAAACTCTAAAAGATTTAATAAATATTTATTGACTACTCCTAGGTTTCTTAAGTTAAAAAGGATCAAATAAGTCCCAGTATTTTGATATGGATCAAAGGAAAATTTTATTAGTCAAAAAATTAATATTTATTTATTATTATTATTATTATTTTGGAAAAATTAGCAAATAATGTGCAGCATTGACTTTATTGAAAATCTTGAATTAGTATGCAGAAAAAAAACTCTAAAAGATTTAATAAATATTATGGACTACTCCTGGGTTTCTTAAGTTAAAAAGGATCAAATAAGTCCCAGTATTTTGATATGGATCAAAGGAAAATTTTATTAGTCAAAAAATTAATATTTATTTATTATTATTTTTTTGGGGGGGAAAAATTAGCAAATAATGTGCAACATTGACTTTATTGAAAATCTTAAATTAGTATGCAGAAAAAAAAATCTGAAAGATCTGATAAGTATTTATGAGCCTACTCCTGGATTTCTTAAGTTAAAAAGGATCAAATAAGTTACAACATTTTGATATGGCTCAAAACTAAATTTCATTAGTAAAAAAATCATGTTTATTTTTTTCCGAAAAATTAATATACAACACTGACTTTATTGAAAAACTTGAATTAGTATGCAGAAAAAAAACTCTAAAAGATTTAATAAATATTTATGGACTACTCCTGGGTATCTTAAGTTAAAAAGGATCAAATAAGTTACAACATTTTGATATGGCTCAAAACTAAATTTAATTAGTAAAAAAATCATGTTTATTTTTTTTCCGAAAAATTAATATACAACACTGACTTTATTGAAAAACTTGAATTAATATACAGGAAAAAACTCTAAAGATCTAATAAATATTTATGAACTACTCCTGGGTCTCTTATATTAAAAGATGAGCAAATAAGTTTTAGCATTTTGATATGGATCAAAAGTAAATTTTATTAGTAAAATATTGCATTTTTTTTTTGGAATAAATTAAAAATAATATACAACACTAACTTCATTGAGAAACTTGAATTAGTATTCAGAAAAAAAAATCTAAAAGATCTGATAAGTATTTATGAGCCTACTCCTGGATTTCTTAAGTTAAAAAGGATCAGATATATCCTAACATTTTTTTATATGTATCAAACCTAAATTTTATTAGTAAAAAAAATGTATATTTTTTTTTTTTTCGAAGAGATTAATAAAATTGTACAACACTGACTTTATTGAAAAATTTGAATTAATATATATAAATTTATGATTTTTATTAACAATGAATACCTCGTTTAATTCCATGTGAGAATTTTTACTGTTATTACTTGAATACTTAAGTTAATCCTTGAATTAAATAACTTAATCATTGGAATTAAACAAGTCCTAAAGTATGAGTAAAAATTCAATTCACTTTAGAAATATATGTATCTTTTAAAAGAAAACTTCAGAATTAGTTATAATTTGATTTATTGGAAATAAATTAAAATTTTTAATTATTATTATTATTACAAACATTTTGTAAAAAATAAATGACTTTGGTTCATCTTTTTTATCAAAGATTTTTTTAAATCATAAACAAAATAACAATTTTCGAATGATTCATAACTCACAATGATAATTGTGTTTTAGGTTTTTAAGTTGTGAAATATTTCTAGAAATCAAATTATCACTAACACCCATCTCGTAACTTGCTCAGCTAGCATACAGAAAGGTCCATCTTGAAATCCAGTAAGGGATTGCAGTCACTACTTTCAAAGTCACTACATCTACATTTTTACTACAAAGTGTTCTACTTAAGTCAATCCATTGCAGTCACTACTTTCAAATACGAGAAGATTCGAGGGGATTGTGTCAACATAAATAAGCGTGTTGGAAATTTCCTGGATTTTCTCCAATATGACACGGAACATACTAAGCAGTTAAAAGTCGCCTCTTCATCATTCTTCATTAGGTTGTGCTTAGCATACTTAAAATGAACATGAAACCCATCGATGTACAACAACAAAATAACTAATTTTTGGTATTTCACTAGCAAAAGTACAGAGACCACAGTCACCGCATAAAACAGAAGCTAGCCACGATATTGCAAGAACATTAACCAATGTCAACAGCCACTGGAACATTAGAATCCCCAACAAGAATTTTAAAATGCAATTCTCATCAAATTAAATCAATCTCGCATCTAATTAAATTAATCTCGCATCTATTAAATTATTATTACAATTAATTCAGTAACCATCTTAAGATCACCAGTACAACCGTATTTTATCCCCTATGTGTTTTCGTCGTCGTTATTATATCAACATGCAAAAAAAAATCAATTCTTTACATTTTCCCAAAATTTCTGAAACACAGATTTTTGAGCACATCATACAAAATTCAGTTTCATTTTTTGCTATCACATTTTACAAAATTAGTTTCATTTTATGCTATCACATTTCACAAAATTCAGTTTCCTTTTATGCTGTTACATATTTGCTGACTTTGCAGTCGTCATACAAGGACGACTTCATGTTTACGCTTGATAATATACCCATAAAAAGGTATTTTGAACAAAATAAGAACTATTCTTTTGTATTTTTTGCATAATTTTTTTCTAATTACAAAAATATAATTGAATTCCTATGAAACTAACAACGTAAGTTTTCATAAGTTCTCACTGCATTGAAAATATGTAGACAGTAGAACAAAATACAAAATAATTGATTTAATTATTTTAATAAAATAAATAAAAATGCAAGTAATTTTCCATTGATCATTTAAGGTTCAACTTTTACTATTCATTATTATTCTGTGAATGAAAATATTTATTTTTGAATCGAATTTTTTGAATTAGAAATATAATGATTTTAAGCGAAATGCATTGAATTTACTGCTTTTATATTAATCATGTAACTTGAAAAAAAAATTTTAATAAATATGATTTATTACAAAACAAATAATATAATTTAGTTAAAATGTCTTTTTTTTTTTGTAAGTTACGAATTTTTGAATAATTTTACATTAAAAAAGTACTGTTTGGAAAATAAATTACTTAATATTTACTCTATTATTATTAAATTAATTTAGTTTAATTATCTATTACCACTACTATTATGTACCATTAAATAAATTTTAGTAGTGGTATTAGATAATTAAACTAAATTTAAAACTATATAGCAACACCCTGCGTATGAATTGTAAAACATGATTTTGCATATTTTTTTTTTGGAATTTATGCGGAGCATTTTAATTTGTGGAGGATCCCTTTTTTGTAGACCAGTGCCCGCCAAAAAAGAACTGCATTTGGCGTCTGGCGAATCTGTCCATCTGTCCCCTGTCAACCGTTACCACACCTCGACGGTCCTCACCACGCTTCCGGCTAATTTATTATTTCGACGCATAAAAAACAAAACAACTTCCCTCCTTTTTTCTTCTTCATTATTATTTTTTTAGTATCGATAATGTGGTTTCGCAATAAAATAAATTTCAAGGGGGACCTTCGTCTGGTCGCACAGATAAGCTCAATTAAAAGAAATCTCGAAAATTCCGATAGTTTCCTGTTCCGAAACGTTTTTTCTGGGTTTTTTTATTTTTTTCCCCTCAGTTTTCGAACGGCGATTTGGAATTTGAGGTGGTGTTCGTTATCGAGCGTTTCGGAATTTCCTTTTAGAAGGAGGTGATAAATTTCCAACGCTCTCAGGTAAATTCACGGTTGGGACTATTTTTTTTTTTTTTTTTTTTTTTTTTTTTTTTTCAACTTTCTTTACCGGAAAAGATTGTGTTTTAGTTCAAAAATCTTCGAATTTTTTTTTTCTTCTGGTTATCACACTCTCGGTAATCTTTTGAGTTCTGTTTCTTTTTGGTGAAGAGAAAAAGAGAGAGAAATGATCTGTAAGTTCATTTAAAATAAGTTTAAACTGTACCGTTCAAATAAAGCGTGATGTCATCATGTTGTAGTGGTAACATAGGCTTAATTCGTTCATTAATTTGAGTTTGGTTGATGAAACAATTTCACATTACATCCCAATACCAACATAATCATACCAACCACGTTTAAATAACGACTTCTGTGAAAAAAATTGCAAATTTTTTTATATTTTTTTATTTTGAAGATCAAACATTCTAAATGACTTGATTGGCTGTAATTCAGCTGAATTTTGGAATATTATCATTCCTTTAATTCAATGCATGCAGTATGGATATATGTCTACATTTATGTATGTAAATGTCATATATCTTTCATATTTATTTATTACATTTTCATTATTTTATATTGACAATTCGATGACACAATAATATGACAATTCGCCAATTTACTACACAATAAGATGATAACTCGCCAATTTACTACGCAATAATAATACGCTACGTAATAGTCATAATTACGAATTCTGTGAGAAAATTGTATTGTTTAATTTTAAGGATCAGACATTTAGCTTTTGAAAAGAGTTTTTCTAGAGTCATTAGAAGTCGAGATGTTTAACCATGAGTTACTTAGATATCAAATTCAAGCATTCAATTTAATTTCTGAAAAACTGTTTTTACTACACAATAATATGACAACTCGCCAATTTGCTTCACAATAATATGACAACTCGCCAATTTACTACACAATAATAATTCGCCATATAATAATAGTCATAATTACTAATAATAGTCATAATCGCTGTGAAAAAAAATTGAATAATTTTATTTTAAAGATCAGACATTTAGCTTTTGAAAATAGTTTTGAGTATTCCCATCCCAACACCAAGAAGAAAGTAGATTACAGGAAAGGAATTTAGGCAAAGCGTTTATCTAGGTAACATATTTTTTACTAAAATTTCAAGGTCACAGGTTAAGGTAAGTGTGAGAAGAACCATTTCAAATGTGAGAGGTTGGTACATTAATAATCGTTGTCATTGATTTTGAAAGCAAGCATGAAATTGCGCGTGCATTGTGTAGTACAGGCACCGTATGTCATTTTATGGAATGATATTGTTGCATTTATTACCGTTATTGTTACATTTGATCAGCGAAATCAGCATCGGTCCATGCTGGTTGTAAATGATGCTACATTTTTCATATGTCCCATATGTGCTAGAAAGTTCGGTTGATCTCATATGACAAGGCAAAATATCAACTCCCTATTTATAGTCTAGTATAGAGTAGGTTGAGTAACAGAAGCTGTATGAGAACGAGCATTATCTTGTTGTAAAAAGCCCCCGGAATAGTGATAAAAAATTGCAACACAACCAGTTCATTCACATTCTGACATATGAATTTGCTGCCAAGGTGCGTGGGATTAAAACGAAAGTGCTTCTGTTGTCACAGAACATAGTTTTCTAGAGCATAACTCCTGGTGTTAGGTCCAGTGCGGTTCCAAGCGCACACGTTGTCTCCCTCTAATCAAAATATGACCATCACTAACATCAAGACAGAAAGATCTCCACTCCGCCTTATAATGAACTCTAAATTGACAATACTGAAGTCATATATGGTGGTGATTTGGATTTAGTGACATACATGCTCGGATCATGTGACTCGGAGCTATCCCTCAAGTAATCGATTATTTGTCATTTGCTATGTCACTCTGGGGATAACAAAAACTCTAATTTCTGCTGCAGATGCAAAAATTTGTGCTTTGACTGTTGTGTTACAACCATACGGCGAATGAGGGCGGTCATCCCTTTCAATAATAGTTCATGTAAGCCGGACGCCATTCTTCTCCATAAGACTCTCATGATTGCAGCTGCCAATAATCATGCCCAGTAGATACATGCTGTCAAAAATGCACAAACTAAATCTTCAATATTATAATACACAGTATAGGGATGTGATTAGATCCATTAATCATTAAAAAGTAGTAAACATTTTTAGCTTCCTTCTTTATTTTGATGATGAAGGATTCCACAATTGTTTGCAACAACCTTCGAAGAAGCTTTTCACCTTTATCATCAATGAATACAGTACGACGACGACGATTTTCCAGCTTGACAGAGAGCCTTGGTTGCATAGCAACTTCTTACTCCTGCTTTGTGAATGAGAGAAGTGTCTTAAGCCTTTAAGCTCATTGATTCATTCATTGATTAGATAGAAAAAGATTAATATATATATATATATATATTTTTTTTAATTAATAAAAAAAAATTATGCATATATAATTTTTTTATATTAATATTATAATTTTTAAGAAGATAATAAAAAAAAAATAAACAATAGAAACTAAAACAATTGGAGGGGAAATTGTGACTCAGCGGAGAAACTACATGGTAATTCGGAAAGGAGGATATCGAAACTTTAATGAATAATATTTAGAACAACGCGAGGTCTTTTGCGATTTTTGAAATCAGAAATGTCGTAATCATAGTTGCTTAGATAATTTAAAACAGAATTATTAAAATTTGGAATGGAGTTATAAAAATTTTATACAATTTTATAAACAAATTTTTTAAAACCTGGGAGAGAAAGAGCTGTTCTCTCTTACATAAAAAAAGAAAAAAGTTGTTTTATACATTTTCTGTAGATATTCACTATGATCATACAGGGACAGTTCACAAAATTTTTTTGTATTGGAAATGAACTGAATAATCAACAGCATACATTTTTTTATGTATGATAAATCATGCCCTTTCCGTATTATAACGATATTAAAAATTCAATAAACCACCATTATATATCCTTACATACACATATAAAATTTCGTGTAAGTTGTATTCGAATTAAATTGCTCACTTACAGTTGTAACCTAATCACAACAAACTTTCTATTGCAGGGTTTGTTATAGAAAACAAATCTTGCAATAGAAAGTTTGTTGTTAGTTAAAGATGACGTTATCTAATACACTTTCAGTACGTGCAAACGAGCATCTTACACTCCGTCTTACACCTTACATTATGTCTAAACATTCACCGCGAGCAAAAATTATTGCTGTGGGCGGCAATGACAAATATCAGAAGCTAACCCCCTATTCATCACCCAGTTTCCGTCAATGGCTCGTTAGGGTCTAAAAATCGACTCGCCCGCCCCTTCTACACAATTCTGTTGGGCATATAGAAGAAGAAGAAAAAAAAGATGCGAAAATAAAGACTGAGGCCTTAGGTGCAGGTGACCCCTAAAAAGAGATTAATGGCAATCGAGATAGGTGACAGCTTTAAGTTTGGAAGAGCTTCATCCAAGCCAAAGCAAGTGCACGGGTATATAAACTAGATAAAAAAATATATGTATGAAAAAAAAAAAAAAAAAAAAAAAAAAAAAAGAAGTAGAGATTTTAGAGTTCATTGATTAAGAAAGCAGGTGGTAGTTTCCTTCTTTAAAAAAAAAAAAAAAAAAAAAAAAAAAAAATGCCTGCGTGATATCGAGGTATAAAATGAGATCCGCATAAAACTGTTGCAAAAGTGACACGTTAACGGTAAAAAATCACTTTTTATGTAATGGAATTTTTTTTATTTATAAAAGATGCCCTACAGCAGTTTGATGACAGATTCATTAGAGATTGTCGGAAATAGTGCGCTTACATTGATTTAAAAAATTGCGATTAGTTAATCTTGGAAGACTTTGTATTGAACAAAAAAATGGGAACGGCTTTAGATTTGTATAGAAATGGAAAATATTAAGTAAAAGAAATTATGTAATTAATGATGGGTTTCGTTTCAAACTGGAGATGCATGTAATGAAAATTATATCATGTGCAATTTATCTCGATTTCGTAATAATGGTAACTTCTTGCGTATCTGCTTCAAATCAAGTGTAAAAGATAGATGGAGGATAAGAAAATTGATAGAAATTAATTTGTTTTTTCATTGAATTGAAGATGCTGCTCCAATGTTTGTTTGATCCGGAAGTAAAGCAAAAGTGTGTAAAAGAAACTATATGTTACAAGGTGTGTTTATTTACTAAAGGAAAGGTGAGAATTTAAAAATATGCATCTAAAACAATAAGAGTTTGAAGTTTGTTTCAAATTAACAATTAACAATATTAAACTATTTATTTAAAAGATTACAAGACAATAATAGATAGTTAAAATAATAGTTCAATAAACAATGTACTTAAAATAATTCAATAAACAATGTACTTATAATAGTTCAATAAACAATGTACTTGTAATAGTTCGATAAACAATGTACTCATAATAGTTCGATAAATGTACTTACAATAATTCAATAAACATTGTACTTATAATAGTTCGGTAAACAATGTATTTACAATAATTCAATAAACAATACTCCAATTTACTTATTTTATTTGCATATCATTATATTTTTTCAATTAATCTAACAGGTGTTAAGTTAACTTCTATGCAACCTTTAAAGTCTGTGAGGTATGTATTATTCTTTAACCGACTGCTATCCAATTAAATATTTTGTTTAAGTTCTTAAAATGTATAGCTGGATTCCATTATGAAAAAAGGGAAACAAATAGTTTATCTAATAAGGAAGGTAAAAAATCTATGCTATTTACTGCACTTCTTTTTTTACTTAACAATAATCTATAATTTTGTACAAACAAAACCGAAATATAGCGATTTTAGATGTTATTTACATATCAAAACTTTATAGCAAGGATTCATTTACACTTTTGAATTAAAGCTCTATGAAGAATCTATAAATAATTTTTAGGATTTCTACTGTCTGGATAAAATAATAAAATTTCGATGTATCAATATTCAAACTAAACGTAAGTCGACTTTTTTATATCCTATTATTAAAATAAAAAAGCACATGACTTTTTGTAATTACAACGTATAAGTGTATTGGAAATGTACAAAAAAAAAGTTTAGAATTTTATTTCTTGTTATAAGATCCTTTATTTAAATACATAATAATTCATCATATTAATACTTAAAAACTTTCAAAATTTTAAACAATAAAAATGAAGCTTATTAAAGGAGAAATAATAAGAGGTATATTTTTTGTTTACATGCTATAAAATAAATAAATAAATAAAAAATTAAAAAAAAAAAAAAGGAATTTAATATTTGATTGATGATAATGGATAATGAAAGAATAATTCAAAAACATTATTTAGATATTGGTTCTTCAAAAATTATGCGTGATTAGAAATAAGTTCGTTAAGAATAAACGTATAAAACCAAACATATATTAAACAGAGATTTCAATAGTCCTTTCTTTTGTTAAGAATTATGCTGGTAACTCGCGGCTATTCTACGAGGTATCTTGAATTATGGAAAAAAAAAAAAAAAAAAAAAAACCCTAATTTACCATGCTGTTTCAGGGATTTGCATTTGAAGTTGTTGGAAAAGAACATGGTTCTATATGGAATTAAAGATGAACTATTACATTAATAATTCAAATGATTGCCCTCCTAATAATTTTTACAATGTGGGTTGGACCCATAAGATATATATAAACTTAAATAAATGGGTGGTTTACTTATTGCACCAAACTACAATTGGAATCTAAGGATGGGTGTTACCTTTCAAATTCTTAAGCGGAGAGCTATGACTTGATAAAGTGCAGCACTGATTCTTAAACATGAATCAGAACCTTTAAGAATAAGATGTATAAAGAGGATTGGCGCGTCACACTATAAAAAAGCCGAAGCATCTAGCTATTTCATAATAGTCATATCCTTTCTCATTCCCCATTAACTACTTATTTCTTCTGCAGAGCGACAAATCATCGAGTTTTGTCTGTCTACCATAATGCGTTTCATAACTCACAACTCCAATTTCTTCTGTAAAGCCAAAGGCTGAAAAAATTGAGACATTCTTTTTTTGATAAACAAATTTATCTTGTTTCCGACCCTCCTTTTTTCCTAGTCCCCCCCGTGGTGCAAGAGTTATCCTGGCCTATTATTCCAGGACCTCTCTCCATCTTTCTTTCTTCTTATTTTGCACCAATCCGTGTTAATGAAAGTTTTCTTGGCATTGATTAAGCGCTTTCTTCCTTAAAGAGCTGGCTTCCACACATGCTGGATCTCAAACACCTTGGGCTCCATTAATAACAGCGGGCTGTAATAGCCGGAACGCTAACAAAGAAAGATTACCTATATTTTTCTTTTATTTTCTTTTTATCTTCTTTCCTTCCTATATATTTATTCTTTTTCTAGATATCTTCAAGAAATGAACTCCCTTATTACGAAAGACTGATTCTTGCTTCAATTTAAGAAAATACACCCGAATATTTATTGCTGACAATGATGATAATAAAGGGGTTTTTTGTTGATGTCTCCATTATTTTTAAATCGGGGGTACGTGGTTTATATTTTATTATTTTTTTGTTGGAGACTTAATTTGGATCGGCAGCAATTCGTGTAAATTGGAGTTTGAACGATTGGAATGGTAACATGTATCTTCATTACGTAATTTTGCCAAAGCGCGTTGTTTTCATCCATAAGAATATGCAATTTATCAACTTGTTGAATAAATTGGAGTGATTTAATGATTATATATATACATTTGACGTTGATTTATTTTGGTCAATTTTAACAGCGTAAAAGCATTTCAAGTAAATTAAGGTTGATTTCAAAACCATGTTATATAGAAGATATCTTTATGAAGAATTATTGGAAATAATAGTTTTTCCGTTGATAAGTATTATAATTAATATGTTGTAGATAATTTGTGATGAGTTGCCATTAATTGTAACTGCGAACATGATATCGGAAAATAATTATATCAGGGATAAAAATGTCCAAACTATAAATACATTTTATTTCTGACAGTGAGATGCCATATATTTGTAATGTTCCTGATTGTCAAAAGTATAAACCTAATAATATTTTGAAATTTCAAAACTACTTTTATATTTTATAATAAAAAGTCTGATTAAAAAAGCCTAATTTATCTTTTATTTGCAATTGGTTAATAATTTTTTAATGAATGCAGTTTTTTCAGTATCTTTACAATGTAACAATAAATGGAAAAAATGTGGTTATAAAAAGTAAACGTTGATTTCTTAATTATGTTATACTTTCATAAATCAATCAAAATTGGTTAAAATCTTCTCTAACTAAATAAAATATCGTCATTTTTGATAGTATACGAATATATATTTGTGCAAAGGTGGACTACATTTTCCACTGGGTATATCCTATTCTACCTAGAAGTTAGGTGTCTTACTGAGAAGATTGCCTTTATCCACAGGCTTTAGGTTTAGTAGCAGTGACAATCTATAAAAATGTGCTGGCATATATCATGATCGGAAAAATTGAATTTTTTTTTTAATCTCGAAAAGTTAAAGTTAAGTATTCTGTTTTTTTTTTTACAAAAGAAAAAATGGTCAAAGAATAAATTTTATAAAAACTGAGTTAAATATCAAATAAATGTAATGAATGCTAATGCGAAATAATTGCAGAAAACACATCACAGAAGAAGATATTTTTGTGTTTGACGCAAAAAAAAAAAAAAAAAAATTATCTATTTGAAAGGTTTCTTAATAAAAATTGTTTTCCTGCTGAAATTTTTCATGGTACAAGCAAATTCATAATTAAAACTACCAGAAAATTAATTTAAAATTGACTTTATTCATTGAAAATTGGCTTTATTCGTCGGAAATTTTTATACTTTAAAAAATTGTACTTTTTGGTTTATTGCTCTTTAAAATTATGTCAGTTGAAAAATAATATACAAAATTAAAGTAGGGTTGAAAAGTAAATCAAATATTAAAATAAAGATCAAGTTTAACTTTATCATATCTGTTAAAACCTAATTTAATAAGATTATTTAAAATTGTTTTTTTATTTAATCCAGAGAAAAATTTTTAGGATTTTTTTGTTAACTTAAAAGCAAATCATCTGGATAATAGTAACTTCATCTAGCTTATTTTAGTTCCTATATATATAAATAGGAACACATTATGTTATTAATTTTGCATATTTTCAAATACTTTATTTTTTATTATTATTAAAAGATATAAAACTAAGTTAGTTTTTATATTTTAATCCAGACAAATGATACGAATTCTATTTATTCAGCAGAATTTTTAAGGTCGTATTTGTCATACAAAAAGGTTTAAATGTAATTGAACAATATTGAGGTATTCTTTATTAACAAACTAGTATTAACTTACATTAATTCCCCCCACCCGTGGAAAAAAATTTTTTTATTCGTTGAAGATTGCATTTTTTCTACAAAATTAATAGAAAGCATGTTAATATTAATTAATAAATGTTAATATAAATTAACGTGATACTGAAAGGTTAGTCAAAGGGCAGCAAAACTACTATCTTTATTACAATAATCTTTGATACATATTCAAGACAGCTGGAAAATCTTTAACACTAAACCATGTGAAGAGGCGGTTGGCAACTTTCGATTAAGAACCGGACACTATTGTCTTGCGGAACACCTTAACAGGATAGGTGTCCTCACCTCGAACACTTGGCCAATATGTAGAGCTGGAACAATGCATTCAGGACATCTTTTGAAATGTCCAGGACTGAACAGGGAAGCTCAGCTCCAAGGAGAAGTCTTATAATTCTACTGGGAGGCCAGGGACCTCAGGGACTAAAATAAAGTGTCTACCCCCTTAATTTACTTTCTTCCCTTTTGAATTTTTGTGGTGTCTGAGACCGACTTATTATCGATCACTGTCTTACTGTATGTTTACTTTGTTCTGCTTGTTCCTTCTTTGTGTGTGATCCTTATTGTAATGAATTGATTTGCAATAAAGCCATATGTTACAACAACATAACATAATCTTTGTTACAACTTCACCGTTTACTTCATATTTTTTCATTGTGTAACGTTGTCATTTTTGAACATCGGTGGGCTTACTGCTCTAGTGTGGACCACGAACAACCCCCTGATAGACGATTAAAGAAGTACATTATTTTTCCGGATTTCGTGGGTTTGCCATCCTGTCATAGTATGTTGTCGTATGAGAGAAAACACGTTAAAACTCCCACCAGGAAGTCTGACAATCCGTGTGGGATGCCATCGAATCTTCTGACAGGACACCTTCAGCGGATTCGAATCTCAGCACTGTTGTATTCTAGGCGCTATCGTTAACATTGATCCATGAATAAAGTAAACATTGCCATTAAACTTAAATTTATGTCGTTTCATTATGTATCATCACTCTTGTTTGTCTTTCATAAGTATCCTGTTTTCCACTCAACATAGACAAGAGAAATATATGATTCACACCAAAAGTGTCGCCATAAATCTTTTCTTTCACTGATTTCCCATAAGTCATTTTTTCTTTCTCTTTTGTTTATCCTGCGTGAATACGAAGTTTTTGTGACAAGAGACTTATGACTTCGATCAAAATTTGAGGTTAAAAAAGTAGGAGGGGGGATTTAAAGCTATTTTTAAAAAACAATCAAACCTCTCGGTGTTGTACATATTTTTTATTTTAAAAACTTTTCAAAAATATTTATTAATTCCCCACATGATTTCAATTGAGTAATAAAAATTTTAACGAAGCCCATGCTGCTAATGCTTACCATATCAAACCATGTTCTCCATGTATCATTTTGAATTGATCATAGCGTTTCACAAAAAACTACGAAAATTTTACTGCTTCATTTGAGAATAATCCACGTGTGGCACACACATATGTATGAAATTAATCTTACTTAGGAATTAGGTTGAAGAATGAATTTTTTTTTGTAAAATATTTTATTTTTTGAAACTATTTGAATTGGCAAAATATTTCTTAAATATTCAAATTAATGATTTCGCTCCTTTTTATAAAATTATGGAATGGCAAAAATGACGTACACTGATTAATATGGATTAAACTCAGTAGATAGATCACTTTTTTAAATTGTAATTGAGAGTTTGAACACTGGAATATGTAATTTTGGTTTCATGATCTCAAAAGTGATGTCATTAATAACTAGAGTTTTGCAGCAAATTTTGACATTTACAATAAAATTTGAAATATGAAGCTGACGTTAAATATAAAAGACAATTTTTGATTTAATTTTATCAAAATATATCCTAAGGATCAACCAAATTAATTTTATTATCCCTTACCGCTATATATTCAAATTTTGTTGGTGAAATAATTGATAAAATGTGTTCAAATATGATAAATTGAAATTGTAAATGAATTTGTAAAATGAAATTTGTTTTTTATTTCAGTTTTCTTTTTGATTTATATTATATTTTGAGTATGCCTGACTATTTTTATATATTGAGATGGTGAACGTTTCCTTTTAATGTAAATTATTGGAATTTTAAAGTTATATCACATTCAAAGTTTACGAACTCATTTTGATAGGAAAAAAAAAAACCTTGTCTTTTTCCACAATTAGATTCATAACACTTAAAAAAATGGCTTACATATTTATCATCAGTGTCATTATGAAAATTAGAGAAATCTAATCGTATTTTTAATAGAATATTAAGCATTTAATATAACCACAAAAAACGTTTATGGAATTGCATCCTCTCAAACTTTTTAATCAAAAATATAAAAAGATTTCCGGAAGTTTAAGAATTCCCTAATTTAACATTAAATATTGAATATCAATGCAATAAAATATTGTAAATATGATAGGTCAATAAAATAGAATATAGTGTGTGTTTACAAAATTGTAAATAAATGTAAAGGTATTTTCATACCTCATTTAATATCGAAACTTTATTAAGTTGTATTAATTCAATTTATCTTTAAGTAATACTTTCTCCTTTTTTTCTACTTTGATTTTATTTCAAATATTATTGCTTTAAGTGCAGCAATTTTATTTCATGTCATACAAAAGTGAATTTTTTCTAATTCTGTTTTTATCTCGGAAATTTATCAATTTTTTTTTATTCTGATTTCTTTAACATTTCAACCTTGGAATAAATACAAGCAATTTCCTTTTACTTCAATGGAGAAACTGCACAAATAATAATAATAATAATAATAAATAACGTGAATGACAACTGCAGTTAAAAAGTCAATTTCATGAATTTCATTTTTACGTAGCAAAATCTTAACATATTAGCATGTATATTTCCTTGTGTGTCAATTATGACGCTTTATTATTTTGATTATAGAAGAAATAAAAAATGTATAATTAAGCATAAGCAGTGGACGCCATTAAATATACTTGTCTTTTTTATTGCATTAGATATTTGAAAAAATTCTCTTTAGTAAAATTTTAATAATTTGAAAAGGTTTAAATAAATGATAATTATTGTAAAGGTTAACATTGAGTCCTTAAGTTATTAAATCCTTTTTTTTTTTCAATGTCATGCAAAAAAATCCCACCAAGAGATGAATAGAATTTTTCTTACTAAAATTTTGAGCGGCTTGATGGCCAATTGGCTAGCTATCTGGCTTTTGGTACCATAGTCTTCAGTTTCGAATATTGTCGGTGGCATGGATGTTTGTTAGTGGTTCGAAGTCCACTTTAAACTGTAGGTCCCGATCTAATTATCATAAAGTGTGCAAAAAAATGATAGTAGAGCGATAAACCATTAACAATTTAATTTCTTTCTAAAATATGTCAGCGAAAATGATGATGTTGTATAATATATAATAACATCGAATGAAATATGGTGACATCATCTTTACACTGATGAAATATGGTGATATCATCTTTACCTCGAAATCCCGTCTGAAGTCTCAGAAAGATCATAAACGTCTTCCTAGAGCAGAAAATATCCTTAGAATATCCGTCTTCCTATATTTAAAAATTGTTAGGATATATTTAAAATCATATTTCAAAAGATTTAACCTTTTGAGAAGAAGATTTCTACTCCCGTGGAAAACCCTTCCATTATGCATCTGCTTGTCCTCTTACAGAGTCTTTGACACCTTAAAATCCCCTAACAACATTTTTACATTCAGTGGCACAGAAATATTATATACAACTAATGATCCAGATGGAAAATTATCAACTTAATAAACTATACAGAGGAAAATGAATAATTGATCATCCCAAGAAATTAACCTAAATTAATAAACTAAAATATTACCTAAATATAACACCTAAAATATTAACTGAATTTCTCTGCACCCATTCGTTCACTTTACGCAAAAGCATTTTATTATTCCATGTTCATAGATTGAATATTTGTATACCATGTTATTGCATGATGCTACCATTTTCGTTTACCTTGCAATACCATATTTTCATTTCTTGTTTATAATCGATGCTTATTCTTTCAATATTACACACCTTTCTGTTCAGTTTTGGGTATTTTAGTTTTATAGTGTCTACCATATATTTATCTGTCGTATGATTCAATTTTATTTCTGTATTCTGCTACAATTCTGCACGCAGCTACAATTTTGTTTACCATGCAGTACCCTATTTTCATCTCATCTTTATAATGCAATGTTTATTCTTTCAATATTGTACATCTTTCATTTCACTTATGCTTATTTTAGTTTTATAGTACCATACCATATATTTATCTGACTTATGATTCAGTTTATTTTTATATTTTAATTAAAACGTATTTTTTTAATAATTTTCCATCTTCATATGTTTTTAACTGGCAGGGAGCGGTGTATAGTTTGGGGTACTGGAATAAGAAGAGTAAAAATTTTTACCTGCTTTTTAAATTGTTTTTTTACCTACTTTTTAAATTGTTTTTTTACCTGCTTTTTAATTTTTTTTTCTAGTTATAATAACAATGACAACCATACAGTAGAAAGATGATTGTGTCATACAGTTGAAGCATCTCAAACGATTAATTGCATTTATATAGATCAATAAAAAAATGCAATATTGGTCAGAACATGGATGCTAGCTTCCTTAACTTAACTCAATTCATTACTGAATGTAATAATTTATAAAAATAGAAAGTGTATTACATCAAAAAGAACTAGAGAGAAAGTTACAAAAAAACCTACTGACTCATGTTTATTTGTTTTTTAAATGATTAAACATGTTTTTATTGCATCTTTTTATAGATTTTTTAACATTAAAATAACCACTAAACGATAGCTTGAGCAAGCAGAAAATAATAAGTCTTATGTGAGTGGATATTGCCCACTTGTGCTCTAATTACCTTGTGCTTCAAGTTTTTTTCACAGAGTGTGGCTATTTCAACATATTTGGGATTTCTTTTCCTACCCATTACTTCCATCTTCTCTGGACTGACAGCTCAAACTTTTACTCCATTTCATGAGGAAATAAAACCATAGAATAATACAGCGACACATAAAGTTAAACTAGCTATTCTGAACCAAAAGGTCAAAATCAATGGATATTTGATAAACAGGAAAGTTTTTTCCGATTCATCACTATTATTTAAAATATTAATTGGTTAACAGGAAATAAAAGTTAGACCTTCAAGTTGTAACAAAAAGTGTTTAATTGACATGATTATGGGCAAAATGTAATTGAATGTTATAGGATCACAAACGTTTGGAAAAAATTACTTTGTGAATTTCGTAGTGTTCTTGAAATACAAGGGTCTTCAAACTTTTTAGCCTAACTGAAACCACACAGACTCCTTAACTAAGTCCTAAGGGCCAAGACCTAGCTAGCTCTTCATACCAATATATTGTAGTTTTGAATTACTAGTATGTACAAATTTTTGTTTCAGAACTAACCAGAGAGTGACATATCTACTTTCGCAATTTCGGTTGGCATTTGTGGACAAGTGTCAAAAACATGTCATTGAGACGGAAAGCCATCTACACTAGAGTAGCTGAATTAACAATTATGTTAGAGGATCACAAACGCTTGGATAAGATTTCATAGTGTATGTTCTAATTCGGGGAAACTCCAAACTTTTTAGTCTAACTAGGGCCATACTGACACCTCCACTAAGTGCCGAAAGCCGAGACCTAGCTAACTCTTCATACTAATATATTGTAGGTTTGAATTACGTGCAAATTTTTGTTAACAGGAATTAATCGGTGAGAGAAGTATCTATCTTAGCAATTTCGGTTGGTATTTGTGGGCAAGTGTCAAAAACATGTCATTGCGGCGGAGACGCCATCTTGCACTACACTATAGTAGCTGAATTACGCAATTATATTAGAGAATAGTTTTATAAATATTGTTATAGTTATTGACAGTTATTTTAAATGTAGTGTAGATTCAAATGCAGGGATCTCCAAACTTTTTAGCTTAACTAGGACCACACTGACTCCTCCACTAAGTCCCAAGGACTTAGGAAGACTTCACATACATCTTGCACTACACTATAGTAGCTGAATTACGCAATTATATTAGAGAATAGTTTTATAAATATTGTTATAGTTATTGATAGTTATTTTAAATGTAGTGTAGATTCAAATGCAGGGATCTCCAAACATTTTAGCTTAACTAGGACCACACTGACTCCTCCACTAAGTCCCAAGGACTTAGGAAGACTTAAGAATTTCTAATGCTTAAATTTCTAACTTCAAAAACAATGTCTTTTGAGCAGAAATTGTTTTATATTTTATCTGGTTTATCTGAAACCAATCATTCTCTACTAATAAATTTTAAGACTCCAAATACAAGTCTGGGTTAGTAGATTTAAACTTGGAGACCCATTAATTAAGACGTTCACTAAGTAAGGTTGTTCAGTATCAGTATGTGAAATTAAGTAAGAAAAGTGAAATTAAAATTTGAACCATATTTTAACAATTTATAATTATTCGCATTTGATGTTTTAGTTCATACTATTGGCTATTAGCATATGATTATCATTTAAATTAGTAAATTGCTAATTATGATTTCATTTCTAATTTTTAGAAAATGCAGTGAATTGAACCATGCATGTGTCATCTTTAAAAATATCTTATCCACATATACTTTAGTGTATGCCTATTTTCCTTTTATCAACAGCAGTGCAGCTTTACATACAAATAGAGGCTATGAAAATATATGTTTATTTTATTTTTGTAATATTGGAGAGTGCTAAAATGTCCTGTCAATTATTGTGATTCTTAAAGCTACCCTGCTGACTCTAATTGCACAAGACATACTTCAGTAATTTTATAATTTTAATAAGTTGAAAGAAGAATGATTTTATGGTGGTGCTAGCATGTTTTGGATGGTGGACATATATGGCACTAAAAGATGAGGGACTGCATAATGACCTAACTAATCTTATCACTCGGGGCTTTATATGTATATATATATATGTCATTATGAATAACAGACTTAAGAGGTAGATCTTTTAAGAAGGATTATCTGATCTGTGGATACAACTCAAGCAATTGTTTAATTATAACTTGTCCATTCAAAGGAAATTTTAAACAATAGGATTGAGGATTGATTGACAAGAAAAATTGATGATTGATTGACAAGAAGGACTGTTGATTGATTGACAAGATTAATGATTGATTGACAATATTCTATCAATTGTTGTCCACAAACTGAAAGTAATCCAGAAAACATTTCCAACTCTTCTTCTTGATGGCAACAAAATTTTGATTGGTTTCAAAGCGCATTTTATTATGACAACATTTATCATATAATTATATAAGATGGTATTATATATTCATGACTAAGTCTGATTTAACGTTGTTGTATAGGACACATATCAACCAGATATGGCACTATCTTGATTTTATTAACTTGCAGCATCATTCTTTGGCATACAAGTCTATGTGTGAAACTCTAACGATGCCGAATGGCCAATTCCACAATTAAAACGTCTACTTTTAAAATTATGTTTCATTGTTATGCCATTAACAATTATGCAACTCATTGTCTTTCGGACAAATGGCATCATTATGAAATTTTTCCCAAAGTATACAGGGAACATAAAGATAGTAAATAAAACCATGCCGAAAAAATAGAAGTTGTTGGTTAGTTTACGAATTTCATATTTATCTGTCGACTTAAAGGCACGAGTACTTAATACAAAGATAGAAGTGCATTTAATCCGTTTCTTTTAACAGCAAACTACCCGTATAATCAATTCCTATCAAACAAAAGAAAGGGGAAAAAAAGCGGCACGTCTTAATATCTTGATAACAGATCTCACTTGTCAAAACGGCGTATAAATCACTTAGGATCGTAAACACATAGACAAGCAAAATAAACTCGGAGACGTTTAGAACAATAACCAAGGTCGCACGAATGCGTTTTTATTACGGCAAGAGAAATTTTTGCCAATTTTTTTATTTCTTTGTAGCGTCCGCTGTTTTTTAAAGAGAATTTTAGTCACAGAAATGTCTTGTTTACGGGATGGCCTTGGCGACAGTTTGACAGCACGAGATTATCAGCGGTATTTAATTGCTGAGTAAAAAGATACCGATTGGGAAATGTATGCATGCACTTGACAATCGCCGACGATTTTAAAAGCGTTAACTTTCGAATGGTGGCGCCTATAAGGCTAGAGTCCCCCATACCGGTATTTTATGGTGTCACCTTCTATCTGGTCTAATTAGTGACTTGCAATTGCTTTCTACCCTTGTATGTTGCTAATCTCTCATGTATTTAAAAATGTGTTTTCGTGAAAAGCAGCTCTTCTGAACATGTCTGTCACCAATTCGTAGTGTATTGTAGCTTTAACTTTATACTTGCTATATTTTTTCATTAAAATAACTAATATGAATAATTAGATAAATTATATTAAAATATTTATTTAATATAAATTGATGTTAATAAAATTTTATATTAAAAATACTTATAGCATTAAACAGAATTAATTTGTTAAGAAACATAAATGAGCAGCAATAAATGATGGACTTTTGATTTCAAAATAGAAATTTTTTTTTTTTTTTTTTAATTTGTGGATTTTCAAACATGAAGTATATTTTTTTTTGTATGAAAATATCTAGGTATAATAGACTATGTTTTTAACATTATTATTTAAAATCAAATTTAATATTTTAAACTCAATTGTAGGCAAACAACCTTTTACTTTTAGTCCGAAAAAAGTGAAATTAAAAAGAATTTAATAAGAGCAGCTCCACAAGGGGATTATCTTAAGTAAGACTTGGAGGAAGTTAAAACTCTTAGCAAAAGATATTATTTTTTTATATAAGGTATTTCTAAAATGTAATTGCAATGTAAGGAAAGAGTAAATTGCAACGGATACCGCAACATACACCACATTAACTGCGCACATTTGTCCCACTTTCTATGGATTTCTTAGAAGTTTTGGGTTCAACGTCTTCCATTTATTTCTGTCAAAAAACGAATTCCATTTTTCCAATTATACAGCCATTTTTTTTTTTTTTTTTTTTTTTTTTTTTGCTGCACATCAGTGAAACTAGTGTTTTTCTGTTGTTGTTGTTTCTTGTCCCACTTGGCTGGCCAAGCCCACGAGCCCATACGTGCTCATGATTGAAGGGGAAGGAAGCAGCTTCTGTTGTGATGGAGCACCCGTAGGTAGAAGCCTGACTTTTGCTCCGTGACGCTCTTACAGTCATAGGAGACTGAGACCTACAGCTTAAAGTGGATTCCGAACCACTACAAACATCCATGGCACCGCCGGGATTCGAACCCGAAACCTGTGGCACCGAGCGTCAGAGCACTAGACACTCGGCCATTCAGGTCCCAAATTTGCCAACGGCACGCGGTGTTCCCAGGTGGTCACCCACCCAAGTACTGACCGCGCCCAATGATGCTTGACTTCGGTGATCTAACGAGAACCGGTATATTCAGCATGGTACGGCCGTTGGCTCTTTTTCTTCTGTATATTATGATCAACTCACTGACGGAAAGGAAGAACATTGGTTACCTGGTGGACTTTTCGGAAGAACTGTCCTACATTAGGTATTATACGGGACAAAGGAAGAAAACTCTCACCAGGCAGCCTGATCGCCGTGACGCTTACACATACTGTCACAATTACGATGGAGTCTGCTAAGTTTTTAAAGAGTGACTGCAATGGATGCCGCGAGTGGATTGCAACCTAGACCATCCGGCACACTCTTTTCACTCGTTTTGTTGGATCATCGATCCCCCACTTTCTATGGCTTGTTTAGAAGTTTTGCTATCAAAGTTTTTCCTTTATTTCTATTTTAAATATCAATATAATTCCCTATGATAACTTTCCCAGTTAACAACACTCACTGCAGGAGAATTCAGGTTTGAATTCGCTGGTAGCATTATTACTTTGGGAAACGAGTAGATTCAATAGCGATATTACATGCCTTATTATTTCCGTATTTATATATATATATATATAGAGAGAGAGAGAGACGAACGAACATTGCCTTTTATTTATACAGATATGTTAGAAATAAGAATTGATAGCGTAGATTATTTTCTGAAATAAATGCGCGTTTTCGAATAACGAGGATTTGAACTCGTAATCATTCGCCGCTAGAATGTCGCACATTTAGTGTTAGCCAGAATGTACCTCGAAGGGTTGCCACATTGCACTCTCATTTCGTTACCACAATTTTAAATAAACACAAAAGTGCATGAGTTCGAAACCTCTTCGAAAAAAAAAGTGGCATGAAAATGTGGTGGTGGAGTGAGTTTGGCATGAGTTCGAAACCTACTCATTGAGTCCATTGGAACATTCTATCTTACAGGTTTAACTTACCCATTTCCGGAATAGTCAGGAAAATTTTTGGATTCCTTTTGGATTGTCGGATTTCGAACTCAACTCTTCTAGTTAGGAAACCCGAAATGGATAATTTAAACCCATAAAAATTTTTATCACGACACATACTAAACAAAACGTGAATTTAGAAGGAAAGGGTTAAAAATTATAAAAAGCGCATCAACATGCAAACGTAATACACAAGTTTTAAAAAGAATAAACTAGTAAACGACCATTACATACAGTTTGCTAGTAAAGTGGCATTCACATTAAATTAAAAGCACAAACGCTTTCTGCATTGAAATCTGGTTTCCGTGATTGAAGCTTAAGTGACAGTTAAATAATCGACTTCGCCGACTGCATATAAAGCAGAGCATAAGCTGTTAAGCATGGAATAGCCTACCAATAAGGAACAGCGCTTGTTCGATTCGAATCTTCCTCATAAAAAATTAATTATGTCAATAGTTACATATTTAATTATTAGTTACAGGCTGAATATAAATTTACTCTTTGAATAATATAGCAATAATATATTATTTTCTATGTATCATTTCACTTTTGCATGTTATAATTAATGTAGTCCAAATTTATCGAATCTTGCATAAAGAGTTATGATAGTAAGTTATAGTATTACAAGTCTAGAAAATTGTGTATAAAATAGTCTCAATGTAATCGATGTTTTGATTTTAAAACTAAACATAATTTGTATTTATTGTAAAAAAAGAAAACTGACATAAAATATGTTTTTAATGGCAATTTTTTAACTTTAAAGGATATTTAATGAATTACAATTTATGCAACTTTTTACATGTAGCTTAATTAGCATAAAGAAATGGGTTTTTTTTCGATATAACTATTAGTATTTAAATCGAAAATCATTACGAAAAAATAAAGATAAACATATTAAAAATAGAATAATTTAATTTACTTTTATGGTATTAATTCTTCAGATGCGTTATAACAACATAAATAAATATAAATTAAATTTGTTTTATTTTTATATAATTATTTTTATTTTTTCTTAATTATTTTTCTTTTAAATATTTTCGTTGTTATATCGACGAGAAAACATTTCTTTAAACATTTTTTTTCGAACATTTCACTAATCTTGCTAATATTTAATTCCTTTTTTCACAATATCTATGGTTATGTTATTACCCCTGCACGACTATGATCAAAACTCAAATACTGATTTCTGCTTCATCAATTGAAGTGGCTTAATGGCCAATTGGCTAGCGCTCTGGCTTTTAGTGCATCAGGTTCGAAACCTGTCTGTGGCATGGATGTTTGTTAGTGTTTCGGAATCCACGTTAATCTGCAAGTCCCGGTCTAATTAGCCTGAAGTGAGTACAAAATGACTGTAGAGAGACAAATCAAATCATTAATTGAACTCTATTTGTAATATATTATTGAATTTTTCTTCATTTTGTTTATGTATAGATGCTGTAAAATAGGAATTAAAATATTATCAAGATTGCTGAAATTAAAAAAAAAAATTTTCTCAACAATATAACAATGAAAGTGTTTAAATATAAAATCATTACGAAAAAATAAACATACATATAAAAATACAACAAAGTTAATTTATATTTATGTTATTCAGAAAGTGCAATAATACGATGATTGATTTGTACCGGTTGTGGTGAGAAGAGAATTTTTTGGTCCAGTTATTTGTTCATAAATCGTGTTGTTTTAAATCAATTTCGAATACTTAATTTCTTTCGTAGGAAAAAAAAAGGAACTCATTTAGTCAACCACAAAAATGTTTCCAGAAGTAAATTTTAATGTTTATTTTTATTTAACAAAATCATTAATTTTAAGATTACATATCTTTTTTAATATTTGAATCACTTGAAGGTTCACATATTGAATTTAGGAGGAAATATAAGAAATTTTCAATAAATATATTTTTATTTATATCATGAATTGCAAACTGCACTTAATTAAATAATTTATACAATACTAAATATTAAAAGAAAGGGCCTGATGGCCGTGCGGCTACCGCTCTGGCTTTTGGTGCTACAGGTTTCGGGTTCTAGTCCCGGCGGTGCCATGGGTATTTGTAGTGGTTCGGAATCCACTTTGAACCGTATGACCTGGTCTAATATGACCGCAGAGCGTTTCGGGGAATTGTTACTCCGTATCCGTAGCTTATCTTCAAGCTACACGCACCCCCTGGATAGTTCTAAGTGAGTAACGTCGGTGCAGGTCTTGCTTATGGCATAAAAGACAACTGTCTATGTATTTTCCAGCTGCATTAGAACAAAAATGTTATTAACCCTTCAGTTGCATTTCCGTGGTTATGATAAGAATTCAAATTATTGACTTCTGCTTCGTTAATTGAATTCTACTTCTACTTGATTACAGAATTTTTCTTCATTTTATTCATATATAGATATAGTAAAAAAAAGTATTAAATATTAGCAAAATTGCTGAAATGTTTTAAGAAAAAATTTTCAAAAAATTGTTTTTTAATAGATATAACAACGAATATATTTAAACAGAAAATAATTACGAAAAATAAAGATAAGCATATAAAAATACAAAAATTTATATTTATGTTATTAACCCTTCAGATGCGTTTTCATGGTTATGAGCTAAATTGAAATTATTGACTTCGACTTATTTAATTGAATTCTATTTCTAATTGATTATTGAATTTTTCTTAATTTTGTTCATATACAGATGTTGTGAAAAAGAAATTAAATATTAGCAAGATGGGTAAAAGTGTATTTTCATCGTAAGGCTCAACAATTTTAAAAGAAATTAATCACATGACTGCTTGTATTTTTAACTGTGTCTCATTTCATGTGTAATGATTTAAATAAATCGAATCTATCTATACATCTATTAAATTTATTGTTTCTTAAAAATGTGAATTTTCGGTCAACATTTTCCAAAAACCTATCTGAATTTCAAAATTTGTGTTTTTGAAAATAAATCTAAAATCTAATAATTAAGTACGATTAAATCTAAAATAATAAAATAAATTCAAAATCTAATAATCAAGTACGATTAAATCTAAAGTACAATTAAATAATTAATAGATAGAAGTAAGTATTTGTATTAAAGAAAATTAAGAGTTGCTGTAACATTTTCTATTTGTTATTGTTCCATATTTTAAGTTATTATATTCCGAGACATTAAAAATATTGTTAAATCCACACATAAGATAAGTTAGAAGTAAATCTTTAACAATAATACAAATTTATCAATGTTTTTGTATCGTAAAAATTATATTTAATAGAAAAAATACTTTACATTAGAATTAAACATAGAATCTAAAATAAGTATATAAAGTCTTAATTTTAATATATAAGTATTAATTTAGACTCTATATATTTTAAACATAGAATCTAAAATTAGTACTATTAAATACTATATATTCGTATACATTGTATTTAATAGTAATATTCCTTTTTTTTCCTATATTTAAAAATGGATCTAAGTTTGCATTAAGTTTACTAACGTCTGAATTGTCATAGGCTTTGAAAATTTTTTCATCCTCACCTGATACTACAATCCATTTTGGTCTCCTTGGTAACTGCTTCACAAAATTTCCTATTTATAGCCTTTTTTTTCCGTTATTTCTTATTTTCATAGCCACCAGATCCTTTGCCATTTCTTCCATTCATCTCTTTTTAAGGATAAGTCCAAAGTCCAAGGTCCAACGATAAGGATTTCTAGAAATGAATGAATAATGTGAATCTCTTAACACTATTCCTGATGTGTGTGGGGGAGGAAGTTTCCTTTTAATTTGCTTTAATACTAAAGAACATGGAATTTGAAGAAAACAGCAGCTATATGAAGTAGTTTTATCAGTTCAAAGTGGCTAGAATCAGAGCTACCTGCTAGGTAGAGCATTGAGTTTCTACAAGGGTGCTTGGTTTGAAGTTTGACGATACTATGCTGTACCGAAAGCTTTGGTCTTGTCGGGGATGGACTTTTCCGGAGGGCTTGTGGAAGAGGAGAGGATACCATACTTAAGGATGTTCGTTTACTAATTTAATTCCCCAAACTGTAAGAGAGACATCAGCTCTGAGCACAATGATTTAATGGTGCATAATAATAGTACTACTACACCACACCACATCACTGTGCCTAGAGCTGATATTTCTCTTACAGTTTGGGAATGATGTGGGCAAAATTGAATGGAAACACGAAGAAGGCGTTAAAATTTCGTAAAATTCACTTTTGAGATACAGAAACTGAACAATAAGGAAAAATTTTACAAAAACAGAAGAGAATATCAAAAAATTTAAAATTTAAAAAGGGAGGATATGAAATGCGAGAATATATAAATACATCAGGTAAAATATTAGAAAACTTTAAAACAATGTAATACAATAAATATTACGTTGGAGAATATACAAATCAGAGAGCTGAAGGAATATTCATCAAAGCAATTATTATACAAATTAGGAAAAGAGTATAATAGCTAATAAATAATTAGACAGTAGAAGCAGTTGCTGCAAAATTATGAACAATGAAAATATAAGACTGACTAGCGCCGGTGTCGTTGGTTTAGGGTTCTAGTCTCGAAGGTGCCATGGATATTTGTATTGGCTCGGAATCCACTTTAAACCGTAGGTCCTGGTCTTATATGACTGTTGGGTATAGGGCTGACAATCATAACCCGTAAAAAAAAAATAGCATCTTCTGTTCCGAAATCTGCCAGCAGGCAGACGGTCTTGGCCCAACATGGGGCTATTGCGCCAATGAAGAAAAAGAAGAATATTTGGGCGAAATAAAAAATTTTCAAGTAATGGAACATAGTATTTAATTTGGTTTGATCAACTTTGCGAAAAATTTAATTCAAATTAAAAACCGGAAATCTACCCTAAACTTAAGTCTACTAAATGACTAAATAAACTAAAAAAAATCAAGTTAACTACAATATTTGGCATATATAGTTAACAAAAAATATTTGCATATTAATTGCATCGCTGTCTGCGACTGTGATTAAGTGACCAGTTCGGGTCACCGTGATAGTTCACTGAAATTCTTCACTATCCCACAAAGAAGCTTTTATGCTTTAGATTTATTTTACATGTTAATTCTGAACTTTTAAATCTTGAAGAAAACAAATTAACCTCTCTTACATGACATTTTGACAAAGTAAATCAAAGTAGCTTTTTTGCTTGGTGCAAGAATACTAATAAAGAAGAAGAGAATCTCCTTTGAGAAAAAATCTTTGATCGTTATAAATCACAGGAGGTAAAAGCAAAAGGGAGGATTCATAGATCCATTAATATTTCTCCATGTATGGGTTTTGAGAAATAAATCAGCCTCACGCAGCGAATCCCTTCTGAGGAACAGGCCCGAAGCAGCGCAGGTAAAAAATGGATTTATCCTTCGCATACTTGTAGCTTTCCACTAGCTCGTAAGGAAGATAACAAAGCAATTCTATAGAAGTTATTAAAGTTTCTTTTTTCTTTCTTATTTTGATCGTATAAATTTTTTTTTAAAGATTTGTGGTATTTTTGAGGTATGACTTCAGAAAAGATTTAAGATTTGTGGTATGACTTCACTGAGTTTTGAATTTCTTCGTTTATTTGATACGAGAAATGCCAGTTTTTCAAAGAAAGAAAATTATACTAGTTCATTAATAGTTTTTCATTGTTCATATAAACATAAAATGTTGGCATACTGTTGCAACATGAGCGAAATATTTATTAAAATCAACTATTAGATTTTGCAAAATTTAAATGCAGTGAAATTTCGACCATTTATCTCTAAACTAAGAAATATTTTCTAGATTTAGTAATTGTTTGTTAATTATCAAATCATGGATTGAGTGTTTCTGTAGAGAAAAAAATAAAATAAAAGTTGAAGTCCAATATACACTGAAGTGACAAAAGTCATGGGATAGCAATATGCAAATTTTCAGATGGCAGTAGCATCGCGTAGAACAGGTATAAATGCGCAGTGCTTTCGCAGAGCTTTCATTTCTGTTCAAGTTATTCATGTGAAGAGGTTTTGACGTGATGATGACCGCACGACGGGAATTAACAGACTTTGAACGCGGATGTTAGTTGGAGCTAGACGCATGGGTCATGCCATTTCGGAAATCGTTAGGGAATTCAACATTCCCAGATCCACTGTGTCAAGAGTGTGCCGAGAGTATGAAATTTCAGGCATAACATCCCACCATGGACAGCGCAGTGGTCGACCGCCTGCACTTAACGACCGAGACCGGCGACGTCTACAAAGAGTCGTAAAGTCTAACAGACAAGCAACACTGCGTCAAATAACAACAGAAATCAATGTGGGACGTACAAGGGACTTGTCTGTTAGAACTGTGAGGAGAAATTTGGCTTTCTTGGGCTATTCCAGCAGAAGACCGACTCGAGTGCCTTTACTGACAGAACGACATCGCTTGCAGCGATTCTCGTGGGCACGTGAGCATATCGGTTGGTCCCTAGATGAATGGAAAACCGTGGCCTGGTCCGATGAGTCACGATTTCAGTTGGTAAGAGCTGATGGTAGGGTTCGAGTGTGGCGCAGACCCCACGAATCCATGGACCCAAACTGTCAGCAAGGCACTGTTCAAGCTGGTGGAGGCTCCGTAATGGTGTGGGCTGTTTTTTCATGGCATGGACTTGGTCCTCTGGTGCGACTGGACCGAACATTGACTGGAAATGCTTATGTTCAGCTACTTGGAGATCACTTGCAGCCATTCATGGACTTCATGTACCCAAACAACGATGGGATTTTTATGGATGACAATGCGCCATGTTACCGGGCCACTACTGTTCGCGATTGGTTTGAAGAACATTCTGGACAATTCCAACGAATGATCTGGCCACCTAGATCGCCCGACATGAATCCCATCGAGCATTTATGGGACATCATCGAGAGGTCTGTTCGTGCCCAAAATCCTGCACCATCAACGCTTTCACAGTTATGGACGTCTATCGAGACAGCATGGCTCAATATTCCTGCAGAAGACTTCCAACGACTTGTCGAGTCCATGCCACGTCGAGTTGCTGCACTTCGCCGGGCGAAAGGAGGGCCGACACGATATTAAGAGGTATCCCATGACTTTTGTCACTTCAGTGTATATCCACAAAAGGAAAACATGAGCCATGCTACAAAATGTTTAATGTATCAAATATATCATGTAGGAATAGTTTGGCACAGCACTTGCGAAATCTCAATTCCAAGAATGCTAGTGAAAAAAAAAAGAAAGAAAAATAATTTTCAACAACTTATTTAAATCATAACGGAATCAAGGAAGAATTATCTTCAAGTCTCAAGATAATAATACTTTCACTTTAAATAAAGCTAGAATAATTTCATGAAATACCCATAAGGTTTAACATAACTACAACCTTTGGGTGGCTTTCTACTAACTTTGCCAAGGTCTGCAGATTAAAATTTTAAAAGAATTGTCTGACATTAACAAAAATTATTTTATTTAATTACTTGAACAAATTTTAAGTGGTATAAATCGTTTTAATCATATACTTACTTGACAATTTAAGGTTCTAATTTCCACTTGAATCAATCAAAACATTTAACTAAAAATAATTAATTTGTGTGGGTGCTATATACTAATAATTTAGTTATTATATATATGTTCAATTACATATATACATTATATTACATATTATATACAATTACGTTATTACATTTATATAATAAGACATATATGTCCAATTAAAATCATTATTAAGTAATTTTTCCTTTCCAAAAATTGGACTTAAAAGAAAAATGACTTAAAAAAATCAATTTAAAACCAATTTCTTTCAATACCAAATTGATTTGTTTGTTCCAAATAATTTGTTTACATTTCATATTTCGAACAATTATGCAAAATATAATTTCTGTGATAATTTTATAAGGTAATCAGAAACTATAAAAAATTTTGTAATAATTTAGGTGCTATTTTTATTTAAATTTTATCAAAATATTCTACTATATGAACCACTTGCTGAATTTACCTATTATTTGGGAATCTTCCAATCAATGGGAAATAGGCATCTTATCTTTAGTAGATGATAGACGTTATTAGACTGGTTAAAGTAGAAAATTTTGTAATCGAAGTAATGTTATATTGTTATCAATATACAATTACGATACGAATAATTTTAATAATTTAGGCCTGCTATTTTTATTTAAATTGTATCAAAATATCGTTCCATATGAACCACTTAATAGAATCTAACTATTATTTTAAAATCTTCCAATCAGTGAGAAATAGTCATCTTATCATTCGCAGATACTAGATGCTATTAGAGTTATATTAGAAAATTTTGTAATCCAAATAATGTTATATTGTTATCAATATATTTATCATTTCAGATGTTGTTTTGTAATTGAATACAAACTGATAACTCTTACTTAAATCTGGATAATGTATTGAATTTTTTCCTACAATATAGACAATGAAAACTGGTTTTCTAGCTCTATTTTTTTACAATAGAGAAGTAATTCTCACAAATTTAGGATACTAATCTACATTATACTTTTTGAGATAATTTATATTTCAATCACGCTTTTACTAAAATGTGAATAAAAACTGATAAACACAAACATAATTGAAAACCTTTTGTGGCTGCAGACTTTTATTCATTCTATTGGACTAAAAGAGCCATACTCGTAAATGCCATTATATTTAAAAGTAGGTCATTTTGAGACAGAAGTCAATTTTATAGATAATTATACGTGTTAATAACAGCAAAAAAAAAAACTTCTTTGTAAAAGGCTAGCATTTTCTGATCCATAATGTGCAGTTTATATGCAGACTTTGTTTACCACTTTGTTTGAAGTCAGATAAGTACAGAAAGAGCATTGGACAAAAGTTCTCAAAGAATTGCTGAGAACTTCGAGCGTCATTGAAAGCAACCGTTGGTATTCTTTCAGTCTTTCAGAGGCAACTCGATCTGTCGCCACAGATTAGCATTAATTAATACTGTCGCCATTGTCTAAAAAAATACCAAAGGCCTTTGAAAAAGCGTGCCGGAATCCTACAAGTTGGAGGACATTAGTCAGAGACAAAGGGAACACGTGAAGCAATATCCTAAATACCAGAATAGTCTTCTCTGTCGTAAATTAAATGTTTTGTCACCTGCGGTATTTCGTCCTCTGTAAAAAGCCAACGATTGACGTCACCAGCAAAATGGTAGATTTTTTTTCTTAACGCAAATTAGCATTCTTTGATTAGATTATGTCTTAGCCGTGTAGGTATGCGGCGTTATTAGCACAATTTAGAATTTCAAAATTTCCTCTTTCCACTTCCTTCTTTCCAATAAAAACCAAAAAATAAGATTTTGTTTTATAAATCCTGTGATATTAATTATTTTGTCTTATTTGTCTGATGTCTGTTGGAGTAAGATGGACATTGTATAAATAATTAAAATGTTCATGGTTAGATTATCACTATAACGGACGATAATTTTCAGGCTTGAAGCGTAACTTATCTAATAAATTATGAAATATAAATGATGATATGTTAACATTAAATTTATCTGGTAAAGTTAAATCGTGAAATTTACTCATGTATGTAAAAAATGTCCATGAAAAATTATTTTTACAAACCATATGTATCGGTTAGATTTTATTATAACTTGTAGGTTGCATAAGGTAAAGAATGAGTAGTAAATTATGAAATATGGTGACTTAAGAAACAGATACATATGGTGCATTATGAAAACCAGAAAATATGATTTTGTTCTATAAATCATGGGATATTAATTAATTTGTCTAATGTATATTGTAGTAAAAGGGACGTTGTATAAATAATAAAAATGTTCACGAAAGATTATTTTTATAAACTATGTGCATCGGTTAGATTTTATTATAACTTGTAGGTTGCATATGGTAAAGAATGAGTAGTAAATTATGAAATATGGTGAGTTAAGAAACAGATACATATGGTACATTTTGAAAACCAGAAAATATGATTTTGTTTCATAAATCATGGGATATTAATTAATTTGTCTAATGTATATTGCAGTAAAAGGGATGTTATATAAATAATAAAAATGTTCATGAAATATTATTTTTATAAACTATGTGCATTGGTTAGATAATCATTATTACCGACGATAATTTTTAGGCATGTAGCGACTTGTAAGCTGCATATAGTAAAGAAGGAGTAGTAAATTATGAAATATGATGAGTTAAGAAATATGTACATATGGATACATTAGGAAAACTAGAAAAAGGATTTTGTTTTATAAATCATGTGATATTAATTTGACTATTTATCTAATGCCTATTGTAGTAAGATGGACATTGTATAAATAATAAAAATGTTCATGAAAGATTATTTTCATAAACCATGTGTATCGGTTAGATTTTATTATAACCGACGATACTTTTCAGACATGACGTGACTTGTAGGCTGCATATGGTAAAGAATGAGTAGTAATTTATGAAATATGGTGAGTTAAGAAACAGATACATATGGTGCATTATGAAAACCAGAAAATATGATTTTGTTTTATAATTCATGGGATATTAATTAATTTGTCTAATGTCTATTGTAGTAAAAGGGACGCTGTATAAGTAATAAAAATGTTCATGAAAGATAATTTTTATAAACTATGTGCATCGGTTAGATAATCATTATAACCGACGATAATTTTTAGGCATGTAGCGACTTGTAAGCTGCATATAGTAAAGAAGGAGTAGTAAATTATGAAATATGATGAGTTAAGAAATATGTACATATGGGTACATTAGGAAAACTAGAAAAAGGATTTTGTTTTATAAATCATGTGATATTAATTTGACTATTTATCTAATGCCTATTGTAGTAAGATGGACATTGTATAAATAATAAAAATGTTCATGAAAGATTATTTTCATAAACCATGTGTATCGGTTAGATTTTATTATAACCGACGATACTTTTCAGACATGACGTGACTTGTAGGCTGCATATGGTAAAGAATGAGTAGTAATTTATGAAATATGGTGAGTTAAGAAACAGATACATATGGTGCATTATGAAAACCAGAAAATATGATTTTGTTTTATAATTCATGGGATATTAATTAATTTGTCTAATGTCTATTGTAGTAAAAGGGACGCTGTATAAGTAATAAAAATGTTCATGAAAGGTTATTTTTATAAACCATGTGTATAGGTTAGATTATTATTATAACCGACTATAATTTTAGGCATGTAGCGACTTGTAAGCTGCATATAGTAAAAAGAATAGTAAATTATGAAATATGATGAGTTAAGAAATATGTACATATGGGTACATTAGGAAAACTAGAAAAAGGATTTTGTTTTATAAATCATGTGATATTAATTTGACTATTTATCTAATGCCTATTGTAGTAAGATGGACATTGTATAAATAATAAAAATGTTCATGAAAGGTTATTTTTATAAACCATGTGTATCGGTTAGATTATTATTATAACCGACTATAATTTTCGGGCATGAAGCGACTTGTAGGCTGCGTATGGTAAAGAATGTGTAAATTATGAAATATGCTAAGTTAAGAAATAGGTACATGTGGTAAATTATGATATAAAATGGATGAGATGTTACCTTTAGATTTATCTGGTAAAACTAGACTCATGTATCTTTAAAACGTTCATGAAAATTTTTTATAAACCATTTGTTTCGGTTAGATTTTTTTTATAATCGACTATAATTTTCAGGCATGAAGCAACTTGAAGCCTGTATATGGTAAAGAATGAGTAAATTACGAACTATAGTGAGTTAAGAAATAGGTGCATGTGGTAAATTATGAAACAGAAATGGTGACATATTAACATTAGATTTATTTGGCAAAATTAGATCGTGAAGTTTACTCATGTATGCCAGATTTTCTGCAGAGCCCTGAAGCCCCCAGGGTATGAAAAATATTAGCTACTTTATATTAAAGTGCAGTTAAGCAGTAATCGTGATAAATTGTTTTGTGCAAACTTCCAGAAGATTATTTTCATTGAACTCAGAAAGCAGTATTGAGTAACTATTTCTACAGGGATTTACAACTAAGCCATGCATTTACAAAATTGCTTTCAGAAGTGTAATTCTTATTCACAACAAGAACATGAAAATCAAAGAAGTTACTTGTTGTGGTAAAAGAACAGTTTCTTAGTTATTCATGAATTGTTTTAAAACATTTATTTATGATCCTTAGAACATTTTTAATTACTTTTCACCTGAAATGTTTTAAGATAATTCATGAATAAATGTTTTAAAAGAATAATAAAAATGACAAACTAGGAAAAATAGACAAAATATAGTTTTTTTACGCGCCCAAATTGTAGCTATCCGGCTAAAGGTTTGACTGGTGAAGCTGTCGCTATGCCTACTGATTATTTCATTTTTTTAAATAAGACTGAGAATTTTTGTCCTTTTGCACTATTACTAATGATATTTAACATTAGATTTCTTGTCTATTATTATATATATGATCTTACCATTAAATTATACCTGTTATTAGATTAGTATAACAAAAAAATACATTTTTTTAAAAAAAAATTCTTTTGTATCATATGGATTGATTTAATTATCTTTAGAAATTTTTAATGTATAAAAGTATTTATTGATATTATAGGTGTTTTTTTTACTAAATTTTTTCTTTGAACGTTAAATGAAATCTTATAAGTTTCATATTTCTTGCTAATTATTCTATTATTAAAAATATTTTTATTTTCCTTTAAGTTAAACTATGAAAAATAATTAAAAGTTATAGGTTTTGCATGCCCAAATTGTAGCTATCCAGCTAAAGGAAGCACCATTTGCGAGGTTTACACAGAGAAAAACGATAAAAATGAAAATTAATATTATAAAAGAATTTCTCGACACATTAATATAATATGTAAAGTTATTAAAGTTAAAGCAATTAATTAGATTAATAAAGATTCTCTTAAAAAACGCATAAAAATGCATTTTTAAGAGAATATAGAAATTTCGATTGATGTATTCAATTTTTATTTACTAATTAAATTACTCTAACTTTCATCAAAAAAACCCTCTATTTTCTTTCAATCCCAACCAAGATTTCCAAGTGAAAATTCAAACATCCCTTTAATATATAAAATACTTTTAAAAACTATCAACATGACAAATATTTTTCGAATATAATGTCGAAGATAAATAAATTTTTAATTGAATTTTTAACGGTTTGACTTTTACCTTCATTTAATTTTTGTTATCAAAGTCATTTTGTCTCGTTTTCATCAAAGAAAACTTCTATTTCTTCCAAGCCTAACCAAATATTTTCAAGTGAAAATAAAATAATATATAAATAATAATATGTAAAAAAAAAATCTAATTAATAATAATATGTAAAATAAAAAATATAATTAATAATAATATGTAAAATAAAAAATATAATAATATTATATAAAAATTTATTTAAAAACAATTATGATAATTACTGAAATATTTTCTAATATTAATGTCGAAGATAAATAAACTTTTAATAGATTTTTTTAACCATTTAACTTTTGCCCTCATTTAATTTTTGTCATCAAAGTAATTTTGTCTCCCTTTCAAAGAAAACCTCCATTTTCTTTCAAGTCTAACCTAGATTTTCAAGTGAAAATAAAATAATATATAAAATAAATAATATAATAATGATATATGTTGTTGTTGTTTGTTGTTTCTTATCCCACTTGGCTGGCCAAGCCCACGAGCCCATACGTGCTCATGATTGAAGGGGAAGGAAGCAGCTTCTGTTGTGATGGAGCACCCGTAGGTAGAAGCCTGACTTTTGCTCCGTGATAATGATATATAAAATAAATAATATAATAATGATATATAAAAATTTAAAAACCATTATGATGATAATTGAAATATTTTTCTAATATTAATGTCGAAGATAAAGAAACTTTTAATTGAATTTTTAACGATTTGACTTTTACCCTCATTTAATTTTGTTCTTATTTTTCAGTACAGTATACATTTCTTTTCAATAAAAAATAAATAAATAAATAAATGAAAAGTCTGTAGTAAGCTTTTTTTATGTTCCTTGTCTTCGAGCAAAGCCTGCCAAGTGAAAAATCGCCGCTAATTATCGCAATCACGAGACCTCATTTAGTCCAGGCATATTGAATATTTATACACATTCTTGAAGCTACAAAACCATTAGTGACAGAAGCAAAAAAATTGCTTCTTTAAGCCTCTCTGAGAGACCAAAACGACCACAATGTGTAAATGTGTTCCCTCCACTTCCATTCGTTCCATCATTTCATGGAAGACTAGAAGGGTAAAAAAGCAAGATGAAAAGCAAGAAAGCACTGAAGGTAAAAAGAAAAAAAGTGCTCTTGTAGCTCGTTTTGGTAATGGCTTGATGTTATAAATGCTATCCCTAATGGTGGAGTCAAAATAATTAATGGATGATTGCTCTCGAGTGTTTTTAAGAGTAAATTGCTATTTCGTCTTATTTCGAGAGATGCTGAGATAAAAAGGAGAATATGATTTACAGTGGACTATGCAGGGCAATCAGAATGTGTGGACCCAGGAGAAAGATAGGTACACGAGGTGCTGTTTTATTATTGATATCTCTTATGAAAAATGTCCTTGTCATCTGCTGAGGAACATTAATTCAATTTACTGGTTTGGTTACAGTAGCTTCTGGATTTGATGCTCTTGCAAAGTTCAAAGAACTTGTTGAAGTTGTACCAAAAGGAGACGAGGTCTTATTGAACAAGAATATTTTCCAGCAGCAGAGGATAAATGTAATCAAAGAATGCGGAAAAATATTTTTTTATTTATATGAAATATGATGAATGTCCTTGCCGTTTATGGAAAGACATTATATTTCAATTCATTGTTTCGGTTACTTTGGTTTTTGAATTTGATGATCGAGCACAATTCAAATAATTAATTATAATTGTTCCTAATAAAGAAGCTAAGATGTCTTGTAGAACAATAATGCTTTTTACAAAGTCTACAAGTTAATTGCCAAAAAGTAGATATTCATAAAGAAAAAAAAAATTTTTTTCGTAATGATGTACCGTTTGAAATATATTCTTGTCATTTTTCGAATTCTTTATTCAAATTTATTGGTTTCGTTTATAATCATTTTTAAATTTGATGTTCGTATAAAGTACAAAGAACTTGTTGAAGTCGTACCTAAAGGAGTCGAGATCTTATTGAACAAGAATATTTTCCAATAGCAGAGGTTAAATCAAATCGTAGAATGCTGAAAAATACTTCTTTATTTATATAAAATATGATGAATTTCCTTGACGTTTTTAGGAAAGACTTTATTTTAATTTATTGTCTTGGCTATGTGGTTTTTGAATTTGATGCCCTAGCACAATTCAAAGAATTAATTAAAATTGTTCTTAATAAAGAAGTATTTGTATTGTAGAATTTGTATTCTTTATTTCATTTTAATGGTTTGGTTATAATCGTTTTTTGAATTTGAGGTTCGTATAAGGTTTAAAGAACTTGTTGAATTTGTACCTAAAGGAGTCGAGGTCTTATTAAACAAGAATATTTTTTATCAGGAGAGCGTAAATTAAATCAAAGAATGCGGAAAAATACTTCTTTATATATATAAAATATAATTAATGTCCTTGCCGTTTATGGAAATACATTATATTTCAATTCATTGTTTCGGTTACTTTGGTTTTTTATTTGATGTTCGAGCACAATTGAAAGAATTAATCCAAACTGTTCTTAATAGAGGAGCTGTGATGTCTTTGGGAACAATAATGCTTTGTTATCTACAAAGCCTACAAGTTAATTGCCGAAAAGTAGTTATTTATATAGAAAAGAATTCATTTTTTTGTAATGATGCGTCGTATGAAAAATATTCTTGTCATTTTTCGAATTCTATATTTCAGTTTAATGGTTTGGTTATAATCCTTTTTGAATTTGATGTTCGTATAAGGTTCAAAAAACTTGTTGTAGTTGTACCTAAAGGTTTCGTTTGGTTTCTCACTCTACGGTCATTTTGTGCACACGAGGGCTAAACAGACTGGTATACCTAAAGGAGTCGAGGTCTTATTGAACAAGAATATTTTCCAACAGCAAAAGTTAAATTAAATCAAAGAATGAGGAAAAATACTTCGTTATTTATATAAACCATGATGCGATAAATTGAAATAGTGTTTCCTTGCCGTTTTTGGAAAGACTTTATTTCAATTTATTGTTTTGGTTACTTCATTTTTGAATTTGACGCTCGAGCACAATTCAAAGATTTAATTAAAATTATTCTTCATAAAGAAGCTAAAATGTCTTGTTGAACGATAATGCTTTTTATCTACAAGACCTACAAGTTAATTGCCAGAAAATAGCTAATTGTATGGAAAAGAATTAATTTTTTATAATGATGCACCGTATGAAAAATATACTTGTCATTTTCTATTTAAATTTATTTGTTTAATTTATAATCTTTTATGAATTTGATGTTCTTATAAGGTTCAAAGAACTTATTAAAGTTATACAGAAAAAATACTAACATGTCTTCTTAAGCAAGAATTACTTATGATTAAAGTGGATTAATTCTTGTTTTCGATTGAGATTTTACCAATTAAATTAAAACACAAGGAATAATTGGCTACATGGGAAAGCACTTTTTTGCTTTGGTATATCATATTATAAATCTGCTTTCGTATATGAAAATATTTTAACTCTTTTTATTTTAAATTTAATTAAAAGTAAAAAAACATTAATATTAATTAAAAGTAAAAAAACAATTTAAAAAAATAAGGCCCACAATTCAATGGGCATAGACCAAAGGCAAATGCTTTCAATAATCAAGGATAGTAAGTGTGTGGCTGCTCCCCAGCCAAAAGCTTCGGTCATCCTTCAATTATTCAAATATTTTAATTCAACTTGTTTATTTGTTAACATATAATATGAAACAATTACAATTCGAAAAAACACACAAGTTGTGTTAAGCAAAAGATGCTATACACAGTAACAATTATTTAACATATAACATTTAAAACATAATTATAAACGAAAGAACCAATGAGTTTAATGTATAGTATTTTCATTGATCTTTCATGTAAATAAGAATCTTGACACGGGCCTGAATGGCCGAGTGGCTAGCGCTCTGGCGCTCGGTACCACAGGTTTCGGGTTCGAGTCCCATCGTTGCCATGGATGTGTGTAGTGGTTCGGAACCCACTTTAAACCGTAGGTCTCTGTCTAATATGATCGTAGAGCGTTGCGGGGGCATTGTTACTCTGCGTCCGTGGCTTATCTTCAAGTAAAGTCTGTGCAGCGCTTGCCTTAAGGCATCCAAGACCAAGCTGTCTAAGTGTTTGCCAGCTGCATTAGAAAGAAAAAGAATCTTGACACTTTGAGAGTTACATATTGTTACCCTTACTTGATTTGATTAAAGTACGCTTTGAATCAGGTGGCCATGTAAATTTCAAAAACCTCATAAATTTATATCAACATACGGCAGAAAAAATTTCTTTCTTGAACAAATATTTATACCGATCCTACTTACAAATTTAATAACAATGAATAGATAAATACAAAGAAAAATGTTTTTTGTATTGATATTTGTATGAATAATGCCCTGATTGTATACAAAGACATTTGAATTTCATTTTTTTATTTTAATGACAATAATTTTAATTATAATTCTCTAATAAAATTCAAAGATGTTAAAAAAGATTGAGCTGAATAAAGCTGTGGAACTTTCCATACATAATTTAAAGAATTTTTCTTAAAGAAAAGCAATTTGAAAGAATTCCTAAATAAAAATTACTCCAGTTAGTGTATTTTTATTTATTCATACTTCATGTGAATAATGATCTTGTCATCTGCAAGGAAATGTCAATTAATTTTACTGCTTAGTTCGCATTTCTAGCTTTTTGTTAGTTAGCATGTTAGCATTTTTAGCATCTTTAGAATTTGATGTCCTCGTAAGTTCAAAGAACTTATTAACATTCTTTTTGAAAATGCCGCTGTTTTTGAATAAGAAGTGTTTTCAAAGAAAAAATTTTTAAAAAAAAGACATAATTTTAGAATCATGAATTAGCATTTCTTATATATCTTAGCCAATAACAAGAAAGTGTTCATATAATACATCGTTTTGATCCAATTAAGAAAATGCAAAAATAAAAAAATAAAAACATCAAATAACAGCTTTAAACTAATGTAAAGAATTTAAGATGGCTATCTTTGAGCTAAGGCTCTTAGAAATTTGTGTGCCGCTGCGAATGAGAATGGATTGTGGAGACATCGACATAATTTTGAATTATATAGGTTGTTTAAAGGAGGCAGATATCACTAAATTCCATCAAGATAGGACATATAAGGTTTAAGGAAGTATAGGGTTAAGGTATATATATATTTAAAAAATTCAAACCGGGGTTGCGGTAAGATTATAATATGGTTAATAAATGTATAAGGTTTGCGGACTACATTTGCCTAATGAACCCCTCATTCTTGACATTTAGGATATTCAGCTATATAGCTTTTGGAGCTAGAACTAGTGGTAAGCCCAAGTTGAGATGGACCGATTGTGTAGGGGCAGATTTTAAAGTTTTAAGAGTTACTAATTGAAAATCTGTGGCAAAGCAGAGATTGGAAAGGAAGAAGGTTCTCCATGAGTCAATAGAAGAAAAAGAAGAAGAAATTTAGATTAAATTCTTAAAACAATAAAGTTTAAAATTTTTTTATTGATGCTCATGTGAATAATCTTTTTATGAATTTCATATAAATAAAAAATATTATCATCTATTGAAAAACATTAACTTTTATACTGGCATTGGTCACATACAAATATAAAAGTTAATACCAGAATTTCAGTAGAATTTAAGTAACTCATTAAAGTTGTGCAGGTATCAAGTTTTTTTGGACAAAGATTAAGCAGGATGGTGAATGCTTCATAATGATAAATGTATAGCATTTTTGGCAAATCATCCACTGCTTCTCGACGGTTTTCTGGTACAATTACATCAGCTGCGCTTAATAAGATGTCGTTAACAAGAGAACAATCTTACATTTAAACCTTCCAAAAATTTCTTGAATCCTAGAAAGGTTATTTTTGTACATTGTATTTTTGTATCAATTTTCCAATAATTCAATAACAGTAATTTAAGAATGAAAAATTGAAAAGAAATATTATTTACTTCAGATCAATTAAAAAAAGATTTTTACCATAGCATTGTACCATGCAGTTTAGCTAGCTTCACAATAAATATGTGTGTTTATCGCACTTATTTAAATAAATCATTTCTAGTGAGGTATAAAACTTAAAATGTTTACGTTAGTGCCCCTCTAATGATGAGTAAAAACCTTCAAGTGTTTCGATGTCTCCTAATACACATTAATATAAACACTGATCTGGTTCTAATAATCTCTGTTATAAGACATTCAAGAGTATATTAAAAATGTATCAAAAATGCGGTTATAATATGAACTTGAATGAAAATAATTTTCCATCTGCTTTTAAGTCCTTTTTAGTGAGGTATAAGACTTAAAATATTTACGTTAGTTACACTCTAATGATGAGTAAAAACCTTCAGGTGTTTCGATGTCTCGAAACAGACATTAATATAAATACTGATCTGGTTATAATAATTTCTGTTTGATATTCTTATAAGAAATTCAAGACCATATTAAAAATGCATCAAAAAGGCAGTTACAACATGAACTTGAATAAGAATAATTTTCCATCTGCTTTTAAGTCCTTTCTAATGAGGTATAAAACTTAAAATATTTACTGTAGTGTTAAAAACTTTCAACAATGTCTCCTAATAGTCATTAATATAAATACTGATCTGATTATAATAATCATATTAAAAATTGTTAAAATAAGAACTTGAATAAGAATAATTTTCCATATACTTTTAAGTCCTTTCTAGTGAGGCATTTTAACGTTAGTGCTTTCTAATGATGTGCAAAAAAATCAAGTCTTTGATATCTTCAAATAGGCTTAAAACTTGAATATAATCTGTACTGATCTGTTATAGTAAAAATTTCTGTTTGATATTTTCATATAAGAAATTCAAGACCATACTAAAAAATGCATCAAAGTAGGCGTTAGTGCTCTCTAATGATGTGCAAAAACTTTCAAGTTCTTTACAACATGAACTTGAATAAGAATAATTTTCCATCTGCTTTTAAGTCCTTTCTAATGAGGTATAAAACTTAAAATATTTACTGTAGTGTCACTCTATTAATGAGTAAAAACTTTCAAGTGTTTCAATGTCTCCTAATAGTCATTAATATAAATACTGATCTGATTCTAATAATTTCTGTTTCATATTCTTATAAGAAATTCAAGAATCATATTAAAAATGCATCAAAAAGGCAGTTAAAATAAGAACTTGAATAAGAATAATTTTCCATATACTTTTAAGTCCTTTCTAGTGAGGCATAAAACTTAAAATAGTTACGTTAGTGCTCTCTAATGATGTGCAAAAACTTTCAAGTTCTTTGATATCTTCTTATAGACATATAAGTACTGATCTGGTTATAATAATTTCTGTTTGATATTCTTATAAGAAATTCAAGACCATATTAAAAATGCATCAAAAAGGCAGTTACAACATGAACTTGAATAAGAATAATTTTCCATCTGCTTTTAAGTTTTAAATCATGAAAAATAAAAAAAATTTAAAAGGTTTTCGTGCGATATCACATCTGAGTGATTCTTATTTTATTCAAGATATGCATTATTTCAGTATTCCGGTTTCGTTTGAAGAGATTTTGATTCGAGATTGTGAGAAATTCAAAAACATTTAAGTTTTATTTGCCGAAAATATTTCTATAAACACGTCCCTAATCATCTAATGATGGAGTTAAAGGACTGAATTCTAACAAATTCAGATTAATATATCTTATTGAATAGGAATCGTGTCCTGTCAACTTAAGAGGGATTAATTTATTTTGATAGTTTGTTTCTTTTTAAATTCAATGCACGTATAGGAATGAATGCTCTCTTTAAAGTTTAAAAAAAAACTAAAGGAGTCAATATGGCATTTTCAACATTTTTTTTTTTCATTTTAAAAATTAAAACGTATGAGATGACGATGAATAAAGTTTTATTTTTCGTATTTGTATTGCATATAAATATTGTTATAAATCGCCTTTAGCAAAGTTTGATTTTATTTACAGTTTTGAGTTTTGATAACAACTGTTTTTGATATCAAGTTAGAATCATTATAGGTTCAAAATAGAATACGGTCAAAGTAGTTTGAAGGTATTCAGAAAATAAATTATAAAAGTTTTCGAATAAACAGTTTTTTTACGAAATGAAATTCTTAACAATTTTTCCCGAGGCAATTTAATTTTTTTATGTTTTAGAAGAATAATGTAGATAGATTCACTTTAGAAGTATAATGTCCTCATTTGTAGAGAGACATCTCTTACTTTTATTAATTATTGTTAGCACAGTTTAACTTTATCTTACAGTTCTAATAACAACTGTTTTTAATATCAAGTTAGGTTCAAAATAGAATACAATCAAAGCAGTCATTGAAGCTATTCAGAAAATGAATCATAAAAGTTTTCGAACAACAAAATAAAAATTAAAAGAATAAAAATAAAAAAAATTTTAAGTATTTCTTACAAAATGAAATTATTGACAATTTTTCGCAAGGCAATTTCTTTTTTATGTTTTAAAAGAATATTGTTGTCAATTGTAGACAGACATTCCTTAATTTTATTAATTATTGCTAGCAGAGTTTAATTTTAACTTACAGTTTTGATAACAGCTGTTTTTGATATCAAGTTAGAATCATGATAGGTTCAAAATAGAATACAGTCAAAGTATTCATTGAAGCTATTCAAAAAATAAATCATAAAAGTTTTCGAATAAACAGTTTTCTTACGAAATGAAATTCTTAATAATTTTTCCGAAGGCAATTTGATCTTTTTTAGGTTTTAGAAGAATAATAAACGTCATTTGTAGAGAGACATTCGTTGTTTTTATTAATTTTTGTAAGAAAAGTTTAATTTTATCATTCAGTTTTGATAACAACTGTTTTTGATATCAAGTTAGAACCATGATAGGTTCAAAATAGAATACAGTTAAAGTAGTCATTGAAGATATTCAGAAAATAAAACATAACAGTTGTTTTACAAAATGAAATTCTTAACAATTTTTCCCAAGGTAATTTAATTTTTTTATGTTATAGAAGAATAATGTCATCATTTGTAAAGTGACATTCGGGAATTTTATTGGTTTTGATAGAAGCTATCATAATGTAGGGTTTATCTAGATTATATCAAAATCGGCGTCTTGTCCACCTACCATTCGCAATTTTGTTTTTTAGTTATCTAATATTTTTAAGAATTTAATTCTAAATTAAAATTTTTACTATATTTTAAGCAATTATTTATAATATTTGATATTAATATTTTGTGGGAATGATGTTTTAGTCAACTCTCGAAAAAAATTAATTCCGTTTACTGGTTTGGCAAACATTTATTTCTAATTTGATGTCGATATAACGTTCAAAAATGTGCTGATCTAATGGATTCTTTAAAATGTTTTCATCTACTTTGTATAAATAACAAAGTTTTATAAAAAAATTGTTCTAAGATCGATGTTGTTTTTATTTATATATTACAATAATGCCCTTATCATTTTCATATAAATTATTATGTTGTCGCAATAGGTATTAAAATAGTTGTTCTTGATTCGAAAGTCTTATCTTCAAAATTTGTGTGCAGGAAAAATAAAAATTATAAGAAAAAAATAGCGATGCTCAACCCTCTTTAATTTTCTGATTACTATAAACCAGATACAATATGAAAATATGGAAACATTCTATTTTCATCTTAAACTTTTATGTTAAATTAAAACTAAAAATCTTCAAAAATTCCTGGCTTTTCAAAAAGTTTCAAATATGTTCTAAGATTGCAAAATCATTCCTACTTTCAAATTATGTACATACCACATCTATCTCTATAGCAGAATTTAACAAAAACTTGCTTAACTTAACAAACTTAAGCAACCAGGTTTATCTTGAATTAAGTTATCATTCCAGGATTATCGTTCCTCAAGTTACACATCATGAAAAAAATAAAGATAATGTTTAGAGATTCATGAAACACATGGACGCAATATGTAACGGTATTAGTTAGCATAGCTTGCATATATATATAACGTAATATAAAAAATAATTTGTAAAACTAAAAAAATTATAATCACATTTCTGAAGTTACATATCATGAAAAAAAATAAAGATAATGTTTGGCGACGCGTTTGAGGCCCAAAATGAAAATTACCGATCCTTTTGAAATTCCAACATCAGCAGCAAGGTCTCTAATTGTAAATCAATGGTTTGCAAGCACCAAATCTTTAATTTTTTGGACGTGAGCTTCATCGGTTGAGGTTGACGGTCTACCAGAGTGCTCTTCGTCTTCAACGCTTTCTCTGTCTTCTTTGAACTGTTTATACCACTTCTAAACATTTCTTTCCGGTATAGGAATGCTCACCGAATGCCTTCTGCAACATTCTATACGATTCCGTAAACAAAACTTAAATACAAATTCTTTGCTCGAGTTATTCAGATATTTCAAAAATCGCCGGAATCAGTTTTAGCGTCTCTCAAAGCCAGGTGCAACTCAAACACTAATGAATATTTTGACGTCAAATTTCCCACAGATATCAAGAACAATGCCAGCAACTAAAAAAAAAAAAAAAAAAATAGAAATTTCACAAGGCCCGGGAATTTTAAATTGAAAATTGGTCTTACTTTTTGGACACAGTAGTACACAATTGGTTCAATGTATATAGAATGGATAACATAACAAAAAAAAAACCCATTGTAAAACTTTCTATAACTTCATCAATATACCGAGAGAGAAGAGAATCATCAGCATTGACCACTTGCTCACGATCCCCCTCTAAATTTATATACGTGATAACTAAATTTACTGCGCAGTCAATTTGCCAGACAGAACAATGTGCAAAAGAACCAACTCCCGCAGAAAATATGGATCTCGCAGAAAAACTCTCCGATCCGAAGTCATTAGAACAAGTTGAAAACATTCCACTTATAATAACTTTCATCTAATGCCTCATCAATACAGATATCTATCACAGGGATATAAATTAATGCCCATTAACTGTCTCTAAAGTTGCATTAGTTACCGAATGTTGTCTTTCTTTCTTACTTTATTTTTTTTATCTCCCACAAAAATTGTTCTTTTTTTGTTTTGTTTTTGGTCTCCGCCGTTTTCAAAATGGCCGACGGGAGTTCTTTTTTTCCACATAATTACTCTAATAGGGCTATCGATTGAGTGTGTGTCCAAGTTACTGGTTTTTGCTGGCATATCTGATGCCACCTTGAATGCTGTGCGACGGTAGCAGCAATTATAGAGGTATTTTCATTTAAATTACTATCCGACCTTTCGGTTTTTAACAGCTATAAGATGTGTTTCATCTTAATATCGGGGGTAATGTATATGATTTTCGGCATGAAATATGAGGTCGTGTCGCTTCTTAAAAATGGAGGAAAGGAACGGAAAATAAAATAAAGTTAAGTAAAAGAATAATGGCTGCGGTGGTCTATAAACCAGTTTGGAAGAATGCCCTTTCAGGAAAGTGAAAATTTGTAGAAAATAAAAGGGAAAAATTTTATCTACTTGTAAAAGGATTTCAATTATTCTCTTGAAAGAAAATATTTAAGTAACCAAATAAATTTGTCTGAATGAAAAAAAAAAAAAAAAAAAAAAAAAAACCGCTGTAAATGTTGAGCTACTCAATGCAAGCTTTCAGGAATTTAAAACTTAAAAGATATTTACTTAAAAGATATTTAAAATTCAAATATTATAACGTTATTTTACATTAAATTATCATAAAATAACAAAATTTAGGTAATAACATAAATATACTTAAGTACGATATGCCTACATATTGTACTTAAATATATGTATGTTATTATTATGTTAAGTATATATACTGTATCTTGTCGACTGTAAACGGAAAGTTATTTTGTCATCTATCCGTGTTACCGGAAAACGAATATGTCGCTAGATTCGTCTTTTACTTGGATCCACTTTATCTTGGTCATCTAGTCAGTTGATTGGTTGGTCAGTTGGTAATCTAGTCTATATTTCAGACACTTTAAAAAACTCATAAAGTTTAAAGATGTATCATTACTTTCTACACCCACTATACACTGAAGTGACAAAAGTCATGGGATACCTCTTAATATCGTGACGGCCCTCCTTTCGCCCGGCGAAGTGCAGCAACTAGACGTGGCATGTACTCAACAAGTCGTTGGAAGTCTTCTGCAGGAATATTGAGCCATGCTGTCTCGATAGACGTCCATAATTGTGAAAGCGTTGAAGGTGCAGGATTTTGGGCATGAACAGACCTCTCGATGATGGCCCATAAATGCTCGATGGGATTCATGTCGGGCGATCTAGGTGGCCAGATCATTCGTTGGAATTGTCCAGAATGTTCTTCAAACCAATCGCAAACAGTTATGGCCCGATGACATGGCGCATTGTCATCCATAAAAATCCCATCGTTGTTTGGGTGAAGTCCATGAACGGCTGCAAGTGATCTCCAAGTAGCTGAACATAAGCATTTCCAACCAATGTTCGGTCCAGTCGCACCAGAGGACCAAGTCCATACCATGAAAAAACAGCCCACACCATTACGGAGCCACCACCAGCATGAACAGTGCCTTGCTGACAGTTTGGGTCCATGGCTTCGTAGGGTCTGCGCCACACTCGAACCCTACCATCAGCTCTTACCAACTGAAAGCGTGACTCATTTGACCAGGCCACGGTTTTCCATTCATCTAGGGACCAACCGATATGCTCACGTGCCCACGAGAGTCGCTGTAAGCGATGTCGTTCTGTCAGTAAAGGCACTGGAGTCGGTCTTCAGCTGGAATAGCCCAAGAAAGCCAAATTTCTCCGCACAGTTCTAACAGACAAGTCCCTTGTACGTCCCACATTGATTTCTGCGGTTATTTGACGCAGTGTTGCTTGTCTGTTAGAATTTACGACTCTTTGCAGACGTCGCCGGTCTCGGTCGTTAAGTGCAGGCGGTCGACCACTGCGTTGTCCATGGTGGGATGTTATGCCTGAAATTTCATACTCTCGGCACACTCTTGACACAGTGGATCTGGGAATGTTGAATTCCCTAACGATTTCCGAAATGGCATGACCCATGCGTCTAGCTCCAACTAACATTCCGCGTTCAAAGTCTGTTAATTCCCGTCGTGCGGTCATCATCACGTCAAAACCTCTTCACATGAATAACTTGAACAGAAATGAAAGCTCTGCGAAAGCACTGCGCATTTATACCTGTTCTACACGATGCTACTGCCATCTGAAAATTTGCATATTGCTATCCCATGACTTTTGTCACTTCAGTGTATATTCATATGTCTTATGATAAATAGCAAAGACTTCAATTGCCAGTTACAATTGAGTAAACAGTAGGGAAATGAAGTCTACCAAAATATTTAAAGAGTATTAAATAGTGAAAGTAAATTACAAGATCCTAAAGCTTTAATATACTGCTTAGAATTACAATATCAGACTAAGACAAGGCTTATAATTTTACTAATTATATTGTTTAATCAACCTGATCAATTATTTTAAATACATAGAAAGTAAAATTCTGGCGCTCGATGCCACAGATTTCGGATTCGAGTCCCAGCGATGCAATGGATGGCATGCAATGGTTCGGAATCTATTTTAAGTCGAAGCTTCCAGTCTAATACGATTGTAAAGTATTAGGAGTAGGGCCGACATCAATGTCCAGTAAAAAGAATACGTTTTCTGTTTTGAAGTATGCCAATAAACATACGACCTTGGCCCACTATGCGGCTGCTGCACAAGAAGTAAAATAATATTGTTAATATTGGTATAATTTTCTTACAACATATCTACATGAATTTAAAATATATATTTCCTTTTTTTATTATTAATAATATAGTTGCCAAAATATGAATGATTTTATGGGTCAATATACATCAAATAAAGCCATAACCTGAAATTTTTAAAGCATTTTCCCTGTATCATAATTGATAATGAAAATAAGATCTTCATAACAATAAAAGATAAACAATTTGGATCAGTTTCAGATCTTCTTCCATGATCAATTTTAATTGAAGTAACGATCAAAAATGACATTATCAAAGCAAGCAAAAAATTAATAATTTTTCTCATGATTATTGGCAATAATAATAAAAGATAATGAAAATAAAGCAATACCTTTTTTTCTTAAGAGATGTAAAAAAATAATGATAAACTTAGTTTAATAATATTGTTTTCAAAATAAAAACTTTTCCCTTCTTCAAAAAAGCTGCTTATCTCAAGAGGAAGATTCCATTTCAAATGCTCTGGAAAGTTCAAATGAATCCAGGGGAGGAAGGAAGGAGGTTTTTATGACATTATCCAGTTGTCTCTAGTAGCATCTTGAATAATCATAATGAAATAATATTAAGGATTTAATAATATTGTTTTAAAATAAAAACTTTTCCCTTCTTCAAAAAATGCTACTTATCTCAAAAGGAAGATTCTATTTCATAATGTCCTGGCAAGTTCAAATGAATCCAGGGGAGGAAGGAAGGAGGTTTTTACGACATTATCCAGTTGTCTCTAGTAGCATCTTGAATAATCATAATGAAATAATATTAAGGATTTAATAATATTGTTTTAAAATAAAAACTTTTCCCTTCTTCAAAAAATGCTACTTATCTCAAAAGGAAGATTCTATTTCATAATGTCCTGGCAAGTTCAAATGAATCCAGGGGAGGAAGGAAGGAGGTTTTTACGACATTATCCAGTTGTCTCTAGTAGCATCTTGAATAATCATAATGAAATAATATTAAGGATTTAATAATATTGTTTTAAAATAAAACTTTTCCCTTCTTCAAAAAAATGCTACTTATCTCAAAAGGAAGATTCTATTTCATAATGTCCTGGCAAGTTCAAATGAATCCAGGGGAGGAAGGAAGGAGGTTTTTACGACATTATCCAGTTGTCTCTAGTAGCATCTTGAATAATCATAATGAAATAATATTAAGGATTTAATAATATTGTTTTAAAATAAAAACTTTTCCTTCTTCAAAAAATGCTACTTATCTCAAAAAAAGGAAGATTCTATTTCATAATGTCCTGGCAAGTTCAAATGAATCCAGGGGAGGAAGGAAGGAGGTTTTTATGACATTATCCAGTTGTCTCTAGCAGCATCTTGAATAATCATAATGAAATAATATTAAGGATTTAATAATATTGTTTTAAAATAAAAACTTTTCCCTTCTTCGAAAAATGCTACTTATCTCAAAAGGAAGATTCCATTTCAAAATGCTCTGGCAAGTTCAAATGCATCCAGGGGAGGAAGGAAGGAGGGTTTTATGACATTATCCAGTTGTCTCTATTTGCATCTTGAATAATCATTTTCAGTGAAATCGAGGCGCAGCAGGCCTTTACGCGCAGTTGGGGCCGTAACGGTTAATTTTACGGTGCTTAACTCTCCTGGAGGTCTGCGATTATGCAGTTCAAAGGCTGCACAAATAATCTGTAACTTGCTACAAATTTGAATCTCAATACTTATCTTTGAAAATATTAGGGTATTCCCTTCGTTAAAAGCGAATGAAAAGTAATTTGGGGCAGCTTTAATTTGGCAAGCCCAGTTTCTCGTGATAGCGTTGCGAATTCGGGCCCCGATTCACAAAGAGTGATTGCGAAACTGATGTAGAAATGGACTTGATTTAAAGAGTTTTTAATGGGTATTAACGTATGAAAGCATAAGACTTTTCACTGAAGGTTTGCACCTTCTTGAATTTGAAATACACTAATTTCCTTTTATTGTTTTTTTCTGTGATTTATTTATAATATTTAAATGTGATAGGTATCGATGTATTTTGAAATGTAATAAATACGACTATAGTTGGTATTTTCAGTTAAATTATTGTATCTTTATAAAATGTTACTAGTTAATGTTCCACATAGTGAGCATCTTTAATATCCCCCTCCTATATGAATGGCGGCCTGATGGCCAATTCGCTAACGCTCTGGATTTTGATGCCACATATTTTAGGTTCAAATCCTGCTGGTGGCATGGTTGTTTGTGAGTGGTTCGGAATCCACGTTAAAATGTAGGACCAGGTCTAATTAGCCTAAGGTGTGCACGAAATGACTGTAGAGCGACAGACCAAACCTATATAAACGTTTCAATCTATTTTTATAATTTAATAATAGGTTGAATTGTTGTTTTTAAATATCAGGTATTTTTATCTTATACCATTTAACACTAGAATGCTAGTCAAGTAGCGGAATCAGGAATATCCATGGTGCTCAACTCGAACTGGTGCTCGCTCAACTTTCAACGAACATTTCCAGTAAGTGGCACAAGTAATCTTCTAGTAAGTAAGGAAGATTATCACTTTTTCCCTCAAACCTAACGAAAAGGGTTTTCAGCCTACGGCAGATTAATCAAAGTCTTACCTGATATGTACACAAAACCATTTTGATTAACTGATTAATGTCTAATAGATTAATATATCATTTTTACACAATATATTTATCGATTAATGCGATTTATCATACCCATTGCTGACATGAACAGAAAAACTTTGACTAATCGATTAATGCCAAACAAGTAGCAGATTCAGAGATACCCAGGGTACACAAGTGGTGGTCTGTTACATTTCTCTTTCATTGTGACACAACAACTTTCAACAAACACCTCCAGTAAGTGTCATCTGGAAGATTCGAACCATTTTCGGCGATTAAAAGATTTCCTGCCTATGGTGGGATTTATCAGGTTCATACCTGATATGGATACAAAAACTTTCGATTAAGCTTTACGTTGTGTTTCCGAACTTGAAAATCTGGGTTTTGAAATAATCTCCCATAGTTCGAAACCGAAGGCTCTGTCTCCCACATTTCTCAGCCAGAATTTATTAAAAAATTTTTCATCATTATTATCATTATAAATTATTACAGACTATTAGACAGGAAAATATAACTGGTTAGAAACGAGTAAATATGCAAATAGTTATTTGGGCCACTTGATTATTTCAAAAGACATGCTAAAATGTACACTACTCAAGAGCCAAAACATTATGACCACCTGTCAATAACGAGTTGGCCCACCTTTGTCACGCAACACAACTTCAACCCGCCTTGGCATGGATTAATACCACCACTTAATACCAGTTAAATACCACCTCCACCTGATCACGTGCCTTCCATGTCATCCAGGCGAGTTCATTGCAAAATGTAAGGGTGGTCATAATGTTTTGGCTCTTGAGTATATATTAATTTACTGTTAAACTATGGACACGGAGATGCGTAATGGCTAACGCGGTGTTTTTCAAAGGGCTTCCAAACACTTTTTTAGAAATTGAAGAAACAAACCGAACCAAAAATATTTATTTTGATCCTGGGAATGAGAAGGACAAATATATAGATCGGAAATCCATCCATTAATGCGAAGATGAGGCTTACACAATCCAAATATCAATCAATATCAATCTTTTGGTGGAACCAAAATTGAAATTAATGCCCCAGCATCTGCACCTCTCACAGCTGATAATTTATTTTCAAGTTTGAGGAGGGGCACGATAAATCTGTAAACCGGAAAATCTTACCATTGGATTCCAAGAGAGGAATTTCATGTTACTTCATGTGCTAAAGGCTCGTGCCCACGGAGGCGAGAAGATGTAAGCGAAAAAATTTGACCAATCACTAGCCTCACCACGTTCGCCTGAAACCGGTTTCAAATGCACCGCTTCGAGTTGACCAACTTTCAACTCGAAGCGGAACCTCACTAGGCGTAATGCTATTTCTGACGCTTCGCTGTGAAGGGGTCGATAAAATTTTCTCGCTTGCCTCTTGAATCTTCATGTCTCTCGCCTCAGTGGGAACGAGCCTTAATTTGGGGAGGTTGCCTCAAATTTCAGTAGCAAAATATACCGCAGAGTAGAAGATTCCCCATGGTGTAACTTGATTTGATATCAGCTGGCTTAACTATCAATATCTGCAATTTGAAAATAATAACTGTCGAATTTCAAACATTAAAATACTTATTATATCACAAAATCTGAGGAAAATAATAATATAGTATGTTATTTTTATGCCATTCCTATTTAAAAAATTAACTTTTTATATAATTATAATCGAAGCATCTTAATTAATTTGGATTGGTGCCCAATTCACTTTAAGTCCAAACATAATTTAACCTATGTTACAAATCTCTGAAAATTATCCATCTATTTTTGACTATTTAGTTGCTACAATATCTTGCTTTCTCTTTCCCAATAGACGTGTCATATTTTCTGTAATGTTTGAGTAGAATCTCAATGATTGAGATTCTACTCTGTAATGATTGAGTACTTACGTATACCACCACTATCAGTCCACTAACGGGTGGCGAAGGGATTGCAGTGTATTCTGGGAACAATTTTTAGGCGCAACTGCCCCGAATGTGCGTGTTGGATGGGAGAAAATCTGGAAAACTACCATTAGGCAGTTTGACTATCGCTAATGTCTTTGCGTGATGAGTCTCATGTACCACTTACGTATCTCCCAAACAGCCCATTAACAGATAACGAAGGGAGAACAGTGTCTTTCGGGAGGACTTTTAGTAGTAGTTCCCTGCATTTGTGTATGGTATGGGAAAAAATCTGGAAAACTCCCGCTAGGCAGTCCAGAAACACTTTTACACATACTATCACAATAGCCATTGATTCTTCTCATTTCTGAGAATAGCGACTACAACAATGCCACCAGCGGAATCGAACATCGGCCCTCCTACATGCCAACTGACCGTTGCCACTGGACTGTGAGTCGGGATCAAGAGCTAAAAAAGGAGTTGTCAATATTAAGATCTCTCAAAAGCTCAAAGATATTTCAAGAACTAACGTAAAAAAAACTTCCTCATTAACCACTTTTAATTGTATTATTCTATGTAAAAATGATTGTATTTTTAAATACAAGAATGTTGGCTAGAAGCTCCAATGGAGGAATTTCCAAAATTTAGAATTTCAGAATATTATCTTACGAATATGCATTTCGGAGTAGAAAATCGCCTACATCCTAAGTGCCATACTTATCAAACCTCTCGTAGGGTTAAATGCAAAAAAGTGGCCCATTAGCATAAGTGAAGCGACCATCTAGCAGCAGGGGCTTAACACTTTCGCTCCGAATACCGTTCCGCGCCGCATGGGGCTCAATTGAGGCTGCGTGGCGTGGGACTGGGGCGTGCAGCTTGGAGGAGGCATTCAGCTGCAGGGGGTCCTTGGAGTGTGTTAGTGGAGTTCAGAAGTCCATGTTAAATAAAGAGCAAAAACGAGGAAAATGTAGCGGTACAAGTTGTTGGCTTCTCACGAGAACTGAGAAAGATTTGTTTGAAATGCTACTGAACTTGTAAGAATTTTCAGACATTACAACAAAAATTTTGTTTTGAATAAATCCGAATTGTGAAATGTAACAAAAAAAAAAAACAAAAAAAATTCAGATTTTTTGTTATTATTATTTATTTAGATTTTAAATCGGTTTAAAGAATATAAAAAAGAATTAACGTTTAAATATTTATTGCTTTGTAATATGTCTATTTCCGAAGGTAATTGTAAGGAAACATTATACAATCTTTAATACATTTTCTTCATTGGCCTAACAGTCCCATGGTGGGCCAAGGTCGTCTGCCTACTGGTAGATTTCGAGACGGGAGATGTTTTCTTTTTACGGGGTAGGGTTGTCAGCCCTATTCACAATCTCTACAGCCATATAAGATTGGGACCTACTGTTTAAAGTGGATTCCGAACCACTAAAACCATGGAACCGCCGAGAATCAAACTCGAAACCCGTTACACCGAGCGCCAGAGAGCTAGTCACTCGGCCATCAGGGCCCATTATTTCATTTTAGCACTTTTAAATAAACTTCTGATTATTCCTAGTTCCCTTATCTTTTCCTATAACACTATTAAAAAATATTTTTCCAATAATATATTTCCAATATTTAGGTTGAAAATTAAAAGATAATCATTTGTATATTTTTGTATAATTTAATTTGTATATTTTTGTGTTGTGTTTATATTTGTATAGCTCGTATGTTTGAATTAGTATATATGGTATTTTTCTTGCATCGAAATAATGTTTTAATTAGAATTTAAATTGTTTTAAAGAACATTATATATTTCATTTATGAATATTATAACAATGTTCTCCTACGCACTGCAAAAGCGTCCTTTGTGGCGTTCAGGAGAAATGGTCAATAGGCCTCGAGACTCTTACACGAGAGGAAGTACAGCGCAAATGGCGCTGCAGCTAAGAAACGTTTAGTACAGCTCAATAACGCGCTTCTGTTGGGAAACGTTTAGCTGGTAATCTCAAATCCTGTGAGAAAATATAAGGTAACCCTTCGTATAAGTTGGCCTACAGACTCTCACCCGGAGAGGAAGGATATTTTGCGCCTGCAGCGCGTTTCTTCATTTTCGGCTTAGAAGTGGAATCCTTCCACGAATGTATTATTATATGTCTTTAAATGTATTAAATAGACTGTCTCTAATTGCTTATGTGTGGTGTTTGTGCATTTGTATATAAAGCTGTTAGTTCTCAAACCTGTGTCTCAAGTGTCCACCACACCCAGTTACAATACAGCAACACAACCCACAACACTACAACAATAAATACATATTTTTATTGTTATAATATTCATAAAATATCAATCTGTGTTCTAAAATAATACTCGAATAATGCTGTGTCGATAAATAATCTTCTAAAAAAATTAATTAAACTACTCGTTTATGCATTCATTAAAATTAGATTTTTATTAATTTATATATTTTTTATTTTATATTATATTGTAAGTGATAAGATGCTTTAATAACACCACAATACAAGCTTTTAATTAATGATCGTTAATTTACTAAACTGAATATAAATTTTACTTAAATGTAGTACAATAGAAGTTCAAAGATTTATTCTCATAAACTTGACAAATTTAATTGTTCAACTTTTGATAAATTGTATTTTTAAGTAGGTTGCTTGCGTGGTTTGAGTTTTATTGCCGATATAAATCCTTTTAATTAGAAGAACAATGGAACCATTAAAGATAACTTTTTATATCCATCAAGTTTTAAAACAGTTAAAAAAGAATTTTCTTATATCTGACGACAAAAAAATTTATTCATTAAGAAAATATATATCCTACAATTAATTAAGTTCTTTTTTGTTGCATTTTCCAAATATGATTTTATATGTTTTGAAGAAATTCGTAAATAACGTCGTTAAAAGCTAATGGAAATAAAAAATACATTTAAATAGATTATCTCAAATTGCTAATTGAACTAGAATTATGATTGAGAGTTTAATTAACAGAAAACTAAATAAACTTATATGTATATACTAAATAAAAATTAATTACTTTAAACTAAATAACTCTTTATTAGTATATAATTTATAATTTTTACGATTATTCTAATATTCTTGTGGTCAATGAACTTAGCTGATGTTCTTGGAATAGCATTACTAACTTCTTCATGAATTGACTGTAGCTATTGAACATTACATTATAGTGGATACTGATATTTTTTTTCTGTAATTCAATGTAAGGGATGTGCATCAGGTTTCGGGTTCGAGTGAAGGTGGTGTCACGGATGCTTGTAGTGATTCGGAATCCCCTTTAAACCATAGGTCGCAGTCTTATTTGACTGTTGGTCATAGGGGCTGACAACCCTACCCTGTAAAAAAGGAAACATATACTGCCTAGAAATCCGCCAGAGGGCAGACGGCTTTGGCCCACCATGGGGCTGTTACGCCACTGATGATGATGATGAATTCAATGCAATAATTTTTGTTTCGTGACCGTAATGTGGACCTTTGCATAATAAAAGATCCGGGGACTGATGGCCGAATGGCTAGCGCTCTGGCTCTTGGTACCACAGGTACCGAGTTCGAATCCCGGTGGTGCCATGGATGTTTCTAGGGGTTCAGAATCCACTTTAAGCCGTAGGTCCACTTTAAGCCGTCACAGAGCCCAATTAGACTTCTCATCCACATTATTCCCTAACTGTAAAAGGACAACTCGGCTCTAGGCACAGTGATGTGGTGTAATAGTAGTAATAATAAAAGATCCAATCAGTATTGGTGTATTAAAATATATATTCAATGATTTAGAGCTATAAAAAGATATGATCTTACATTATTTAATACAATTCGACGAAAGGAGCATATTTAGATGAGATACATTGTAAATTTAAGGATATTTATCTTTTAAATTAGTTTTCTGTAAATGGTTTAAAGTAAAATTGATAATAATAGGATAATATTACAAGATTCGAAAGGCCTAATGGTTTAAGAATTAGCTACTAAATTGAAGAACTTTAGTTCATAACCATAATCGTATTCAAAACCATAAACTATATGTAAGATCTAGCTTGTTTAGATCTAAAAAGTTGTTATATTAAGATTTAAAAGGCTGGTGGAGGCTGTAAAACCCAAAGAAGCTTCCTCTGGAATTGTTAATGTCACAAGAACAATATAGATCCACTGTAGGGGAATTGCCATGCTAAAGTGGTTCACACTTTAGCTAGTTGATGGGCTCACAGAAGCGTAAATATATTGGAAAACAAAGTATTATCAGTTTGGTAGCAGACCTGGCTCCTTGATGTGGCAGAAGCGGGAGGACATACATCAAGCATCGTTCAGCTATCGAGGAAGCTCCATTGTAAGGAAATTAGGTGGGGGTGACGAGTGAAGAACGACGGATTCGCTCGACCTGTGAACTCTTGACCACAGATCATCCTCCACCCTCGTGACACAAGAGGGAAGTGACAAATGTTGTCACATCCAGGAATAACAGGAAAACGATCAGTTTTTTTCCCTTTCTTCTTATATTTTTTTGTTATTAATCATATATTTACTAGACACATTGACGATAGTTTAAATGCATTTTCTGACAGCTGTTTTATACCCTTTGCCATTGGAGTTTCATCCAAAATTGCAGTATGGATTACTCGGAATAGCTCTGAAAGGATATTTAATAGTTGTTAAAATTCATAATAGTCCAAAAGTTCTTAGATGAAATTTAAGGAGTGGCTAAGTAGCTAAGGCATTTAAAATTTGAGTAAAAGTTAGGGGACTATTTGTTAGGGTGTTGTTTAAATTTGTTTTTAAATGTTGACCAAGTAGGGAGGCATATACTGCAGTGGATAAAAAGGGTTTTTAATATGCTACATATATAACTAATACTAGTAATTCCTTATTGCTGCCACACAAACTAGCAGTACAAACTCTTCTCCTCTTTGATTCTTACTGTAATTGTACTGACCTTTACATTCACTTTGCTGTTTGGCGCAGTTTTGCTCAAAGCTTGTTTCTTGTGCCATTAAACCATACTTGCATATTCATCTTTCACTTTTCTGAACTTTCATGTTGCATCTCATCTGTGAAATATCTGTCTATCAGTTTTATGCCTGTCTTATGTTTGTCTAACATTTTTTAAATCTCTTTGTGTATAATCAAAATTTTATAGATTATTGCATTTCGAATTGTTTGTACTGTAGAGTACTACATTTACCCTTGTTTCCCTCGTGGTACATACGGTCCTATGTATGGTCAAGTGTGTTTTTGATATGTTTGTCTAATCTTTTACGCTATTCCATGCTGGATATGAGGGAGCTTGCATACTTTTTGCATCATAACGTAGTGATAAAATGAATAATTTTTATAATCATTTGAAGAAGTAATTCCTATTTTAAAAAGGGCTTCCATTAAAAGAACCCGATAAAACAAATATAAATAGAGTTATCAAAACAAAATAATTGAAATTTTTAGTATGTAAAAATTAATTTTCAATTATAAATTTAAAAAAAACAACTTGATTCTATAAATTCCAAGACAGAAAAAAATGTGTTCATACATAGTGAATTAAAAGTCATTAGTGAACTGTGTGATGAAAAAATACTTAATTTAGAATACCTCAAGAATAAAAAAAAAGTTCCATTTTAAAGTTTTGAGACATAACTAACGTATGACTTTTACTTCAAGAACATTTATAACACAGTCTATATTTATGAAACGTTATTCATAAATCTTCTTCCTGTACATTCCGTGCTTCATACCAAATTATAGTACAGTTTTCAGCAACGCAGGATTATGAAAATGCTCCTACTGGAAGGACCAATGCAAAAAGGAGACATACAGATACATTTTTAAGAAGATGCATTTTTTTAGGTGCATTTAACGCAGTATTTTAATAAATTCTGCGTTGTCATCAAATAGAAAGCATTAATCACTTCTTAATCATGAAATCGCGTGACTATATATGCTACTATGGATCTGAAATCTTTTCTAAGAGATTCTCTTGAGAATTCAGGTGCATAATGTATTCTTTTTTCTTTTTTTATTTCTGTATCAAATTATAGCAAGCAATTTTAGATATAAAAAAAAGAGCAGAAAATTCTCGTGCAGCAGAAATGGCATGTAAGATTAGAATTTATCATGGAAAAAAATTAAAATACTGGACAAAGATAATGATATATAATATGAATAATAATTTTATATTCAGGGCATCATTTTTGTTTGCATAAATTAAGAATCCTTAGAATAACTATATATAATTCCAAAATTGGGAGTCTTTACACCTAAATGGTGTTCAAATATAAACTGAATATCTATTAAATTAGAAACATACATTAGTTTATTTAGTATGAATTTCAAAATTATAGATTATTATTACGTGATTGGTAAGTAGTATCTGATTTTAACTCCAAAACAAATTCTTAAAAACAGGCCACCCAGTAGATAACCTCATCATCATCATCATCAGTGGCGCAATAGCCCGAGGGTGGGACTAAGCCGACTGCCTACTGGCAGATATCGAGACAGGAGATGTTTTTTATTCTTTTTCGATTCCTTCTATTAGTTCACACTCTCCCTATATATATCTTGCTCAAATTTTCAATCTTTAATAAAATAATTTTTATTCATCCACTCAAGTTCAAATAAATTTTTTTAAACTTGTAGTGGATGACACTTGCTACTAATGCAGTTTTTTCAAATATTAATTCATTAATTAAATTAAATTAATTAATTGAAGAACTGGACTGCTCGAAACTCACTGGAAAGGTTCCTTGCAGTAATGAAGCATTACAAGAGATGGTTAGAATGAGAATTTATATACCACTGTCAGCTACATAAATTAGAAATGAAAAAAATAGAAAGCGAATAAATAGTAACAAACAAAAATAATAGTCCAACACTATGTATAGAAAGGAAAATAGAAAACTGCATGAAAATTCGCTTTCGATTTCGCCAGTTAATATTGTGATTCTGTCTTAGTATATACATATTTATATTAATTGTAATTATTTAATAAAAAGTAACTAAAATAAAAGTTTTCTTTGTTGACCTATGTAGGAATTGACTTTAAAAAATTTGTTTTTATATTACTTGTTACGGAATAGGGTTGTTAGTCCAGTCATATCAGACCGGGAATTACGGTTTAAAATGGATTCCGATTCACTACAAACATCCTTGGATAATCCGGGACTTGAACTTGAAATATGTGGCAACGAGCACCAGAGAACTAGATAACCTATGGCATTAAAATATTTAATCCTTTTTGTAATAAGAAATTAAATGTTTTCTAGATAATTATCGTTTCATTTGTGCACAATAAAGAAAACATTTTCTGGGTTCTTTTTAATTAGAATACTTAAACTTCTAATAAAAATTTTAAAAATGTTAATCATTTATTTTAAATATAAATAAATTGACTAAAACATCAAACAAATTTTTGTATTTAATGATGTGAATGTTTTGTGCATTTTTTTCATGTTAAACAAGCATATCATCATGTTCATTGGCGCAACAGCCCCATGGTGGGACAAAGCCGTCTGCCTTCTGGTAGATTTCGAGACAGGAGATGTTTCTTTTTACCGAGTAGGGTGTCAGCCTCACGCCGAACGTTCTGTAGTCATATTAGACAGGGACCTACTGTTTAAAGTTCAATCCGAACCACTACAAACATCCATAGCACCACTGGGACTTGAGTCAGAGCGCTAGTCACTCGGCCATCAGGTCCCAAAACTGCATTCTTTGCGTAATATTTCATGTATTGTCTATTTATGGTGAAAGATAAGCGTATTGTCTCTTAGGAGACTTGATTTGGCCAAAGAAAAGAAAGAAAATTCTTTCCAATCCGATTTCCCAGAAAAACTCTTTCCAAGTCTCATTTAAATAGATATACGAGATTAATTTCTCCTAATATTAGAAAATATATATTTTAGCGTGTGGTTTAACTACTTTATTCGTATTAGCTCTAATTACACATACAATGTCTCAACTGTTCTTGACCCGCTTTGAAAGGGAAAAAAAATGATTATTAAGCCGTAATATTTTTGCTTATTTATTAATATATGTATCATCAAGCTTACATTATTTCCTAATTCTTTTTTTGCTAAATAACTATCGTTAGACTTAATATTCTACGTGGAGACAACTTTTTTTGTTGAAGTCGAGACAGTTTTTTTTCCTTCAAATGCGATCCGAGAAAGCCAAAAGGTAGAACATTCCTGATTTAGATAATAAAAACATTGTATAATCCTACTATTACTTTTTGTCAACTAATACTTGGATGACGTCTGTTGTCTCGGACATCAAACCTTTTCACTTGAAGACACGCGATTTCAGGCCAATTACAACCACTAAAACACTTTTAAAGACTGATGGTGGGTAGGCTAGGCTCTAAAAACCCTTCTTAGTACCCACTTCCCTTTTTAAAAAGGACTTCAAGATGCGTGCTGCCTTCTGGAAAGGAGGTAGGCCTCATAAAAAAAAAAGGATTAAATCCTCCGTTTCGTAATTAGGGGGTAGGCGAATCCCAAAACATATGCTTCAAGTTTTACTTTCAATTTAGAGTCTCCTCCCAATTGGCAATAAAACCTTCCATTATCTTGTCATTAAAAGTTATAGGTTCAAATCATCTCCTGATTGAGTTTGTGATTCCACATTTGCCGTGGTGATCGTATTTGTCCTTAAGAGTTAAAATCCCATTTATTGTTTTGATTAACTATTATTGTTGTAGGGCAAAGAGGATTCTCTTTCATTCATGGGAATGTTTAGTTTTCATTAAGAAAAAAACATCAAAATTATTTAGTCGTCAGCAAATAAAGTACGCTTTGTATCGTAAAGGAAAAACACAGTTTCTAATGTTAAAAAGCAAAACCGAAATTTAAATTGCATAAATATATCTAAAACCGCGATGAAAACTAAATCAAAGGGAGATAAAATAAAATAGAGTAAAGAATGTCGTTTTGTTAAGATATAATCCCAACTGTAATATTACAAGTCCTTTTCCGTAGTTAAATCCTATTACAATAACTCTCAACATACATTCTGAATAACAAATTACAATTTCCATTAAAACGATTAACCACAACGAAAATAAACTATAAACCACAATGAAACTATCCTGTACCAAAATTTAAAATAAAGTAAAAAATATCGTTAAGTTAAGATATAATCGTAACTGCAATACTACAAGACAATAGTACAAGTTTTTTAGTTAAATCCTATTACAATAACATTCAACATATATTCTGAATAGCAAATGACAATTTCCATTAAATTATTAATCACAATGAAAATAAACGATAAACCACAATGAAATTAGCCTGTACCAAAATTAAAAATAAAGAAAAGAATGTTGTTTAGTTAAGATGAAATCCTAACCGCAATGCAAGTTTTTTTAATTAGTTAAATCTTATTACAATACCATTCAATGTTTATTTTGAATAACAAATCACAATTTCCATTGAAACGTTTAATCATAATTAAATTAACCTGTACCAAAGTTAATAAAATAAAGAATGTCATTTAGTTAAGATATAATTCTAACTGCAATACAATTTTTTTTACTTAGTTAAGTCCTATTACATCATGCATTCGGAATAACCAATCGCAAATTCCCTTAAAACGATTAACCATAATGAAAATATACGATAAACCATAATTAAATTAGCCTGTACCAAACTTAAAAATAAAGAAAAGAATGCTGTTTAGTTAAGATGAAATCCTAACCGCAATACAAGTTTTTTTCTTAGTTAAATCCCATTACAACAAAATTCAATGATCCTTCTGAACAAAAAATCACAATTTCCATTAACTATGATTTAAAGTGATTTTTTCAAAACATGGACAATATCTAACACAACATGAATAACCTTTTACAAATGTGTATAATTTCCTTATCAGATCCTATTCATCAAGATTTTTAATACATCCGATAAAGATCTAGGATTTGGAGACACCCTTTTTAATTACAACCTCTCTTCCTTCCAAGTCACCATTGGTATTATAATTTTAATGCTCATCATAAAAACAGATTAATGATTTACATCATTAGTCTTTAAATGCGTATTGGGTAAAATCTGATAGTCCATTTATTTTAAAAAGGTATTTGCTAACGTGAAAATAAATTAGCATGGCACGATTAACTGCTAATCACCATTTGCTGCTTTATCGCACGACGTTTACCTCCTCGGGATATATGCATCAAACCACACGACATTTCAAGCCTAACCACTCGATCATGTCTCAGCAAAACAAACCACCTCAGTCTGCCTAAACAAGACCAAATTAATTAAGCAGCCACAGCGGCCATTCCGTAATTAACCAAATGGCTCTCTGTTAATCCTGCGAGTTCATCTCGGTCGAGCCATCATCCATTCCGGCCACGACCCGGCCTCCTCATTGAGTAGTCTCTGTGCACGCGCTGTTTCAAGAAGCCATAAACATCTGGATTACGCAGCTGCCTTCCCCTTTTTAATTCTCGTCTGCTCAGATAGACCCCCTTCTTCCTTACGGTGAAGGGTGCTGACGGAACAAAATGTCCGGATAGTGTGACAGATGATTATGTCTTTATATATTTAAAAATTAGGTTGAATTCATAGTCTTATATTGTGATTTATACCTTTAATAATGCTATCTAAAAGATTCCACATTATTACGGTTTGAAAATTAGTGTATTCTTGATACTGACCAAGCATGTAGATTCATTAAAAAATAAGATTATAATTATCTTTTAAGAGTGGTAAAGAGCTTTAATCGAAACTTTTATTGAAATTTTAATTAAAAACGATAAAAGATGTGCACGTAAATTACAATTACAATTAAAGTTAAATTAACTGTATTAAATGCCAAACTAAAAACTATTTACTGTTTGAAAAATGTCCGGAAAGTGTGACAGATGATCATGTCTTTATATTTAGAAATTAGGTTGAGTTCAGTGTCTTATATTGTGATCTGTACCTTAAAATAATAATGTTATCTAAAAGATTACACACAATTATGGTTTGAAAATTAGTGTACTATTGTGTCCAAAAAGTAAGACCAATTATTTTTTTTTTCGAAAATTCTTTATTTATTCTTCCAAATTTATTTCATCGCCTGCAAATCATCTCCGGACACAATGCACTTGTGCAAATTTTTTTTCGAATCCTCAATGCATGCAGTAAAGACATTGGCAGGGATGGCCTTCAAAGCGCACGGCGATTCACGTTGAATCTCTTCAATCGACTCAAAACGGTGTACCCGGAATGGTCTTTAGTGTTTAGAGAATAGCCAAAAGTCGCACGGTGGGAATACGGTGGCTATGGAACGATATAGGTTTCATTTTTGGCGAAAAAGTCACGAAGAATCAATGCAGTGTGAGTCGGCGCATTCAGTTTCATGGTACAATCCGAGATTTGACGCGTTTGAGGGTCAAAATGGAATTGATCGATCCTTTTGAAATTCCAACATCAGCAGCAAGGTCACTAATTGTAAATCGACGGTTTGCAAGCGCCAAATCTTTAATTTTTTTTTGAACGTGAGCTTCATCGGTTGAGGCTGATGGTCGACCAGAGGGCTCTTCGTCTTCAACGCGTTCTCTGCCATCTTTGAACTGTTTATGCGACTTCTAAACATTTCTCTCCGATATAACAATGCTCCCCGAATGCCTTCTACAACATTCTATACATTTCCGTAAGCAAAATGTAATGCAAGTTCTTTGCTCAATTAATTCAGCCATTTCAAAAATCGACGGAATCAGTTTTAGTGTGCCACAAAGCCAAGCGTAACTCAAACACTAATTAATATTTCGACGTGAAATTTCACACAGATATCAAGGACAATGCCAGCAACTTAAAAAAGAAAAAATATATTGAAATTCCGTAAGCCCCGGGAATTTTAAATTGAAAATTTGTCTTACTTTTTGGGCACAGTAGTATACTTGATACTGAGCAATGATTTCTTAGCATGTAGATTTATTAAAAAATAAGAACACAGTTATCTTTTGAGAGTGTTTTAGAACTTTTGAACTTTAATTAAAAACGACAAAAGATGTACGTATAAATTAGAATTACAATTACAATCAAAGAGAAAATAGTCGTTAAATTAACTGCATTAAATGCCAAACTAAAAACTATTTACTATTTGCAAAATGTTGGGAAATGTGAGAGATGATTATGTCTTTATATTTAGAGATTAGGTTGAGTTCAGTGTCTTATATTGCGATCTGTACCTTAAATAATAATGTTCTCTAAAGGATTCCACATAATTATGGTTTGAAAATTAGTGTATACTTGATACTGAGCAATGATTTCTTAGCATATAGATTTATTAAAAAATAAGATCACACTTATCTTTTAAGAGTGGTTTAGAACTTTAATTAAAGTTTGAATTAAAATGATAAAATGTGTACACAATTAGAATTAGAATTAAAGAGGAAATAATCGTTAAGTTAACAGTATTAAATCCCAAACTAAAAACCATTTATTAACAATTCGATAATGCATCATAGTACTCAAAGAATTATTAGAGATGACTGATGTATGATTACACTGAAAAATGTATGTGTAGTTGTCTCGGCTCGAGTGGGCCCTACGTTGAGCGCCGGATTGTAGTATTGTTGGTTGTGCAGCTCTCGATTGTAGAGGTTGGGTTTGAGTCTTGAGACACAAGTTTGAGAACACACAGCTTTATTTACAAGCACACAGACACCACATACACACAATTAGGGGCATACAATATTTAACACATTTAAAAAATAATTCCTGCTGAAGGATTCCACTTCTAAACTGAAAATTCGATACTCAGGTACGCATTGAATGCGCGAAATATACTTCTTTTCCGGGTGAGAGTCTGCAGGTCGAGATGAGAGATTACAAACTAAACGTTTCTCAGCGGCAGAGCAGGTTGTGTTGTACTTCCTCTCCGGTGAGAATCTCGAGGCCTACTGACCATTTCATCTCAACGCCACAAGAGGCGCTCTTTCCAGTACGTAGAAGGAAGCACTGTTACATATGTTAATTTTATCTTTTGTATACTTGGAAACTTTACCCGAAGTTATTTGTCAATATAATCCGAGATATGCAGCGAATTCAACATTACCCAGAATGCACTGTGTCTTGTTCTCTTGTTTAACAGCAATGCTATTACAATTTGGAACGAATACCCCAGGTGTGTACCTTCCTTTTTTCTTCACTGAAGCTATGGGAATGAAGTCATAAACATCATAAACACAGTCACAGGTAATTTAGTTCGGTCGAGATTGCATTGCTCGGACAGATTGCGTAATCTGTTTTTTTTATGTTGTTCTTGCACATCAATGGGCCTCATAATTCACTTACGTATGCCACAAGCAGCCCCTCCCCCTACATGTGATAAGGAAGGATGGGAAGTGAAGGATATTGCCTTTCGAGAGGACTTTTAATAATAGTCCCCTGCAATTGCGTTCTGTATGGGATAAAACCCGAAATCTTCCACCATATATTATAAATATCTATATATTATAAATATAAATATTTATATATTATATATATTATAAATATATTATAAATATATATAAATATATCTGATTATAAATGCAAGACGCTTTATACTTACTGTCACAATCGCCATCAAGTTTCCTCGTATCTGAAAGCAATAAGTACAATGAACTCCGTGAACGTATGCGAACCTGCTGGTCCTGCTGGTTCTGGTGAGGCTAATTAGCTAGCGCTCTAGCCATTGGTATCACAGGCTTCAGGTTCGAATCTTGGAGATAACATGGATGTTTGTTAGTGGTTTGGCATCCACGTTAAACTGCAGGTCCTAGTCTAATTAGCATAAAGTGCGCGAAAAAAAAAATGACCATAGAGCGGCAAACCAAACCTGCATTCTGGCTACCTACGTTATCAGTGGGCCACAAGTCGAATAAAGTAACATATTGAACAGTTTCCTCTTTTTCTCTTCATAATTTCAGTTTTGCATGATTTTCTTCAATTTTTTTGTCTAAATAAAGACTTTAATATACTTACTTAAGGTCGCAATGTAAACGTGCTTTAAATTCACTGATTTTAGAAACGGGGAGATTCAATGAACGACGTAATAATGTCTAACAACAGCAGATAGAATGGCTAATAAGATTTACCAAGTTTTCTTCAGTACAATAGGCAAATGCGAATCAATTACCAGTGAACGTAATCCCAAAATATATCAATTGCCTCAATCCGCTAGATTGATCTTGTATGCTGTGTGGGACATTTGATATCTACAAGGATAAAAGGATAGGGGATGGAACTTTTTTCGTGATTTGTCCTTTGATTGAAGATTTTATTTATGTACAACAAATGAATTTGAATTTTTTAAATGAACACATTAAAAAAGATTTTTCTTTCAAAGCACGTGAGTATGTAGATTTAAAACTGCCTAAATTTATTTAAATTTTTACTTAATATTTTCGTCGATATTGAAAAAAAATTTTTTTTAAGTTTTCCACATTGATTATCAATTTCGATTGATTTATGAATATAAACGGCGCATTATACAGTTTAATCCTAAAGCCTTTATTATTTTAAATCCTGTAATTGAATTTTTGTGAATTGAATGTCTTACCATTATTTTAAACATGTAATTTTTTCGGTATAATCTTAAAATTTATTGGAGGAAATAAAATTTTGTGCTGTTAAAAATGGGTATTTCATTTTTATTTGGTTCTTGTAAATGTAATAATGGAACTGTATTTTTATTGTCAATATTATCTAAAAATGAAAACATATTTTTATTTCTGATAACTAATCAATTCTTATAATTCTTATCGAAAGCAGTAACAAAGATTGAGGAGTTAAACGTGTTTCTAGTACATGTCTGACTAGGACAGAAAGACGAATATAATATAATTTTGATGAATATTGAATAGTATTAATTAAATGGACAGAAAGTAATTATTAAACCGTATTAAAATTTCATACATGAGAATATTTTTTAATTTAATACAATTAGCTAGCGCATTGGCCTTTGGTATCACAGACTTCAAGTTCGAATTCTGGCGATAACATGGATGTTTGTTAGTGGTTTGACATCCACGTTAAACTGTAGGTCCCGGTCTAATTAGCCTAAAGTGTACAAAAAAAAATGGCCATAGGACATAAACCAAACCTGCATACTAGCTGCCTAGATTATCACTGGGCCACAAGTCGAACTGTGTAATATATTTAACAGCAATATTGTATAGCAATATTTTCTCTTGTGCTTTTCATAATACCAATTTTTACACAATTTTATTAATATTTCTTGTCTAACTAAAGATGTTAATATATAACTTATAAGATCGCAGTGTAAGCGTGCTTTAAATTCATTGTTTTCAGGAACGAGGAGATTCTTTGACGATTATGACAGCACGTAATAATATCTAACAACAGCAGATAGAATGACTAATAAGATTTACTAAGTTTTCTTCCAAACGACAGGCAAATGCGAATCAATTACCAGTGAACGTAATCCAAAAATTTATCAATTGCCTCAATCAGTTAATTTGATCGTGTATGCTATATGGAACATTTAATATCTAAAAAGATAAAAAATGGGGATGGAACGTTTTTCATTATGTATCCTTTGACTGAAGATTTTATTTATGTACAACAAAGGAATTTGAATTTTTTAAATGAACACATTAAAAAAGATTTTTCTTTCAAAACACGTGAGTATGTAGACTTACTTAAAACTACTCAAATTTATTTAAGTTTTCACTATTTTTTTATCTTTTTCAATAAGGATGAAAATAATAAATTCTCCACTTTGATTATCAATTGAGATTGATTTATGAATATAAACGGCGCATTATACAGTTTAATCTTAAAGCCTTTTATTATTTTAAATCCTGTAATTGAATTTTTATGAGTTAAATGTCTTATCATTATTTTAAACATGTAATCTTCAGTAATTTTTTCGATATAATCCGAAAATTTGTTGCAGGAAACAAATTTTTTCACTAAAATTTTTATCAAATTTTAGATGACAATTTTTTTTTCAATTTTTTTAGAAATAATTTTTTTTTTAATTTTTATTTTTTATTTATTTATTTTTTAATTTTTTTGTGGCGGAAAAATGGATACCTTATTATTTTATTTGGTTGTAAATGTAATAATGACGCAGTATTTTTATTACCAATATTATCAAAAAATTATATAGTTGTGTTCTGCATACAAAAATGGATACCTTATTATCTTATTTCTTTGTTGTAAATGTAATAATTGAACATCATTTTTATTACCAATACTATTACAAAATTATATACTACGATGGCCCAAAAGTAAGACCAATTATTTTTTTTTTCAAAAACGCTTTATTTATTCTCCCAAATTTATTTCATCGTCTTCAAAGTGATCCCCTCCGGACACAATGCACTTATGTCAACTTTTTTTCCAATCCTCAAGGCATGCTAAAAAGTCATCGGCAGGGATGGGCTTCACCACGCGCGGCGATTCACGTTGAATCTCTTCAATCGACTCAAAACGGTGTCCCCGGAGTGGTCTGTTGAGTTTAGGGAATGAGCACGTTTAGGGAATGTATTGCAATGTTTTAGTTAGGTTGTCAAACGATATGGTTTAATTTTTGGCGAAAAAGTCACGAAGAATCAATGCAGTGTGAGCTAGCGCATTCAGTGTTTTCGGTACCAATCGAGATTTGACGCGTTTAAGGCCCAAAATGCAATTGCCCGATCATTTTGAGATTCCAACATCATCAACAAGGTCTCTAATTGTAAATTGACGGTTTGCAAGCACCAAATCTAATTTTTTGGACGTGAGCTTCGTCGGTTGGGGTGGATGGTCGACCAGAGGGCTCTTCGTCTTCAACGCGTTCTCTGCCTCCTTTAAACTGTTTTTATCACTTGTAAACATTTCTTTCCGATACAGGAATGCTCACCGAATGCCTTCTGCAACATTCTATACGTTTCCGCAAACAAAATTTAATACAAGCTCTTTGCTCAAATAATTCAGACATTTCAAAAATCGCAGGAATCAGTTTTAGCGTCTCCCAAAGCCAAGTGCAACTCAAACACTAATGAATATTTTGACGTCAAATTTCACACAGATGTCAAGGACAATGCCAGCAACCTAATAAAAAAAAACAATTGAAATTCCATAAGCCCCAGAAATTTTAAATTGAAAATTGGTCTTACTTTTAGGACACAGTAGTACTGTGTTTCTCGATACAAAAATGGATACCTTATTATTTTATTTGGTTTCTGAAAATGTAATAAGGGAACAGTATTTTTAATACCAATACTATTAAAAATTTATATAGTTGTGAACTGGATACAAAAATGGATACCATATTATTTTATTAGGGTGTTGTAAATGAAATAATGGAACAGTCTTTTTATTACTTATATTATCAAAAAATGATATATTTGTGTTTCGCTATCGTATTTTTAAGATAAAATAGATAAAGCTGTTTAAAAGTAAATAAAGCTGAAAAATATTTTTATTTCTTATAACTAATCACTCCTTATAATTCTTATTGAAAAGCAATAACGAAGATTAACGACTTAAACGTGTTTCTAGTACAGTCTGACTAGGACAGAGAGGCGAATCTGATTTAATCTTGATGAATCTTGATTAATACTAATTAAATGGACAGCAAGCAATTATAAAACCGTATTAAAATTTAATGCATGAGAGTATTTTTTAATATAATTCTTCTTCTTTTTCTTTACCCCTTTCTTGATGAAGCATAAATTCATTCTTCTGATAGCTACGGGAAATTGTCATTGCAATTTCTTTAAAACGTCAAAAAGGGATAAAAATCTTTAAAATCCATTAATCATTGGCTAGTTTGCAAACGTTTTAATATTTGAGGGAAAAAAATTGAAAAATTATGTTTAAAATTTTTTTTTTTTACGAATTTTTTGATGAAGCCTAAATTCATTCTTCTGATGGCTGCAGGAAATTGTCATTTCAACTTCAAAGAGACAGGATAAAAATCCTTAAAATTCGTTAATCATTGACTAGTTAGCAAACATTTCAAAATTTGTGGGAAAAAAAAAATTGAAAAATTATTTTTAAAAAATGAAATTTTTTTTTTATCCCTTTCTTGATGAAGCCTAAATTCATTCTTCTGATGGCTGCAGGAAGTTGTCATGTCAACTTCTGTAAAGAAACAAACGGATAAAAATCTTTAAAATCTTTTAATCATTAGTTAGCAAACATTTTAAAATTTAAAGGAAAAAAAAAAATGAAAAATTATATCAGAAAAAAAAAAAAAAAAAGGACATTAAAAAAATATCTTCCATCTTCTTCCAAAATAAAAATGTAAATATTTTTCACTTCCAATGCATCTCTATCAATTATGCTCTTTGTAATAATGAATTATTTATTTATTATTGTATTATTTCTTTTTAGAGTTATTTGTTCTGTCTTCTAAAAATAACATTTTTGTATTTTATTTTGTGAATTTAAATTATTTATTGGAAATTAGTATTTTGTTTACATAGTTCGATAAATTATATTTATAGATTTATTAGCTCATTTAAAAAACATTATTAAGGATTATAAATCAAATTCATTAAATCTATTCATTATTCATAAAAAAATGAAATGATTATTTTAAATAAAAATGTGATTGCATAAAATTTGTCATATTTGTATCAAAATCCTCTGGATAATTTTGGGAAGTTATCTATTTCGACAGTGAATGTTACATGTCCGTTATTTTTTGTTAAAACGAACTTGAAATGTTGAATAATTTTCCGTTTCGATACGGTAGAAACCAATTTTCCCTTTTGTCACAAAATTAAATAGTGCCATCTAGTGAGGAAAAAAAGTAACTAAATATCTTTAGTCTCGTGTGTTAAGAAGTAAAATTTTCAGAATTTAAACTTTATCTTTTATCATCTCCTTTATGATATAGATATAATTATATTAATATCAAATAATAAGGATATAAAGTTGTATATATGATATAAAATTATATTAATATTTATCATTTATTCTATAAAAAAGTTATCTAAGACCAAGCAAAAGAATTTCAAAGCCTCATAGTATTGCATTGTTACAATAAGATTAAAACAATAACGCGTGTGTTATGATTGGCAAAATAATGAATCTATATTACTAATTTTAATAAATAGTTAATTATAAACATAATAAAAAATGTAGAATAAAGAATGTTTAAATTGTTAAACAAAATTTAATATAAAAACTTTTATTTTGAAATAATAATATGTGACGTGCAAAATAATAAAAATAAATTTCTTAAAAAGAAATTTATTTTTAATAATAATTTAATTTTTCAGTTTCGTCCAAAATATATTTCGTTTTTTTTTTTTTTTAGCGATTTATATTTGTCCCAGAAAAATTCAACATTCTATCGTCTGAATTTATATCATTATTGCAGATAATTACATCCAACAGATCTACTGAATCGGATTATAATTGAATATAAAAAATGGAATCTATCACCAATGAAAAGAGTTCAGCTGTAAAATCTGCTTCAATAGCGCAACAGCCCCATGGCAGGCCAAGGCCGTTAGCCTAATGGTAGATTTCAAGATAGGAGATGTTTTCTTCTTACGACACAGGATTGTCAGTACGTTCTACGGTCATATTATATCGGGACCAACGGTTTAAAGTAGATTCTGAACCACTACAAACATCCATGGCACCGCCGGGCCTCGAACCCTATGGCACCGAGCGACAGAGCACTAATCACTCGGCCGTCAGGCGCAATTGTAGATTCTCCTGGCGTATTTAAGATTAAAAACTTTTTCTATGTATCTTAGATATTTCTACTAAATTCATAAAACCTAACAACAATAAAATTTATTTACAAACACTATAAAAAAACTATAATATATAAAACAACAGTAAGATATTTTCTTGCAATTTTAACTGTTTATCGTAATTTCAATTTTTTTTGAAAAGATTTTTACTACTTACAGCTATTAATATTATCTTGTAATATCCAAGTTACATTAAATATGAAATATGTCTTTTTTATTTATTTGAACCATAAAAAAGAAAGGAGGAAAAATCCAATTTCCCTTAGTAATATTACAAAATTTTCACTTTATTTTTTATTATGAAACAAAATAGCTCTTACACTGAAGTGACAAAAGTCATGGGATACCTCTTAATATCGTGTTGGCCCTCCTTTCGCCCGGCGAAGAACAGCAACTCGACGTGGCATGGATTCAACAAGTCGTTGGAAGTCTTCTGCAGGAATATTGAGCCATGTTGTCTCGATAGACGTCCATAATTGTGAAAGCGTTGATGGTGCAGGATTTTGGGCACGAACAGACCTATCGATGATGTCCCATAAATGCTTGATGGGATTCATGTCGGGCGCTTTGGGTGGCCAGATCATTCGTTGGAATGGTCCAGAATGTTCTTCAAACCAATCGCGAACAGTTGGCCGGGTGACATGGCGCATTGTCATCCATAAAAATCCATCGTTGTTTGGGTACATGAAGTCCATGAATGGCTGCAAGTGATCTCCAAGTAGCTGAACATAAGCATTTCCAGTCAATGTTCGGTCCAGTCGCACCAGAGGACCAAGTCCATGCCATGAAAAAACAGCCCACACCATTACGGAGCCACCACCAGCTTGAACAGTGCCTTGCTGACAGTTTGGGTCCATGGCTTCGTGGGGTCTGCGCCACACTCGAACCCTACCATCAGCTTTACCAACTGAAATCGTGACTCATCGGACCAGGCCACGGTTTTCCATTCATCTAGGGACCAACCGAGATGCTCACGTGCCCAGAGTCGCTGCAAGCGATGTCGTTCTGTCAGTAAAGGCACTCGAGTCGGTCTTCTGCTGGAATAGCCCAAGAAAGCCAAATTTCTCCGCACAGTTCTAACAGACAAGTCCCTTGTACGTCCCACATTGATTTCTGCGGTTATTTGCTTGTCTGTTAGAATTTACGACTCTTTGCAGACGTCGCCGGTCTCGGTCGTTAAGTGCAGGCGGTCGACCACTGCGTTGTCCATGGTAGGATGTTATGCCTGAAATTTCATACTCTCGGCACACTCTTGACACAGTGGATCTGGGAATGTTGAATTCCCTAACGATTTCCGAAATGGCATGACCCATGTGTCTAGCTGCAACTAACATTCCGCGTTCAAAGTCTGTTAATTCCCGTCGTGCGGTCATCATCACGTCAAAACCTCTTCACATGAATAACTTGAACAGAAATGAAAGCTCTGCGAAAGCACTGCGCATTTATACCTGTTCTACGCGATGCTACTGCCATCTGAAAATATGCATATTGCTATCCCATGACTTTTGTCACTTCAGTGTATTTCCTTTTTTTTTTTGTATATACCTTCGTAAAATAACTGAGAAATTTATGTTAATTTTTGAAAACAATTATTTCACTTTTCAATGTTCTTTTGTTTTTAATCGTACTTTTACTACCATCCGTTACGACTTCTTTTTATACATAATAACACCACACCATAATAACCATTTAAGAAATAACCGAACCTGTTTCCTGATAGAAATACTTCATGGAAATTAAAATTCCATGCAATGAACAATTTAATATTATAACTCATTTTTTTTTCAGTGTTCAGAATAGCTCATTTCAAATCGTGGTTCAATCTATTTTATTGCATCATATTCCAACGTATCTTACAACGTTCTCCTTTTGAAAGCACCTTTCACATAAGGCACATCCAACATCGTGAAATATTTGTATTTATGTATAGTATCCATCATTGCGAGTTCAGTTCAGTACACAGGTATCAATGTCACAAATCTATTTCAAAAATTGAGAAACTCATTTCCAATAAATTTGGAATTAATTTTGAATTATCACAGTCCCTCCTTATATCACTTCTTTTAAACCATTCCTTCATGGTTCATCATTAAAATGGCGATATTCAGAGAGATGACGGCATGTGATAATGCGTTTAGTTTTCTTTTATTTTTATTAAAAATATTCCAAGTGAAAAAAAACGATTATTTTTTTTTTCAGCGTCGAAAAAACTCTTACTTATTCCTCCTGTCTCAGTGTTTTCGGTATCAATCGAGATTTGACGCGTTTGAGGCCCAAAATGGAATTGACCGATCCTTTTGAAATTCCAACACCATCAGCAAGGTCTCTAATTATAAATCTATAGTTTGCAAGCACCAAATCTTTAATTTTTTGGACGTGAGCTTCGTCGGTTGAGGTTGATGTTCGACCAGTTTTTCATCTTCAACGCATTCTCTGCCTTCTTTGAGCTCTTTATACCATTGCCCAAACATTTCTTTCCGATACAGTTTGCTCTTCGAATGCCTTCTGCAACATTCTGTACGTCTCCGCACACGAGATATTCATTCTGAAGGGCTGCGCTCACGCTCGGTACTACTGGAGTTTCGGGTTCGAGTCCCGGCCATGGATGTTTTTAGTGGTTCGGAATCCACTTTAAACCGTAGGTCCCGGTCTAATAGGATCGTAGAGGCATTGCGGGGGCATTGTTACTCCGCGTCCGTGGCTTATCTTCAAGTTACGGCTGCGCCCCCCTGGGTAATGCAAGTGAGTAACATCTGTGCAGCGCTTACCTTAAGGCATCACACACCAAGCTGTCTAAGTGTTTGCCAGCTGCATTAGAAAGAAAAAATTCATTCGGAAAAAATTTAATGCAATTTCTTTTGCTCAATTAATTCCAGACATTTCAAAAATCGCCGGAATTAGTTTTAGCATCTCTCACGAAGCCAGGCGTAACTCAAACGCTAATGAATAGTTTGACGTGAAATTTCCCACAGATGTCAAGGACAGTGCCAGCAATCTAAAAGAGAAAAAAATTGAAATTCCATAGCCCTGGGAATTTTAAATTGAAAATTGGTCTTGCTTTTTGGACACGGTAGTATCCAGCATCCACAATCTTGAGGTTATAATTACGAGGCTCAGTGCCATTGGAACGGAGGTTCAAATGATTTCACTTAAAAAAAATTCGTCTCTAAAGAGGAGTTCATTAGATTTTTCTACGTAAAATGATTATAAGTATTTTATTTTATAATATTATATTTATTTTAAAAGTCAAACTGCATAAAGAATTTGTATTTTAACAATCTTAGCAACTATCATTGAGCAAAATTAAAAACTCATTCTATAGTAATAGTGCTTAAAAATCATAACTTATTACAATATCCATTTAGCAAAATCTTTGTTATTTTTTAGGTTAATAACATATCAAAATTCATTTCATATTTCATTTTTTTTTTTTTTTAGATCCTCAAATATGCATGTTACACCGCAACAGTCGTTAATCAAAATCAAAAGTCCGTCAATAGAAAGATTTTTGGATAATTAGAATGCATAAGCGAAGACCATTTATTACAGAGATTCATTTTCGTTGCGAGAGCATAGAATCTACTGTATTTCGAATAGTTGCTCAATCCGTTTTTTTGTTCTATCATTAAACAAAATTAGAGCCTCGTCTGTGAAAAAAGTAGCTAAGAAATTAAAATTTATTCCAATATTTAATTTAACGAAATCTTTGTTATTTTTAAGTTAATTGCACGTATCAAAAAATTCATTTCATACTTGTTTTAAAAGTTCTCAAATAAAAATGTATATATGTATCAATTTATATATTACCATACGCTGCAACAATTGTTAGTCAAAACCAAAGCTTATCTATCAATAAAAATATCTTTTTATGTAATTAGAATTCACAGCAAAGACAATATATTGCAGCGATTCATTTATTCATTTTCCTTGCTAGAGCATAGAATTTTCTGCGTTTCGAATAGTTGCGCAATCCGTTAATCCGCTCATACGCCGCAACAATTGTCGGTCAAAATCAAAACTTATCTGTCCGTTGAAATATTTTTATGTAATTAGAATTCCCTGCAGAGATTCATTTTCTATGCGAGAACATATCATCTTCTGTATCTCGAATATTTGCTCAATCCGCTCATACGCTGCAACAATTGTTGGCCAAAATAAAAACTTATCTGTCAATAGAAACATTTTTATGTAATTAGAATTCATAGCAAAGACCAATTCATTGCAGCGATTCATTTTCTTATCGTGAGCATAAAATCTTCTGCATCTCGAATAGTTGCTCAATCCGTTAATCCGCTCATACGCTGCAACAATTGATAGTCAAAATCAAAACTTATCTGGAAATAGAAATATTTTTATGTGATTAGAATTCGCAGCAAAGACCAATTTATTGCAGAGATTCATTTTCATTGCGAGAGTATAGAATCTTCTGCATATTGTTAGTCAAAATGAAAACTTACTATCAATAGAAATATTTTTATGTATTTAGAATTCATTGCAAAGACCAATTTATTCCAGCGACTGCACAGCAAAGACCAATTTCTTGCATTTTTCTGCGAGAGCATATAATCTCGAATAGTTGCTCAATACATTAATCCGCTTATACTCTGTAACAATTGTTAGTCAAAGTCAAAACTTATGTGCCAGTAGAAATATTTTTATGTAATTAGAAATCATAGCAAAGACCAATTTGTTGCTGCGATTCATTTTTGTTGCGAGAGCATAGAATCTTCTGCATCTCGAATAGTTGCTCAATCCGTTAATCCACTCATACGTTGCACAATTGTCAGTCAAAATCAAAACTATTTATATAATTAGAATTCATAGCAAAGACCAATTTATTACAGCGATTCATTTTCTTTTCGTGAGCATAGAATCTTCTGCATCTGGAATTGTTGCTCAATTCGTTAATCCGCTCATACGCAACAATTGTTAGTCAAAATCAAAACTTTTTATATAATTAGAATTCATAGTAAAGACCAATTTATTGCAGCGATTCCTTTTCATTTCGTGAGCATAGAATCTTGCATCTCGAATAGTTGCTCAATCCGTTTTGTTCCATCATCACCCCCGCCCTTTGTAGCACGATCCCTTTGAAAATACCTCTCACGTACCACAGAGAGAGAGACAGGCACACTTCTTCACGGCTTGTCTTCGCACGGCAAACAAACATCCAACACTCGAAAGTACGTGATACAACACTCTATCTGCCCCAGATCAGCTGCAACTCGCCACTATCACAGCTAACTGTCTGTCACAGATCTTCTGGATCGGATTGGAATTCAACACACCGCGGGAACCGATTACCGATTCTTTTTCTTCTTCTTTATGCATTTTATTCCCCGTTCTTTCCTTTACTTGGAACACTCCCTGGAATGCTTTTCAGTGTCAATGAGCAGTGGAAAGGATTCATTCGTCAAAATGTGGAATGTTGTTTGCGGTGTTGGAGTGAATTGAAAATTAGGATTGTCCCCAGCGTGTTTTCAATTTATCAATTTGACACTTTTTTTTTTTGCATTTTAATCCTGTGGCTTTTTTGAAATACGACCAAAACAGTTAACAGATTGACAGTTTTTTTGCATGATGTTGAAACATGGTCTGTAATCGTAAAGTGACTGGGAATTAAAATTCACTGTTGTATGAGATGGAATGTCGTCTTTGTTAATTTAACCTTGCTTCAACTAACTTTTAATCAAAAAAAGAAACATTAAATGTTCTATGGACAGATTCTCTATGTTGCAATATGAAATATGCTTTGTGGTTTTGAAGGGAATGGTAATATTTTTATCTAAATGATGATAAATTGATATGGTAATAAATTGATACTTTTTAAATCTGAAACTTTTAGCATACTTAAATAAAAAGGACTAAAACGTTTGAATGCTGTAATGCAGAATGCGGTTTTTGGTCTTGGAATGAATTGCAGACCAAAAATAATCCATTATGTCTGGTATTCGGATGTATCTTATCAATTAATGGGTTTCTAAGCAAAGTCCTTTCATTTTAAAAAAAAAGAAGGATTATAATAGTTAACTTTTGTCGAGTCTTATACCAATAGATATGAATTATAACTTAGGATAAAGTTGGAAATCGAGATAATTCGCCGATATGATGAGGACAGCAACTGGAATGAGTCATTTTTACCTTATTTATTTCGCATCTTTTAAGAACGCAAATATGAAGGGATATCGGTATGTATATGTAGATTTGTAGATTATATATATGTATATCTATATATGTGTTGTGTGTGTGTGTATTTTGTATTTTCAGAATGATTAGAGATTGCATTCATCCTCAGTTAGTTGTTTTTTTATGTAATGCCACATTTTTGTGGGTTTTTTTTTTTTCGTACTCTTTAATTTAATCGACCAGTAAAACAATTACAGAAAAATTCTTTTCAATAAAACTTTTTATGATGCTTTATAATATATAATTACCATTCCTATTCCCTTCCACATGGAAGGACAGGAATTAGAGATCACAAGATACTCCTCATCGCATAGCAACTGAACTATATATATATATACACTATTACGGCGTACGTTGTGATCTCTAGTTCCTGTCAATGTTTATTGAAGGGAATGGGTATGATACGTTGGTCTATTGGTGAATGCATTATTAAAAATAATTTTTTAATTTTTTTTAAAGATTTATTCATAAAAAATATTGCAAAAATTAAAAACAATCAAGAACAGAAGAAATATATTATTTGCAGAGTAATGGAAGTAGGAAGGTATATGAGTGGTTGACTGTCAGCAACAACTATGGTTGTTGTTGAATACTGTGACCTGCAGTATTGGACCTTCAAAGAGAAATCGCTAGTAGAAGAGAATTAGTTAATGATATTAAGAACAGCTCTGAGAAGTTTATTTTCCTTTTTTTTATTTTAGACTAAAGCAATAAATAAGTTTGTATAAATGTTTCTGGTATAATTCCCACCTCCTCCTTTTTCATAATTATTTGATTTTTATGCATTAATAACATTGTTTGTATAACAAATTGAACATCTATAAGAATCATTTAATATAACACATTTTAAATGACTTTTATAGATCTTCTAACCAACATATATTTCGGATAAGCCAACAAGGCTTGCACTGAAAGAGAATTAGAAAAACAGATGCTTGTTCTGATATCTCCTACATCATTTAAACAAAGTTATGAAATAAAAAAACTCTTAACACAGAAAACTAAAAAGTAGATTAAATTTTTGCCCTCTTTTATAGGCAAAACTAAAACATTTCATACATTAAAAAAATGGTTCCAATTACTCATCTATAAAACCGCCTTGACACATTTATCACGTAGCTTATCTGCTTCTGTTGGAACATTTTTTTCAAAAAGCAACAGCCCATTTCCATATACAAATACAGATAAGTTATAAAAGTTGGTAAGTATGTTATTAGAAACACATTTCCTTTTCCTTTTTTTTTATTATCAATATATATATATTTTTTTCCAGATAGGAAAAAGTTATCTTCCTTGGTAAGTACAAATTCGAGTGCCTGGCCTAATCGCAAACAGCTCACGTATTATCACACCAGCAGTGTTGCTTGTGCGCTTACACTACAGTTACGAATCGCCGATTAAACGCAAAGACATCTGCAAGGCTTATAATAATAACACACACAAAAACTAAAAATAAAAAAAAACTATAAAAAAAAAGTCCACCGAATGCGAGAGGAAGTCAACTCAATTGGAAAAAAAAAAAAAAAAAAAATCATAACAAATGGTAAAAGGGAAATCGCATTACGGGCAGTCAACAATGGTAAAATCCAATCGCAGATCACGTACTTTTTAATGACTTTAACCAAAAAAATAAAGAAAAATGGCAATATGATATGATAAAAGAAATGATTCGATAGGGTAGCTGTGACCACGCCCATTCACGTCCAGCGCTAATGAAAGCCCAGAGTACAATGTCGCATGCACATCCGGACCATGTCGCCAATGACAGACACGTACGCACCTGAGGGGGCTGATATGAATGCCATGCCCCCCCTTGGCGTGTTGTAATTACCTGCGTCACCCATTGTTAACCCCGATGAGAATTGGACGATTATGAATACAGGGAGGGGAGGTAATCAGCAGAGGAGAACGACTAAACAAAATAAAGTATTGTGATGTGGAGGGGAGAAGAGGGGATTGTGCCGGGCAACGGGCTTGCCAAAAGGGTCGAAACAAGAGAAGGTGGTCAGTGAGCGAAACAATGGCTCAAGTCAGTCATGCAGTGGTCACAGTGGATGAATTGAGGTTTAATATGTGTAGTACTTTGGCTTAATTGTTAACATAAATGCAATAAACTTAAAGAATAAATATATAAATTAATTAAAGTAAGGTTATTAATTAAAATTTACCTTAATAATCCCGAGCACATGAATCTATTTGAAATCCATGACTAAATGACCATAAATCTAATCCATAACCATAAATCCATCCATGTGTAATACTTTGACATAATTGTTTGCTACATAACAAAAATGCAATAAACTTATAAGAATATAATAAATTTAATTAATCAAAGAAAGATTATTAATTAGAATTTATCTTAATAATCCCGAGCACATGAAGTCATTTGAAATTCATAAGTTGCAAATGATGGTAATGATACGTATAACCAACAGTGCAGATTCAAAGATGCTTTTTGTGATGATTTCTGGTTGGGAGACAACAGAAGGAATTCCTATTATAAATTTGTAAATGGAGATTACTCATGTTTGAATCGCAAGATAAAACGTAGAAAACACAAGCTAAGTCGGTATGAACAGAGTAATTAAATACATTTAAATAGCAGTATTAAAATAATTGCCAGAAAATGTTTTTGCAAAGGGGATATTTGAAAACATATGACTCCTATATCGACCCATAATTATCCGTTACCGTCATTCAAAAAGGATTGATGTCAAAAGATGATGACCAAAACAAATCGAATTATAATCGTCGGTTAGCTATCAGAACTTCAATGATTGTCTTCATCATTCAATAGAGAAATATTTTTTTATTTACTTTTGAAGGATGGAAAGCTGTTTCTTGATGAAATTTGGAAGGATAAAGAGATGATTATTGTCAATAAAGAATCGAGTAAAATCCACTCAGATCAGATACCTTAAGAATTATTTTTCCGAATGATTCAATTTGTTTCTTTTGCCGTAAATAGACAGTTGAGTGAGCAATTATGACTAATTATGTATAGGAAATTCTTAAATAGATAAAAACGTGTTTAAGTAGACAGCTTGAAAAGTGTCAAACTAGGACATCCACTTTAATAAAGAGTATTTGGACGCAGGAATCAATCACACAGGAAAGTTCTGACATCATATTATACATTACCTATTCAAGGTACAAAGACCTCTATAGCAGTGCTCTTCAAACTGTGTTCCACGGAATCCTGGGGTTCCACAAAGTATCTTAAAGGGTTCCATATGCAAACATAATTTTCTCATCGTTTTGCGTTGCAATTAGATGAATCTACAGATGTTGCTGACTTAGCTGTTCTGATTGTAATGCTTCGTTAAGTTTTTAATGCTTCAATCCAAGAAGATATTTTTCGGTAAATTACTTGTAGGAAGAATTACTGGAGACGAAATTTTTAAACTTATCAATTCATAGATGCAAGAACATGAACTAAACTGAGATTTATATTCATATATTTCCACTGACGTTGAAAAATCTTTATTAGGCCGAGAAAAAAGGAGCTATATCATAAATTATTGCAATTAATCATAAATATCATAAATTATTGCAATAGCTCCACATATTGAACATTCTCATTATTGTCATCAGGTCATTAGTTAGAAGCAGCTAAAGGAATATCAAAAAATTTAAAGACCATTTTGGATAAAGTGGTATAGATAATTAATTTTTTCAAAAAAGAATTAAATTCAAGATTATATAGTTTATTATACGGATAACTATCTAGTAGTAAAAATCTTATTATTAAATGCGAAAGTGGGATAGTTATCATGTGGTAAAATCTTAAATCAATTCTTCGAATTAAAAGATATTATTAGAATTTTTTTTTAAATGATCATACACATAAATATACACAAAATTTAAATGGTGAAATATAGTTACAGTTATTTACATATTTGGCAGATATATTTACAACTTTAAATGAATTCAATAAATCTCTTCAAAGCCTTAAGCTGGTTAACTTGAACTATAAAATCAATGCTTTAATTTTAAAATTAGATTAGTGGGGAATCTTATGTGAAGAATAATAATAAATAATGTTTTAAAAAGCTAAGTGATTTTTCTAATCGAAAATGCAATAAATTTGAATAAATATGTTAAAGATATAATTGAGGAGCATGTTTTACAATTAATAACCACTATAGGGGATTACTTTCCTCAACAAGAAGAGTCCCTTGAATGGATTAAAAAACAATTTCAATAATAATCAGAATTTATTACTAACAGAAACAACTGGCTGAACTATCAACAGATACGAGATAGATCTTCTAGATTTTTGATTAAAAATTTACACAGAATATCCTCAAATTTCAGCAAAAGCTATAAAAACCTTAATGTCCTTTGTTCATGAATTGCCTACTATGCCTTGTCATAAATTAACCCTGACAAAGCAATTTTCAATTTGAAGCATTTGTATTTATTCCTATGTGATTTACGAAATCTCTTTAAATCAATGTTTCCAATCCTATTAATACGAAAAACGAAATCTGTCCTATTATTACGAAATTTATAATCAATTACTTTTTTGATTCACAATAATAAATCAAAAAAGAAAACTCAAAATAAGATGTCATTACAAAAAAAATATAACATATAAAAATACTCTCCAATTCCTGCCATTGAGAATTTGCATTAAATTATGAAAGCAAATCTGCATCCTATTTCAATCCTATCAAAATTGCATGGAAAAATTTAAATCAAAGCACTCTACGTAACGAAGAAATATGGGAAATTTAATCTATAATCCTTTTTTGAAAAGATACGAAGTATAAAATTTTACGTGACAAATATAAGAACTAGGGTACAAAGGATCCAAAACAAATTACAGGCGGCTGATTAAAGAAAAACATTATGGGAAAATTGGAAACCTACACGTTTTTTAACGGAGATAACATAGTAGTGAAATGCAAATCTATATGTCCTACTAATTGCTTAACAACCTACCGAAAAATTGAATGGAATCCATTGCCTCTGAAAACTGGTTAAAATTTTTTTTTTTGTACATGTTGTATCGAGAACATTGCGTCACGTATGCAACGATATCTGATATCACTAACTGGCTATTTTATATTACTGGATATCTCCCAAATTTACCTTTTCCGTTTATGGACGGAAAAGTATGTTTTGATGAAATATCTTTTGTTTGTTTCATAAGGACGTTGAATTGTGGCATCAAATTATATTCCAATTAAGGAACATCGGCTGTCTAATGTCTTGTCATGAATTAACCCTGAAAACGCAATTTTAAATTTGAAACATTTGTACTTTTTTTCTAAGTAATTTACATAATCTCTTCAAATCAATGTTTTCCACCCTATTACTACGAAAAACTACGAAAAATTCCATCCTGTTACTACGGAAAACGAAATCCTCCTATTACTACGAAAATTATAATCAATTAACTTTTTTTTATTTACAATAATAAATCAAAAAAGAAAACTCTGAAGATGTCATTACAAAAAATTATAACGCTGAAAAAATACTCACCAATTCCTACCATTGGGAATTTACATGAAATTATGAAAGCAAATCTGCAACCTATTTCAATCCTATCAAAATTGCATGGAAATATTTAAATCAAAGCACTCTTACGTACGAAGGGACGTAACGAGGAAATATGGGAAATTTAATCTAGAACCCTTTTTGAAAAGATACATGTATAAAATTTTACGTGACAAATATAAGAACTATGCTAGAAAGGATCCAAAACAAATTACAGGCGGCTGATTAAAGAAAAGCATTATGGGAAAATTGGAAACCTACACGTTTTTTAACGGAGATAACATAGAGAAATGCGAATCTATATGTCCTACCAATTGCTTAACAACAAGCAATAAAATGGAATGGAATGGAATCCAATGCCTCTGAAAACTGCTTACATTTTTTTTTTTTTTTTTAGTTTTTTTGTACATGTTGTATGGAGAACATTGTGTCACGTATACGACGATATCTGATATCACTAACTGGCTATTTTCTCCCAAATTTACCTTTTCCGTCTATGGACGGAAAGGGTTTTGATGAAAATCCTTTGTTTGTTTCGTAAGGACGTTGAATTGTGGCATCAAATTATATTACAATTAAGGAACATCGGCTGCCTAATGCCTTGTCATGAAAACCATCCATGCACAACGTCGAGGACCAGTGCTCCAACCAATCAGATTCAACCACCCCAGCCCTGTCCCTTTTCCGATTTGCGGAAGCATTATGACAGAAAAGAAATAATCATGTTGATTATGAGTTTCACGCATCAGTACCCGCTACCCAAAACGTTAGCTCATATTTTGATGGCTCGTTGCGCGGTGTAATTTCAATCGTAAATTTCATTTAGCCCTTAAAAACGTTTTGATAATAATAAAAGATAAGTTCTGGGTATGGAAACACTGTGTGTCGGTGAAGATCGTATTTTATTTGCTTCGGACAGTCATGGACATGCAGATGGATGATGCTGGTCTCTGTTGGCGCTACGTGCGTCGCCTATATTACAGAAATTTCATCAAAATTAATATATTTCCCCGACATTACGTCGCTTGAATATAGAAGTAATTAATGACATAGATGAATTATGTTAATTTTTTATACCTGATGAGAATTGTATTATTTTGTATATAAGGGGAATTCACTGTTGAGATAAAGTCTGAACAATTTATTAGCGGAAAAATAATTTTGAATTAAGTTTGGATTATTCTCTACTCAGTTAAGAAAATTTCTCACCAAAATTAAATTACCCATATCACGTATTCATATCAATTTACCCGAAGATTTATATCCATATCTAAATTATATGCATCTTCTCTATTCTTACAAATAAGAAATTGCTCAGCATAGATTAAAACAGCATATTTTGTATATTATTTTGACTCAAGATACCTTATAAGTAGAAAATACTTAGCATCTCTTAGAGGAAACGGCCTAATGACCAAATGACGAGTAATTTGGCCTTTTTGGTACCACATGCTTCAGGTTCGAATCTTGGCGTAGGCATGGATGTTTGTGAGTGGTTCCGGAATTCACGTTAAACTGTAGGTCTCGTCTACTTAGCCTAAGATGTGCTCAAAATGACCATAGAATGACAAACCCTAACAAAACCTAGCTAGCAAAAGCTCGGTTTCTAATCTTATAAGCAAAAGGCGCACGAATCTTCTTTGCGGATGGGCACATAAATCTGTACACTGGATAATTCTTCCATTGAGGTCGAGGATAATGCAGAAGGGTCAAAATTTTCTTTCCCCTGTAGGTGCAGTGTGGCTGCCCAGTACCTTCAGAAACTGTGAATTACGCAACATATTTCTGCCTTTCAATATCCAAATGATCTCAGTTCAAAAGTATCCATTTTAAAGCATGCAACAACATATTCCTTCAACATTTATCTTAGGCATAATTTAATTAAAACCATTCTATGCTATACCAGATAACTAGCAAAGTATTAAATATTAATCTGAGTAACAAATAAAAGCAATTTTTGTCTAAGAAATCTAGAGATTGTACTTATGTACATGACTACAAAGAGTATGCTAAGTATTTAATTACAGAAATAACAGTATTTAATTATAGAAATATTTATTTATTGCAATATCAGGGAATCCATTTTGTATTTTAGTATCAGACCCAAATGGCAAACTATCCATCGACAGAAAAATTTGCATAGGTACAAAGTCCAATTTCTTTGATAGACTTTTGTTTCATGAAGAATCTAACTCTGGCTGAAGTGGGTTCAGCATTAAAACCATCATACTCAGTAATATTACAGGATAATATTTGTGAATAATTGTTATGCATGTAATCGGAAGAACATATATATATATATGTTCTTCCGATATATATATCATTAACGATATATGTATATCATTAGTTCATGTTCTCTTTATAAGCAATACTTACAAACTTTATAAAAACAGGATGAATGATTGTTATGCAATTATTAGTTAATTATTAGTTGCATTTTCATGAATGTTTAGTTAGAGGAACAAATGAAAATCTATCCATCGACCATCGATGAGGGCACGGACTGATGGACTGATTCTGGCTGAAATGGGAACAACATTACAACCATCATGCTCAGTAATTTTACAAGATGTATATATTTGTGAATTGTTATGCATCCAATCGGAAGAGCATATATATATTAATAGTAAATGTTCTACTTTTTTAGCAATACTTACAAGTTTTTCTAAAAACAGTGTTGAATGATTGTTATGCAATTATTAGTTGCATTTTCATGAATTATTAGTTACAGGCACAAATGGCAAACTATCCATCGACAGAAAAATTTGTATAGATGCGAGGTCCAACTTTTTTTGATGGACTTTTGTTCCATGAAGAATCTGTCTCTGGCTGAAGTGGGAACAACATCACAACCATCATCCTCTGTAATACCAGACGTAAATTGTATTTGTGAATAATTGTTATGCAAGTAATCAGAAGAGCATATATATATCATTAGTTGATATTCACTTTATAAGCAATACTTACAACCTTTATAAAATAGGGTGAATGATTGTCATGCAATTATTAGTTAATTATTAGTTGCATTTTCATGAATAATTAGTTAGAGGAACAAATAGCAAACTATCCATCGACAGAAAAATTTGCATAGGCTTGTCCAACTTTTTTTGATGGACTTTTGCTCATGGACTGATTCTAGCTGATGTGGGAACAACATTAAAAACATCCTCCTCAGTAATTTTACAAGACAATATTTGTGAACAATTGTTATGCACTTAATCCGAAAGAGCATATATATATATATATATATATATATATATATATATTATTAGTTCATATTCTCTTTTTAAGCAATACTTACAAGCTTTTGCAAACACAGAGTGAATGATACCATGCATCAAATATTGGTGTAGGTGGCGAGGAAAGCAATTCATATTTATGAAGAAATTTATGCTTTAAAGGTGGACGCGTGGAAAATGCCTGATCAGATCTGTGCTTGTCTCTTTTGTTGTCCATTGTCTCAGTTTTCAGCAGCGGTTGGCACCAGCAGAGCTTAATAGACCTGTTACGACAAATTACTTTTATTACCTTTTATTATCTGCAGTGACGCGTATTCTTTCCATACACAAGGTTTCGCCTGTCCCATTCTTTTCGCAGGGCGATGAAATATTAAGGGAATTATACCTTTCTAATCTGATCTTACATAATTGTTTATTTCCTCTATAATATAACAATAAGGACAATAATAAGTGCCAATTTTCAGTCAGACATCAATTTATATAATTTGAAATCAGTTTTAATAGCTTTTCGTAGGCGGCACTAAACCGAACTAAAAAAAAATTAATTTTTAATTTCCGTTAAAAAATTAATTTTCTTGGAAACAAAATAGGATAAGTTGTCATACATAAAGTTCTTCAACGAACTCTCTCCAAGTGCTTACTCATGGCGTCCCGATGGTTGTTGATGGCCAATTGGCTAGTCCTCTGGTACCACAGTCTTCAGGCTCGAATCTTGGCAATGTCATGGCTGTTTGTTAGTGGTTCGGAATCCACGTTAAACAGTAGGTCACGGTCTAATTAGACCAAAGTGAGGCTCAAAATGGGCGTAGAGCGTCAAACCAAACCAAACCCGAAGGTTGTTAATTTCTAAATAAAAGGGATCTAAGTGTAATAATATTATTAATATAATTATAATTATAATTTTTATAATTCATTTAATGAAAAAATTAGTTTAATTAAATTAGTTAAATTAAAATTTATGAGCATAATTTTTGCAACTGAAAATATTTTATTATGGTTTAACTTGGCCTTGTGAATCAATGGTGGCTTGTTATCTCATAGACCTTGCTTCAATGTCAATGTGTGCTATCTGGCGTAATGTTAGACCCCTTTTTACGTAATGCATTTTGTAAGCGAAATCTCTAAAAACTGTATTTCTGTCTTCTGTCATGTTCATCCGGAAGGTTTCAAATTCACCAAATGAGATAGGGAATAACTAAAAGGAAATAACTGTGCAAATACTTTTTAAAGGAGCCATTCTTCCACAATATTTTATGCTGTTGTGAGTTATACTGAAAGATACACTGGCTTCAAAGTTTTAAATTGTTCAACAAATTCCTGCGCATTATCTTGCACATTATCTTTTCAAGTATTTGAAATGATCTATTGTACCTTCAATGAAGGTTGATTTCAAGATACCAGCAGCAGATATTGACTCTTAAACCATGAATCCTCTTCCACTATGCTTCACTGTTTACATTTTTAAGTTTCAATTCTTCGCTTCTACGTTGCCAAATTTCGAATCGTCCATCACTTCCGAAAACATTATATTTTATGAGAGGTTTTTCGTGGAATTTTGGCGTGAAATCCTTCGCATCAGAGGATTCTTTGAACTGTTTCCATATTATCACTTTTACTAGCTGTTGCAACAACACGTACTATTAATTGAGGTGCTGACAATGTCGAATTAAATCTTACTGTCCTCATCACTGCTAGATTATCCAAAATATTTGGCCATCCACGACGAAGTTACAAATATGGCCAGTTGTTCCATTGTTTCTTATAATAGTTTGGACAGTCGACCAAGTTTTTTCACCACAATTTTAGCAATTTCAAGGTAAGTTTTTTTTTCTTTCTTAACATAGGTTAGTATGGATGTTTTTCAGTGGTTACACGTTAAACTGTTAATCCCTGTCTAATTAGCCCAAACTGTGCAAAAAAAAAAAAAAAAAAAAAAAATGGCCGTAGAGCGACAAACCAAACCAAACCTTAAGATATGTATTCAATTCGAATGTCAACACCACGTTTTAGAGCCATTTAATTGGAACAGTAACAACACAAATTGCTTAAAGCAAACTCAAGTTTCCTTTTTCAATGATGATATGCAATGTTTTTCTTTTCTTCTTTACAACACTAACAAAATCACTTTCTGTATTGACAGCTTTGTGACGTCAATTTTACAGTTTTTTTTACATATTCTGGGGAGATAATTTAGTCTTAATCATTTTTTTTCTCATAAAATTTTGTTTAACCTATATAATTTAACGTTGCCATGAAATTAATTTATTTTAATATTTAGGATTTCTTGAATCTCATTATTTTAATAGGTGTCTGTTGACTTTTATGATTGACTGTGTGCGTTTAAAATCAAATTTTATACAGCATGTAAATTGCAAATTATAATTTCACAATAATTATAAATTAATTGTTATAATTATTAAAATTTATGTTAGTTAAGAAACGAACTTATCTGGGAAATAAATAGATTTTATATCTTTTTGTCCAATTAAAAAAAAATTACATTTTTTCCAAGCTATCTGCCTAAAAGTAGAACTTTTATATAGAAAAATTAAAGTAAAAGCATTTGATTAATAGTCGGTAGTTATATGTAGCAATAATTTATCTGATAAATGATAAAAAAAAACTGTAAAAATAAATAATGCATTGTGATAAAGAACTGTGATACTGAAATTAAATCACTATAAAAATAATTACAAGGACATATATTTTAAACTTACAATATATTACTTGACACACCTTAAAACAAAATCTTTTTCATTATTGCTAAAATTATTTCATGCTTTATTATAAGCTGCCCACAACACATTAAGTGAAATTTCATGAAATAAATCTTGTTGAAAATGAACTTGATACACCTCATTTCCATTACTCCAAAAAACCTTGCTTTATAATATCACTATCAGATGAACTTCGTGTTATTATTTATGTTTCCATTATCCAAAAACGCTGAAACTTTTCGTTAAACATTTAATTTAAACTTGAACTTCTTATCTCGAATCGCTTCTAGTTCCAGAAGTTCTTAACAATATACCGAATCAGATACGTCACACGAACCTGCAAAAAAGAAATAAAAATATGGCTTATTATATTCAATGGGCTGCTATCTGAAATCTCAAACAATTCCCTCAGGTTTCATTATGTTTTGGGTTTCTTTTCATTTTTGTTATTTTAATTTCCTTGACCACTTCCTTTGTCCAGTTTCTGTGGTCATTAATTGAGCTGGATGATTTATAAGCACACGCTGGGTTCATTCTCGTTCGCGTGCAGAATTTCCTGAGGAGTTGCTTTCTTGGATATAATTTGGGGGGAGAAGTGAAAGAAAGTGCTGGATAATTCATGTTTGGTGGGTCAAAGACACCATCTGGTTGATATCTATTATCATCTCTGGTCGAAGCATTGTTGATAGAGAGGGTGTATTACAGTGATTGTAACAACTCTTCAAGGCCATAAGATGTGGACTGATGCTATCTGGTACAATGATGATGACATTATTGGAAGTTAATGGTACAGAATGAAATATTTTGCTAAATTGACAATACTTAATGTATGAATTAAACTGGTTTCTTGTGCATAATTTGTTGCTGTTGTTTTTCCAATGCTTATATTGCATCTTATTAAGTCTATATTCTACAGATAATTTTAACTACAAAATGCAATTACAATGATTTAATTGGATTTATCATAAGTTCAAAATGAGTTTAATGAGTGCAGAGCTTCTTAAGGAATATCCAGATAGATATTCCTTAAGAAGTATTAATTATTAACTTCCAATAATAATTCCAATTAATTATTATTAACTTCCAATAATGTCATTATCATCATCAAATATAATTTGATTCAAGGATTATAATGCTAGATAATTCAAGTTTGATGGTTAATAATGATGATGACAATGCTTATGTATGAATTAAACTGGTTTCTTATGTATAATTTCTGTCATTTTTCTAATGCTTATTAAGTCTATATTCTACAGATAATTTTAACTACAAAGTGTAATTAAGAGATTTTAATCCAATTTTTTTAACAAATTTGCCCATTGATTTAACTGGATTTCTCATTTCAAGATGTGTTTAATAAGTGTACAACTTCTTAAGGAATATCTGTCTGAAATATAATTTGCTTCAAAGGTTATAATGCTAGATAATTCAAGTTTGATGGTTAATAATTATGATTACAATAATGATGACAATGCATGAATTAAACTGGTTTCTTATGCATAATTTCTGTTGTCTTTTCAATGCTTCTTTTCCATCTTATTAAGTTCATATTCTACAGATAATTCTAACTACAAAGTGTAATTAAGAGATTTTGTTCCAATTTTTTTTAACAACGTTGGCCGTTGATTTAACAGGATTTATTACAAGTTTAAGATGTTTTTAATGAGACCAGAACTTCTTAAGGAATATCTGTCTGAAATATAATTTGGTTCAAAGATTATAATGCTAGATAATTCAAGTCTGATGGTTAACAATAAATATGACAATACTTATGTATGAATTAAACTGATTTCTTATGCATAATTTCTGTCGTTTTTCCAATGCTTATATTGTATCTTATTAAGTTCATATTCTACAGATAATTCTAACTACAAAGTGTAATTAAGAGATTTTGTTCCAATTTTTTTTAACAACGTTGCCCGTTGATTTAACAGGATTTATTACAAGTTTAAGATGTTTTTAATGAGACCAGAACTTCTTAAGGAATATCTGTCTGAAATATAATTTGGTTCAAAGATTATAATGCTAGATGATTCAAGTCTGATGGTTAACAATAAATATGACAATACTTATGTATGAATTAAACTGATTTCTTATGCATAATTTCTGTTGTTTTTCCAATGCTTATATTGTACCTTATTAATTTCAGATAATCTTAACTACAAAGCTTAATTAAGAGGATTTTAATCCAATTTTTTAACAACTTTGCCCATTGATTGTACTGGATTTATCATAAGTTCAAGGTGAGTTTAATGAGTGCAGAAGTTCTTAAGGAATATCTGTCTGAAATATAATTTGGTTCAAAGATTATTATGCTAGATAATTCAAGTTTGATGGTTGAAAAACTCCTTTGGCTATTCTGACTTTGCATTTAGCTGAAGTATTCTTGGTGGAGAGGGTATATTTGATTGATTATATCATCAATTCAAGGTTACAAGATACCGATTGATAACTTAATTTGTTGGGTCAAAAGCAACATCGGCCATATCTATTCCGAATGAATTTCGCTTCAGGTTGGAAGTACTGCAAATGCAGAGGGAATGTCGTGATGAATGTAATAAATTTTCTGGGTCATTAAGAGATGATTGATTAATATCTTGAGGAATTTATTCTAATACAATATTTCGTTTGATATACAATGGATATTATTAACACAAAGATTCGATCGCCGATATGTGACCTCGTACATTAGCATTGATTTGCATTTTGTTAAACCGAAAACAAAAATTACTTTTTATGTGAAACCATCTATAAAATCGGCATGAATAGCAGGATTGTAATGTTAGTTTGAAATGAACGAAATAAAATTTGGAATGTTAATAATAAATGAAATAAAATTTGGAATGTTAATAATAAATGAAATTAAATTTGAAATATTAATAATAAATAAAATGTTAATAAGTTGGAAAATATACATATATCATGTTGAGAAAGGTTGTAAGACTTTAGTGGAAAGTTTTAAAAAAATTGTTGTTAAACCCAAAACAGAGATTTTTTTGTTGTGAAACCATCTATAAAATCGGCATGAGTAGCTGGTTTAGGATTACAATGTTACGTTATCATGTCAGTTTGAAATGAATGAAATAAAATTTGAAATATTAATAATAAAGGAAATAAAATTTGAAATAATAATAATAAATGAAATATTTAAAATGTTAATAATAAATGAAATAAATTTTGAAATGCTAATAATAAATGAAATAAATTTTGAAGTGTTCATAATAAATTAAGTAAATTTTGAAATATCAATAATAAATGAAATATATTTTGAAATGTCAATAATAAATGAAATAAATTTTGAAATCTTAATAATAAATAAAATGTTAATAAATTGGAAAATTTAAATCTATCGTGTTGAGGAAAGTTGAAAGATTTTTGTAGGTGTAGCGATATGGAGAAGCCATGTGGGTGGTAGCTTCAGTACATAGCCAATATAATACAAAACAATATAAATACTAATGAAATTCATAAAATTATCTTTTTGTAGTATTGAAATATGTGTTTTGAATAAATAAGAAATAAAATTTTTAAAGCAGTTAATTATGAATCTTTTTCTTATAAACTTTATTTTTTTTATTATTTTTATATTTATTTATTTATATTTTTTATTGTTATTGTTATTATTATTTTTGCTTCAATTATTCTTGAAATATAAAAATTTTCCAAAAACTTTTCAGCTGCTAAGTTTGGAATTTCTACTATTTAGAAGTCACAAAAAAGGATATACACTGAAGTGACAAAAGTCATGGGATAGCAATATGCATATTTTCAGATGGCAGTAGCATCGCGTAGAACAGGTATAAATGCGCAGTGCTTTCGCAGAGCTTTCATTTCTGTTCAAGTTATTCATGTGAAGAGATTTTGACGTGATGATGACCGCACGACGGGAATTAACAGACTTTGAACGCGGAATGTTAGTTGGAGCTAGACGCATGGGTCATGCCATTTCGGAAATCGTTAGGGAATTCAACATTGCCAGATCCACTGTGTCAAGAGTGTGCCGAGAGTATGAAATTTCAGGCATAACATCCCACCATGGACAGCGCAGTGGTCGACCGCCTGCACTTAACGACCGAGACCGGCGACGTCTGCAAAGAGTCTTAAATTCTAACAGACAAGCAACACTGCGTCAAATAACCGCAGAAATCAATGTGGGACGTACAAGGGACTTGTCTGTTAGAACTGTGCGGAGAAATTTGGCTTTCTTGGGCTATTCCAGCAGAAGACCGACTCGAGTGCCTTTACTGACAGAACGACATCGTGGGCACGTGAGCATATCGGTTGGTCCCTAGATGAATGGAAAACCGTGGCCTGGTCCGATGAGTCACGATTTCAGTTGATAAGAGCTGATGGTAGGGTTCGTGTGTGGCGCAGACCCCACGAAGCCATGGACCCAAACTGTCAGCAAGGCACTGTTCAAGCTGGTGGTGGCTCCGTAATGGTGTTGGCTGTTTTTTCATGGCATGGACTTGGTCCTCTGGTGCGACTGGACCGAACATTGACTGGAAATGCTTGTGTTCAGCTACTTGGAGATCACTTGCAGCCATTCATGGACTTCATGTACCCAAACAACGATGGGATTTTTATGGATGACAATGCGCCATGTCACCGGGCCACAACTGTTCGCGATTGGTTTGAAGAACATTCTGGACAATTCCAACGAATGATCTGGCCACCTAGATAGCCCGACATGAATCCCATCGAGCATTTATGGGACATCATCGAGAGGTCTGTTCGTGCCCAAAATCCTGCACCATCAACGCTTTCACAATTATGGACGTCTGTCGAGACAGCATGGCTCAATATTCCTGCAGAAGACTTCCAAAGACTTGTTGAGTCCATGCCAAGTCGAGTTGCTGCACTTCGTCGGGCGAAAGGAGGGTCGACACGATATTAAGAGGTATCCCATGACTTTTGTCACTTCAGTGTATATAAATACACAAGATATATATTTATAGAAGAATGTAAATTAAAAATTTACTTTAAACAACAACAAAAGTGAACATAGACATAAGTTTTTTAAATGTTAAAGGTAACTATATATATATATATGTATATATAAACTTTACCTTAAAATACTTATATTTAATTTTTTGAAAGTTATTTGTGTTATGAAATGGCGTTTTTTTTTTTTAATTATTCAACTTTCAGTTGTTTTCGGCTATATAGAAATTTCCAAATTTTACAATATTTTTTACCAATACATTTCAACATTTTCATTTAAATAGATCGTAAAGTCCTTTAATTCTTAACCAATATTTTTAGTGATTGCTGATTGGATATTCATAAAACATAACTGACATATAATCTTTGCTTCAATTCGATATTAAACAGAATTTTTTTATAAGTCTGTATACTATAAAAAAAATTTATATTCTTTTATAAGTCTGTAAATCATATATATTCTTTTATAAGTATGTAAATAATCTATATTCTTTAATAAGTCTGTATTGATATTCGCTTGTAATTATCCTTTTTAATATGGAAATTAAAACATAAATTACTTCATATACGCATTTTTCTTTAGTTATGAATCTATATTTTTAAACATATACAATTTTTTTTATCAAATAATTTTTATGAATATGTCTGAGAGTATAAATTTTAAATATGTTGTTCTAATGCAGCTGGCAATAGAGGCAGTTTATCTTTATGCCATAAGAAAGGGCTGCACCGCTGTTACTGAAGAAATGCTATGGACGTGAGTAACACTACCCCTAAAATTTTAATAATTAAAAAGAGATTTGTTTTTATCGATTATGCTATTCAAAGAGCTTTGAATAAAAAAAAATCATTAGATTCATGCAATATATGAGATATATATGGGTATTAAATCATGAATATTATGATACTTGAAATTGTATTCTTTCGAATGGTATAATTTTTAATACCTTGAAAATCAAAATGGAACTCTTATATAAAAAAAATAGTTTTGCAACTTCCTGGACTATTAAAATCCCTAGCAATAAGAAATCAAATGAAATCTAATTCCCACGCAAATTACAAAACCACTCAACAACCCATCCCACCAAAAAGAAGCCATCAAAAAAACTTCCTTCTTTGCAAAGCCCGAGAAAGAAACAGCCAGCTGCTGTCCAAACCCAATCCTCAGTTATCGACCACTCATTTGCGAAACCCAATATTACACCTATAATCCCGAATTTTACAACTTCCTAAAAACCTTCCACCGTAGAAGAAGAAGAAAGAAAAAGCCCAGCAACCCAAAACGGATCATTAATTGCAATTAAACCATTTAACTGGATCTTTTACTCCATTATTATGTATGATGGTAATAGCTCTGACTAAAGGCTACATAAGCTACCTACGCTATTTTTTAAAAGCCAGCTAGATCGTTATTATTATTTTTTTTCTTTCTTCTACCCTCTGTTGCAGTGATCTGTATGATGTGTACGTAGGCATATGGACGCGTGCATTTTGACACCAGGTGTTTTCTGGCAAGACAGTTCTTCAGCTGCCGGGCTTTGGGATTTGGGACGTGCCAGGCTTCTTCGATGAAGTTTTCGATCAGAAATATCCGAAGGCGCCCGTTATCGTCCATCCGGTTCTAATAAGATTAAGCAGGGATTGCGCAGATAAAAAAAGAAAGGGAGGGGAGGGAGTATTAGATAATGATAATAAAAAAATAAAAAACCACGGAATGGAAGTGGAAAGAGGACATTCTATTTAACCTGGTGAATAAAGCCTAAAGAGTCACGTACGGGGTATTATCACAGCGTCTTGTAACAATGTAAAGTGAACAGAAACGGAAACACGTGAATGATGGATTTGGTTGGTTTTAAATGAATCGTATTTTGGTAATTGTGTTTAACATATTCGTCATTTGGTATTTTGATTAGAATGGGTACATTTTAAACAGAGAATTGCTACTCTCAGCTAATTTAGTCTTTTAATTTTAAATTTTCTGTAATTCTAATAATTTTGATAAGTTTAAATATTAACTTTGTAAATGGAGTAAGATACGGGGAAAATTCTCCCCAAGTACTCCTTAACTGTAACTACCTTTGCCTTGTAGGTACAAACTGGGCCACATTTTTAAAAGTCAGTATTATTTTTAGTGTGTATTGTATTAAATACAGAATTTTCTTTATCAGCCTTTTTGTAACGTTATAGAGAAATATAAAATATTTTCTTAGCCCCTTGAAACACGTAGATGAAAAATATAAAAAAAAACTACCACTGGAATTGTACAATAAAAACAGTGTGGATATTCACATAGCTTTTTAATCTATAGTATTCAGTTTAAACAGTTCTCGAATCTATCACCACCAATACAATGGATCATTAATACTATGTTTTATAACAATGTAAGGTGAACATTGTAACAATGTTAGTGAACATATACGAATCATTAATACAATGTCGTAAAATGAACAAAAACGGAAAACGGTGAATGATGATTTTCATTGGTTTAAATGAATTGTTTTTGGCAATTGTGTTAAGCATATTTATCATTCTTTATTTTGATCAGAATGTGCCCATTGTAGATACAAAATAGACCACATTTTAAAAATTAATATATATATTAGTATTTTTATTGTCTATTGTATCGAATATCGAATTTTCTTTATCAGCATTTTTGTAACGTTATAGAGAAATATAAATTATTTTCTTACCACCTTGAAACACGTGGATGAAAAACATATAGTAAAGCCACCATTGGAATTGTACAATAAAAACGGTGTGGATATTCACATAAGTTTTTACTCTAAAGTATAGAGCTTGAAGAGTCACGTACGATTCATTATCATAATGTCTTATAATAATTTAAAATGAACAGAAACGGAAAAACGTGAATAATGAATTTGGTTGGTTTAAATGAATTGTTTTTGGTAATTGTGTTGAACATATTCAACATTTGGAATTTTTATTAGAATATGTGCATTGTAAATGTCCAAAATGGGTTACATTTTAAAAATCAATATATTATTTTTATCAGTGTCTATTGTATCAAATATATAACTTTATTTATCAGCATTTTTGTAATGTTATAAAGACGTGTAAAATATTTTCTTAGTACCTTGAAACATGTGGATAAAAAATATAATAAAACCACCGTTGCAATTGTATAATAAAAACAATGTGGTTATTCACGTAACATTTTAACCTAAAGTATGGAACTTTAGCAGTCACGTAGGAATCATTAATATAGTGTCATATAACATTTTATAGTGAACGGAAACGGAAACACATGGATGATAGATTTCGGTAGGTTTTTCGGGAATTATTTTTGGTAATAGTAATGATGATTTGACCAAAATTAGAGAAAAAATGTGAAGTAATGATATTTATCATTTCTTAAAACACAGTAGTAGTTTGTAATGCCGATTGTGTTAAATGAAGATTGATCGAACTGTAAAAACAGTTAAAAACAAGTTAAATGTTCTAAGGATAAAAATTTAAAAACCTAGAAGATCCACAATAAAAGTCCGTGTGCTCAGGACATGTTTTCTGTGGCCCTCCAGTAAAGAATACACACATCACCATTCTGTTGTAAGTTAAGAGTCCAATCCAGAGCAAACAGGTAGATTTTGAAATACTTCTAATACACAAATAGAAAATATAACAGCATCTTGAAACCCATGGAAAAATATAGTAATGAGAATAAAAGGACACATTCTGTATAATTAAGAGGATAAATTGTTGAGAAAAGGATAATACAAAGGCGTTTTTTAAAAATGCAAGATTGATTATGGAGACCTTTACATGTTGAATTTTGGCAATTTAAAATATTTTAGTAGATAATTGTTTTCAATCGCAAATAGTTATCTATAATTTTGATAACTAGAATGAATAAATTCATTGTTGATATTTGTGTTTTTTCTGCTGAGATTTGTTTTACTTCCCCAAAAAGATTTGTCATTTAATAATACATATTATTCGTTAAAAATAAATATTCATATTTGTCTATTATCTAGTATCCATTGAATTACTGTCTCAGTTATTCATAAAATATTTATTTAGGTGTATTTTGTAAGATATTATTAAAGAGCCTTAGTGAAAAAAAAAAAAAGGCCTAGTATATTAGCTAATTTAAAAAATAATTAAATTTAATTTTAGTAGCAGTAAAAAAACTTGTTACTGATTAAATATGTATTTTTAATCAAAAAGGATTGCGATGATACACACAGAACACTCGAGTTATTTCTAAGAATCACTGTCAGTTTTTATGTATTTTCAAAAACTATTAATTTAATTTTATAGCATTAATCAACTAATATTATGTAATATGAACTAATATTAGATGGAGTACAGACTATCGATTAAATCCCTTTTAGCTGGTACAGTCTTGAACACCCAAGAAAAATCATAAGGGAATAAAAAAATAAAAAAATAAATAAACTGATTCTTAACTGACACCCTGAAAACTTAAATTCCCACTAAATTTATGTAAACTTGTTTATAAAAGAACATCTTTTATAAAATGAAATAGATAGAAAAAGCATTAAGAAATTAATGTTTATTAATATTTTCTACATTTTTTTTTTGTATATTTATTTTTGTATTATTTTGCGTTCTTTTAAATTTACCATTTATTTGATGTTTTAACATTTTATTATTGATTTGTTTGTTATTTTGCTATTATTGATTTGTTTGCTATTTGTTATTTTTAATTAGTTTGCTACTTTGTTATTATAGATTTGCTTGCTACTTATTATTATTAATTTGTTTGTTACTTATTATTATTGATTTGTTTGCTACTTGTTATTATTCATTTGCTTGCTACTTGTTATTACTGGTTTGTTTGATACTTGTTGTCATTGATTTATTTGCATTTTGTTATTATTGATTTATTTGCTACTTGTTGTGATTGATTTGTTTGCTACTTATTATTATTAATTTGTTTGCTACTTATTATTATTAATTTGTTTGCTACTTATTATTATTAATTTGTTTGCTACTTATTATTATTAATTTGTTTGCTACTTATTATTTGTTTCTATGAGGCCTTGTGTGATTCTTTGAACTAGGATTTCTTGTAAATTTCAATAAAAATAATTCTAATTAAAAAAATTATTTAGCTTCTTTATCTATTTTTAGTAAAATTGCTTATTGAAATACATTTAAATATATATTTTTCTAAAACTATGTCCTATCCTATTTTAGATACTCGAAATAAAATATTTTGATCATTATAACTTTAAATAACTATGGACATCGTAACTTTCATGTTTAAGAAATTACATCTTCAATATCCATTGATTTATGAATTGTCAAACAGTGATAAAACAACGATGATCTATTACATACTCTCTGTATTTAATGTAATATGACTAGGAGCTCTTACTTATTAATTTCTAAATCAAGTTGTTGCAACAAATCTTTCGGTCCATTAATTTAGTTTGGATAATTTCAAATTTGGTTTCATGTTATTAAAAAAAAATAACCAGTTACTGATAAGTTAAATGCTGCAATCAAGTTCAGCCATTTAACATAAACGTCAATTTGAAACGGCTATATTATGAAATTAATTTTCTCTACATAGAAAGAATTCGGTAGTAAAAAAAGATGATTTATTAATTGCTTGAAAATAAACAGCATTGTTAATGATTCGCATCCAAAGAATTCGCTATTTTTTTGAATACCTTTCAATTACAAGATTATGATCTATTTTTCTTTAACTGGTTGATATCCAATTTTGAAAGATAAAAATAAACCTGAAACTGTTTCTAGTTATATTAAAAAACTGCAATTTATATCTCCGGTTTATGAAATAGAAACCCACTCATTTTTTTCAGAATAAACGACCATGTCATCCGTTATCATGCCCGGTATGAGCGATTCGGTATGCAAAACAGATTTACAAAAGTTAAGATTCTTTCAAATTATCTATGCAGATGAGGACCAATACATCATCGGCCGTCATGCAGGAAACGTAGGCGCAAATTGCATATGCTTCTAAACATCTGCGCATTTCAAAGAAAGGCTCCTGTCTAAGTGTAAAGAACCTATCACAATTTCACCATTCAAAAGCGTGAGAAAGGATATTTAATTTATGGTTTTTGTTACTAGGTGGTGCTTGAAAACTGTTTGGTATTTTTGTTGGTTAAGAAAATCAAAGTGATCCCTTGAAGAGTTGATGTTAAGTAGTGGTTTTTATTCTTATATGGGAAGTGAAGTGTTTAAAAGCCTTTCATTACTGTTATTGATGTACTATGCCATGTTGAACTAATGTTTTTGTAACTCAGTAAAATAATTGAAGACCGATGTATTATGATTTCAAATTACTTGGGTAAAACTTCAGCTGGATTTTGTAAGCAAAGCTAAAATGAGAAATTCATGTTTACATTACATTTTCAAGTAAAATTTTAATTACTTTACATCATACCATGTATGAATTTATATGGGAGGTATTTATATACATAGCTCTGGAGATCGGTGCCGCAGGTTTAGGGCATCCAGTCCCGTCGGTGTCATAGTTGTTTATAGTGATTCGGAATCCATTTTAAACCGTAAGTCCCGGTCTAATATGACTGTAGAACGTTAAGTGTAGAGCTCACAATTCTACCCCGTAAAAAGGAAACATATATTGTCTTTATATCTGTCAGTAAGTAGACGGCCTTGGCTCACCATGGGGTTGTTGTGCCAATGAAAAAGAATTATATATATATATATATATATCTGAAAAAATTAAAGATAATTATTTTCAGTTTTATTTATTTTGTAGATTTAATGTGTATTTCACAAAAGTAAATTTTAAAAATCGGTAATCAATGACAATTAAAATTTTTAAACAACTCATTTAAATGAGTTAAGGATAACTCATTTAATAAGGCTCTCATTTTAATGATTTAAGGGTAACACATTTAATGATGCTCTCCTTTTAATGATTTAATACAATGATGCTCTCAGTTTAATAAATTAATGATAACTCATTAAATGATGCTCTCATTTTAATGATTTAAAGGTAGCACATTTAATGATACTCTCATTATGACAATGATAACTCATTTAATGGTGCTCTCTTTTTAATGATTTAATGATAGCTCATTTAATGATGCTCTCATTTTAATGATAACTCATGGTGCTTCTATCATTCAACGGAATTTTATTAGTGGCAACACTGAACTGAAATACGTGGATTACTGGTTCTCAAAGAGGGTGATATAGCCCCTTCTTTATATAGCCTTTGATAGAGGAAGTGGAACTATCAAAGGGACCGATAGTACCCTCTAGTGCATTTGGAAGACGTTTAATAAGAATGTGATAGCGGTGAAAATATAAAGAATGAAGATATGATAAAAAAAAACCAGATAATTATAGTTAAATTCTTGGTTGTGGTCTTTAAACTAAAAGTTATAGTTGAATTTCCTTCTTCATATTTATTTGAAAGTGGCTTTAGTACGGTCAAAAGTTTTTAATAAAAGAAAGAAAGAAATCGACAACAAATATAGGGGTGCTTTAATTTAAGAATGGTATTGAGAAAAATAGGGATGGTGATTACATCATTAACAGAAATGTACACAATTCATCTTTCTCATTAGAAACATTTTTAATATTATTTGGCAAGTTTTATTTTTATGCTGCCCTTGTTTATTTCAATTTTCTCTGTGTAATTCGAATGTTACTATAGTTTATTTTAATAAATAATTTTATAATTTCAAGCTTCAAAGTGGCTTATTTATTATTTTTTAAGACATAGGTCTATGTCTAAAAGAAGAACCTATGTCTAAAAGAAGACAGATTTTTTACAGAAGACAGATATAACGATGCATAAACGAAGACATATTTTTTTCTATAGCTTTATATTTGTTATGTTAGAGAAGATAAACTTTAACAATTGAGCTGAGTAATATTTCTTCTGAAAAGCAGATGGCAGGGCGATTTTGTTTTAAAATGACTAATTTGGATCAAACGAAAGCCAGGAGGATTAACGAGTGAAGTAAGTTGATGGAATAGATAGACAGAGATAGTAAGTTGATGGCATAGATGGCATATATAGTAAGTTGATGACATAGAGAGTAATTTGATGGCATAGACGACATATATAGTAAGTTGATGTATAATAGTTGATGACGTACATAGTACGTTGATGGCATATATATAGGAGTCGATGGCATAGATATAGGAATCGATGGCATAAATATAGTAGTTGATGACATATACATAGGAGTCGATGGCATACATATAGTAGTTGATGGCATAGATAGTAGTAAGTTGATGGCATAAATCTATGGCATCAGCTAGTCGATGGCATAGATAGTGGTAAGTTGATGGCATATATAGTGGTACGTTGATGGCATAGATAGTGGTAAGTTGATGGCATAGATAGTGGTAAGTTGATGGCATAGATTATGGCATAAATCTATACCATCATAGATAGTTGATTACATAGATTTATAATTAAATTATAAAATATACAAAAATAGAAGCTGCTGACAAAAATATATTTAATAGTTTCAGTAACTTAAAAGCCATTTTACATAAACATCTATAGAAAAAAATGGCCAGCAATAGTTACTGAGCAAGGCATTGTAAAAGTAACAAAAATGTCTTTGTCCAAACAAAGAACTCTTTCAAAAACTTGCAGCTTTTTACAACGAATTATATTTCTTCTTTTACGATTCGATTAACGTTTATTTTCCACCTCATTTCCTCGATTATGGTCCGGCAATTACACACTCATCATTATTCATTTCGCGGGCAGAAAAAGAAACGCTGATGCAACAGCGCATGGAAAGAGTGAAAAAATGACTATGAATTCCGAACCATGAATGCGTCCGACTTAATTGGGCAATTAAGCCTGGATGTTTTTAATATGCTGCGCCCGCATAGTCGCTGGAAGTAGTCGCTCAGTTTTATGACTTTACGGTAGTTATAATTGGCATATTTTATAGGCTACATAACGTATGCTTATAACTTTCTTGTTTATAGATAATGGTTGTGATGATAGTAAAAATTTTTAATGAGTTTTATTAACAATCCGGAAAAACGTTAAACACTTAAGTTCGTGTTCGTTATATTTATATGAAGAAGCGAATGTATAAAGTTTTAGAAATTCGGAAGTTATATATTAGATTTTCATAACTTTTTGAGCACTTTTGCGTAAACTTTTTGAGCACTTTTGTTCTTTACTATTGATCCATAGGCTTGGAACTGTATTTATTTATTTACAATTATTTTTAGTTAAAGCTAGCCCTACTTCTTTAATAAAAACAAGAAATAAATTATAATAGCATTAATTATGTCTATGGTCATCACTAAAATTCGTAATAATATAGACTGTTTCCTATCACATAATCCAGTGGCTCCTGATGGCCAATTGGGTAGTGCCTCGGCAATGGTAACATATAAAGCAAGAAATAAATGAAGACTATTTATCTTTTATCCACGTAGGTGATCACCAGTTTTATGGGACACGCCCAATTATTAGTTCTATGGAAACACAACAATTATGCCATTACAACGTTAACGAAAATCTTATTGCCAATTTTACCACATCGAAAATGAATTCTGTTGTTAGTTGATCGTATGGAGCTGTAGAATGTTGTACACAGACGTACAAATGGTGCATAACAATGGTTGCTACAAGAAACTCATCAAGGAAATGACAACTTCCGAATGCCAAACTGTCAGAATGCGAGGTAAAATCGGTTGAATATTTAGCTGACCTTAACTGCACTAATAATATCATTTTTCACCACCCAATGTGCTATAGACTCTTCCATACCACCATGGTACGATAGTACTTTTCTTTTCCGTCTCATTATGTTTGGATGAGACGGACAACAGCCTTTAAGATATTTGCTTTACACCCTACGACATCGGTAGAGACTTCTTGAATGGTGTCGCACAAGATGTAGTTTCACATAGTGTACAATGTTATTTTTCACTTCATTTTTGAAGCATATGGCAATGGAATCCATGCAGGGAGATGTCGTCAGCTATTCAAATCAGCCTTTAAACAATGACTCACATCTATTATCTCTTGAACCATGGTGTGGAGAGCAATTTCTTCCTACAGCAAATCGCTGAAAGCCATTCTGCGTATACTTTTGCAGCTCTACGGTATGTTGATGTCATCTTTCATGGAACACCATCCTGGGAGCATTTTCCAACAATATAATGTCAGGTCTCGTAAAGTTTGCATAGCTTTGGACTGCCTCCTTTCTGTTGATACATTTCTTTGGCCAGTAGGATCAATTGATCTTTAGCCGAATGAACATGCATGGGGCATGGTAGATCGCCAGATTAATTCACTTCAAAATATCGCAGTTCTGAAGCAACAATTGAAATATACCTAACAGAATATAACAAAGAATGAAATTAGAAGTTACATAGCTCATTACTAACATAGTTCATATGTAAGCATTCATTGTTGTCATTAATTATACATTTATGCATTTTATGTGAAATTACTGGCCGTTGGGGAGTTCTACTTTCTTGAATTTTTAATTATTTCATTGACTATATTTAGACTTTATTTTGGACTTTTGTTTAATTCAATAAATGTGGTCACTTTCTTCGTGATTTCCCATTTCTTTTAAAAAGATTAGTCTATCGAATCTCGCTTTTTCTATAAAATGAAAATGGAAGGTGTCAACTTAACTATTTACAAGCTAATGACTTTACGTATCACTTTAAAAATAATAAACTATTTTGTTAATAAACACATTATTTATTCGATTTGCAAAGTAAATTATTTTTTAACACATGAATTCCATTTCTAAGGATATTTTACCTACAGACTTGAAACTTACCCAATTCATTCAATTAAATAACTAAGTTTAATCTTAACATCCCTAAATTGATCACATCCCTAAATTTAAAATTCACAGAAAAAGTTTTTGATTTAAAATCAAATAAAAATAAATTGGTTAAGCCAGTCTTTTAAAATTATTCCATTTTATTCTAAAGAAAGAATTTTCTCGTGCCTTCTTACAAAATTAATATTCTTGTAAAATATCAAAGAAAACGAACAAGAACTTACTTCTCAACCATGAAACTATTAATTATAGAGTGTGCATGGATTGCTTTAAATTTTGATTAATAACATGACATATATTTAAAAAATACAAACCAAATATTTCCTCTGTAAAAAAAGCAAGTGTTCTCATAAAAAAAAATACTTGCTTCCGTCTTCTTGTAAGTTGATCTTGTCTAACCCATTGAAAGAAATATCAATCACCTTGTTTCACATCCGTGAGGTTGTCTGTTACACTTGCAACTTTATTATTCAATAGCAAGAAAAATTATTCCCAAATAAAATTAATCATAACAAATCTGCACAGCAAACTCTTTTTTACAGTTCTCAAATCCGTCTAATTAATCAATGAAAATTAGAAACATTATTTTCTATCTTTGCCAATTTTAATTGCATAATTCAGCAAATTAACATATTTACATATTATCGTATAATATAAAAAATATTGCAAAAATAAATTCACAGGAATTTGTACTAAAAAGTTATAACTTCCTTCTGCAGTTCTAATAGCATAAAAGTCATTTAATTTTTTGAAAAATAATGCATAATTTATAACCTTAACTTAACTAATTATAACCTTACCTTAACTAATTATAACCTTCCTTAACTAATTATAGCCTTACCTTAACTAATTATATCCTTATTAGTACCTTAAATGACTTATTGTCACATAAATAATAACTTATTTCTTCAGGCCTAATAGATGACATATTGTGTTTTATGTTCAAGACCAGACAAATGTAGCCTAACAGAAAGCAGATATAAGCCCCATAAATATGTAGTTTAGATAGTCCTTCCATTGGTTTTAAAGGAAAACTTGCAGAATATTAATCCTTTGTTGCAAATTACAATGGCTAATACAATTCCCAAATGATGTGTCTTGGAAAACACTGAATCTGTCGTTCCAGTGGTGATTGACCATGACAGGCGCCCTATATTCGAAAGCAACAACAAAAAAATCAAAACAAATTTTTCAAAACAAAACTTCTCTTTTAACATGAAACTTGTATTAATTTCATTATATTAAATACAAATTTTCTTCATGCTTGAGGGTTTATAATTGCACAATTTCCACACTTCTAACTTGACTTGTTATTTTAATAAAATTTTTCCTACTTATCCCAAAAATGACTGGACCATATGAAAATCAATCTTTTTTAAACAAATAAGCTTGGTAAAACCTTAAATTTTTAATCACACAATCTCTAAAATAGTTTAAAAGATTCGGAAACAAATCTTCCCTTTTTTGGGTTTTTTTTAAAATTCACTTTAGAAATAGGCCAATCATTTTTCAGACATGATGGTATGTCAAACGTTTCCTTACACAAATAAACAAAATTTTCATTCAGACATGTTATACTCA
>BPLQ01012309.1:0-14158 GCA_021605075.1 Caerostris darwini
AAACCTTTGAAATAAAGAAAGTTCAAAACAAAAACATAAAAAAAAAAAAACTTGAAAAAAAGAAATCTATGTAAAATAACTTAGAAATGAATCTCTTGAAAAGATATTTTAAGAATGTAACATATTTAAAGAATTAATTAAAAGAAAAAAAAACACATTTTCCCATTTAAGAAAAAATATAAACAACAAAGAAATGTGTGAACAAGAAACACCCGTTTGTGAATAATAGTAATAAATATAAATGATGAAAAGTGAAGATTGATGATAGATGAAAAGAGAAATAGATAAATAACAAGGTGGATGCTCAGCAATTACGAGACGTAATTGTTGCACAACAAATTATTTTTCTAAACTAAAATAAAAACTGGAAAAAAAGAAAACATTGAAAAATTGAAAATAGAGACTTCAAGACAAAGCAATACGCTTTGAAATAAAAGAAAGTTCAAGCAAAAACAAGAACAAACACGCACACAAAAACAACTTAGCAAATAAATCTTTGAATAAAATGAGGAAAAGTCAAGATTGATGATAGATGAAAAGATAAATAGAAGAATAAACAAAGATTGGATCAACGACAATTACGAGAGATAATTGTTGTACAATAAATTATTCTTAAAAATGAGAAGTAATTACTTGAAAAAAGAAAAAAAAAAAATACTGAAAATAGACTTTAAAGAATCTTCTTAATAATAAAAAAGAATCTTCTTCTTAGAAGAAAAAATCTTAAATTCTTTTAAAATTAAAAAAAAAAAAAAAAATCTTAATTACATGCAAATTGAAAAAAATTACTTTAATTGTATGCTTAAAAAGTTGTAAACATTGTATTAATCCTAATTATAATTATTTATTTGCAATAATACTGGTTTTACTAAGACAACATGATAAATGCGTCCGTTCTCTTCAACGGTCAATTTGGATATGAGATATTTCAAGGTCAACATTTCCCCGGAAAAAAAAAAAAAAAAAAAAAAATTTTTTTTTTAAAAAAAAAAAAAAAAAAATCACGTCAGCTGTGCTCTGTTTCTATTGGAGGATATTTTTATAAATATCCGACAAATCGAGATTGTCGAACAAAACAAAATGGATATCCGCACTATGCTCAACCTCTGCTGGACTGTTTGGATTCGTATATGGAATTCGCCTGGATTTAAAATTCTTCTGGCATTATGTTGCATGTTGATTTTAGAAGAGCTACTAATTGTTTGTCCTGGTTTTCGGGAATTTTTCTATTCGCAAGAATGTCAAAGTTTTCTCGTTTCGCCATTTTTTCAAAGATTTCGTGATTTACCATGCTTTGAAAATTCTCAGTTTTTTCAAACTTTTTTTGCTTATCTAATCTTACGCACGCACTATTCGACAGATGACGATTATGGTCAAAGAAATGATGATGATTTAGATTGATGGCAAATGAAGAAAGAATTTCTTGGACATAGAAAATTATTCTTGATAAATATCAAATCGCAATTTGGAATTGGCGATATTATTTATTATAATACATGTATATTGGTTCCATACGACTTGAATCTCATAAAAGAAATGATTTTTGAAGAATCTAAATGAAGACAGAAAAGATTTGGACGAAAAATTATTCTTGATAAAAAAATCGCAGAAAAAAAAAAAGGAAACATCTGGCAAATGAGTGTTCCTGATTCAATTGATGACAATTGAACTCGTTTTCGAAATTTTTGAAGAATCTCCCGAAGTTTTGAAGATTTGAAAAAGAAGAGGAAAGAAATGATGATGATTAAGATTAATGACAATTGAAAAAGAAATGAAAGAATTATTTTACTATGAAGAATTACTGTTTAATTATTTATTTATGTTAATTATATTTTTTAACACATGTATATATGTATATATTGAGTGAAGAACCAGAACAGAAGTGATGTCTCCTTTTTTATGATGTTGAAATAAAATTGAATTGAACTATTTCCGTTTTAACTTTTGCATCTGGGTAACACATATAGTAACAAAAAAAAATTTTGCACTATATTGCGTACTTCAATATTGTACGTGTCTATCATTGAATAATGATTTAATTTTTATCTCTTGTACAAATCTTAGAAAAGATTCATTACTGATAAGGTGTAAAATATGAAAAATATTTATCGTTACATGTGTTCTAGAATAATAATAATAAATATAAAATGATGAAAAGTGAAGATTGATGATAGATGAAAAGAGAAATAGAAAAATAACAAGATGGATCAACGGCAATTACGAGAGATAATTGTTGTACAATAAATTATTCTTAAAAATGAGAAGTAATTACTTGAAAAAAGAAAACATTGAAAAAAATACTAAAAAGGAATAGACATAAAAGGAAAAAAACCTTTGAAATAAAGAAAGTTCAAAGAAAAATCAAAACAAAAAAAAAAAAAACTTGGAAAAAGAAATCTATGTAAAATAACTTAGACATGAATCTTTGAAAATATTTTTTAAGAATAAAATATTTAAAGAATTTTATTAAAAGAAAAAGAAAAACACATTTTTCCCATTTAAGGAAAAATATGGAAAACAATAAAAAGAAATGTGTGAACAGGAAACACCTGTTTGTGAATAATAGTAATAATAAATATAAAATGATGAAAAGTGAAGATTGATGATAGATGAAAAGAGAAACAGAAAAATAACAAGGTGGATGCTAGGCAATTACGAGAGATAATTGTTGCACAATAAATTATTTTTCTAAACGGGAAATAAAAACTTGGAAAAAGAAAACATTGAAAAAATACTGAAAATATACTTCAAAGACAGTAATACCCTTTGAAATAAAGAAAGTTCAAAAGTAAACAAGAACAAACACACACAAAAAAACAACTTAGCAAAATAAATCTTTGTGAAATAACTTAGAAATGAATATTTAAAACGATTTTTTAAGAATAATATATTTAAAGAATTTAATTAAAAGAAAAACACATTTTCCTCATTTAAGGAAAAATCTGGAAAACAATAAAATGAGGAAAAGTCAAGATTGATATATGAAAAGATAAATAAAAGAATAACAAGATTTAATCCGCGGCAATTACGAGAGATAATTGTTGCACAATAAATTAATTTTTAAAATGGGAAATAATAACTTGAAAAAAAAAAAACTGAAAAAACCACTGAAAGTAAATTTTAAAGAATGTTCTTCTTAATAATAAAAAAGAATCTTCTTAGAATAAAGATCTTGAATTGTATTAAAATTAAAAAAAAAAATCTAAATTACATACAAATTGAAAAAAAATAATGTTAATTGTGTGCTAAAAAAGTTGTAAACATTTTATTAATACCTAATTATAATTATTTATTTGCAATAATACTGGTTTTGCTAAGACAACATTATAAATGCGTCCGTTCTCTTCAACGGGCAATTTGTATATGAGTTATTTCTAGGTCAACATTTCCCCGGATTTTAAAAAAAAAAAAAAAAAAAAAAAAAAAAAAAAAAAAAAAAAAAAAAAAAATTCTAGCTGTGTTTCTATTGGAGGATATTTTTATAAATATCCGACAAATCGTGACTGTCGAACATATCAAAAATGGATATCCGCACTATGCTCAACCTCTGCTGGACTGTTTGGTTTCGTATATTGAATTCGCCTCGATTTCAAAGACTTCTGGCAAAATTTTGTAAATCGATTTTAGAAGAGCTACTAATTGTGTGGCCTGATTTTCGACAATTTTTCTATTCGCAAGAATTTCAAAGTTTTCTGGTTTCGCCATTTTTCGAAGGATTCGTCAATTACCATGCTTTGAAAATTCGACATTTTTTTTCAAACTTTTTTGATTTGCTTATTTCACGGTTTAACAGTTCGACAGATAACGACCTTGAGCAAGGAAATGATGATGATGATTTAGATTGATGGCAGATGAAGAAAGAATTTCTTGCATATAGTACGTTATTCTCGATATATTATGTATCAAAAATATCATATATATATTATTATATTATAATATTGTATATTATTCCATATATATATATATATATAAAGAAGGGATGATTCGGATTGATGACAAATGAAGACAGAAAATTTTTCTTGGACGTAGAAAATTATTCTTGATAAATGTCAAATCGCAGTTTGGAATTGGCGATTTATCTGGCACCACATGAGTGTTCCTGGTCTCTAAATATGACAACTTGAATCTCGTTTTCGAAATTTTTGGAAGAATCTCCCGAAGTTTTAAAAGATTTGAAAAAAGAAGAGGAAAGAAATGATGATGATTAAGATTAATGACAATTGAAAAAAGAAATGAAAGAATTATTTTACTATGAAGAATTACTGTTTAATTATTTATTTATGTTAATTATATTTTTTAACACATGTATATATGTATATATTGAGTGAAGAACCAGAACAGAAGTGATGTCTCCTTTTTTATGATGATGAAATAAAATTGAATTGAACTATTTCCGGTTTTACTTTTGCATCTTGGTAACACATATAGTAACAAAAAAAAACTTTTGCACTATATTGCGTACGTCAATATTGTACGTGTCTATCATTGAATAATGATTTAATTTTTATCTCTTGTACAAATCTTACAAAAGATTCATTACTGATAATGTGTAAAATATGAAAAATATTTATCGTTACATGTGTTCTAGAATAATAATAATAAATATAAAATGATGAAAAGTGAAGATTGATGATAGATGAAAAGAGAAATAGATAAATAACAAGATGGATGCTCAGCAATTACGAGACGTAATTGTTGCACAATAAATTATTTTTCTAAACGGGAAATAAAAACTTAAAAAAAAGAAAACATTGAAAACTTGCTGAAAATATACTTCAAACAAAGTAATACGCTTTGAAATAAAGAAAGTTCAAAAGTAAACAAGAACAAACACGCACACAAAAACAACTTAGCAAAATAAATCTTTGTGAAATAACTTAGAAATGAATATTTAAAACGATTTTTTAAGAATAATATATTTAAAGAATTTAATTAAAAGAAAAACACATTTTCCTCATTTTAGGAAAAATCTGGAAAACAATAAAATGAGGAAAAGTCAAGATTGATGATAGATGAAAAGATAAATAGAAGAATAACAAGATTTAAGCGGCGGCAATTACGAGAGATAATTGTTGCACAATAAATTATTTTTAAAAATGGGAAATAATAACTTCATAAAAAACAAAACTGAAAAAAATACTGAAAATAGATTTTAAAGAATCTTCTTCTTAATAATAAAAAAGAATCTTCTTCTTAGAATAAAGATCTTAAATTGTTTTAAAATTAAAAAAAAAAAATCTAAATTACATACAAATTGAAAAAAAATAATGTTAATTGTGTGCTAAAAAAGTTGTAAACATTTTATTAATACCTAATTATAATTATTTATTTGCAATAATACTAGTTTTGCTAAGACAACATTATAAATGCGTCCGTTCTCTTCAACGGGCAATTTGTATATGAGTTATTTCTAGGTCAACATTTCCCCCGGATTTAAAAATAAAAAAAAAAAAAAAAAAAAAAAAAAAAAAAAAAAAAATTCTAGCTGTGTTTCTATTGGAGGATATTTTTATAAATATCCGACAAATCGTGACTGTCGAACATATCAAAAATGGATATCCGCACTATGCTCAACCTCTGCTGGACTGTTTGGTTTCGTATATTGAATTCGCCTCGATTTCAAAGACTTCTGGCAAAATTTTGTAAATCGATTTTAGAAGAGCTACTAATTGTGTGGCCTGATTTTCGACAATTTTTCTATTCGCAAGAATTTCAAAGTTTTCTGGTTTCGCCATTTTTTCGAAGGATTCGTCAATTACCATGCTTTGAAAATTCGACATTTTTTCAAACTTTTTTTGATTTGCTTATTTCACGGTTTAACAGTTCGACAGATAACGACCTTGAGCAAGGAAATGATGATGATGATTTAGATTGATGGCAGATGAAGAAAGAATTTCTTGCATATAGTACGTTATTCTCGATATATTATGTATCAAAAATATCATATATATATTATTATATTATAATATTGTATATTATTCCATATATATATATATAAAAAGAAGGGATGATTCGGATTGATGACAAATGAAGACAGAAAATTTTTCTTGGACGTAGAAAATTATTCTTGATAAATGTCAAATCGCAGTTTGGAATTGGCGATTTATCTGGCACCACATGAGTGTTCCTGGTCTCTAAATATGACAACTTGAATCTCGTTTTCGAAATTTTTGGAAGACTCTCCCGAAGTTTTAAAAGATTTGAAAAAAGAAGAGGAAAGAAATGATGATGATTAAGATTAATGACAATTGAACAAAGAAATGAAAGAATTATTTTACTATGAAGAATTACTGTTTAATTATTTATTTATGTTAATTATATTTTTTAACACATGTATATATGTATATATTGAGTGAAGAACCAGAACAGAAGTGATGTCTCCTTTTTTATGATGATGAAATAAAATTGAATTGAACTATTTCCGGTTTTACTTTTGCATCTTGGTAACACATATAGTAACAAAAAAAAAAAAACTTTTGCACTATATTGCGTACTTCAATATTGTACGTGTCTATCATTGAATAATGATTTAATTTTTATCTCTTGTACAAATCTTAGAAAAGATTCATTACTGATAAGGTGTAAAATATGAAAAGCATTTATCGTTACATGTGTTCTAGAATAATAATAATAAATATAAAATGATGAAAAGTGAAGATTGATGATAGATGTAAAAAGAAATAGAAAAATAACAAGATGGATCAACGGCAATTACGAGAGATAACTGTTGTTCAATAAATTATTTTTAAAAATGAGAAGTAATTACTTGAAAAAAGAAAACACTGAAAAAAATACTGAAAATAGACTTTAAAGAATCTTCTTCTTAGAATAAAGATCTTAAATTCTGTTAAAATTTTAAAAAAAAAATGTATATCCCGAAGTTTAAAAAGAATTGAAAAAAGAAGAGAGAAAAAAAAAAGTAAACACGAGAAAAGAAATGATGATTCAGATTGATGACAATTGAACAGAGAAATTAAAGAATAATTTTTGAACAGACTATGAAGAATTATTGTTTCATTATTTATTGGTGTTAATTATATTTTTTAACACATGTATATATGTCCTCAGTGAAGAACCAGAACAGAAGTGATGTTTCATTTTTTATGATGGTGAAATAAAATTGAATTGAATTATTTCCGGTTTTACTTTTGCATCTTGGTAACACATATAGTAACAAAAAAAAAAAAAAAAAAAACTTTTTCATTTTATTGCGTATTTCAATATTGTACGAGTCTAGCCATTGAATAATGATTTAATTTTTATCTCTTGTACAAATCTTAGAAAAGATTCATTACTGATAAGGTTTAAAGTATAAAAAGCATTTGTTGTTACATGTGTTCGAGAATAATAATATTGCATGTAAAATATGAAAAGAGAAATAACAATATGGATCAGCGGCAATTAAGAGATAATTGTTGCACAATAAATTATTTTTAAAAATGGGAAATAAAAACTTGAGAAAAGAAAACATTAAAAAAATACTGAAAAGTAATAGACACCGAAGGAAAAAAACCTTTGATATAAAGAAAGTTCCAAAGAAAACATAAAAGCAAAAAAAAAAAAGAAAAACAACAACTTAGAAAATTATATCTTTGTAAAATAACTTAGACATGAATCTTTGAAAAGATTTTTTAAGAATAACTATTTAAGGAATTTTATTAAAAGAAAAAGAAAAACACATTTCCCCCAATTAAGGAAAAATCTGGAAAACAATAAAAAGAAATGTGTGAACTTGAAACACCTGTTTGTGAATAATATTAATAATAAATATAAAATGATGAAAAGTGAAGATTGATGACAGATGAAAAGAGAAATTGAAAAATTAACCAGATGAATCGACGGCAATTACGAGAGATAATTGTTGCACAATAAATTATTTTTAAAAATGGGAAATAAAAACTTGACAAAAGAAAGCACTGAAAAAGTACTGAAAATAGACTTACAAAAATAAATAAAGTAATACCCTTTGAAATAAAGAAAGTTCAAAAGTAAACATAGAAAGAAAAAAAAAACCATAAAAAAGAAATCTCTGTAAAATAACTTAGAAATGAATCGTTAAAAAAAGACTAAGAAAAATAATGGAAAAAGCCCTATCATAGAGATAAAATTTAGAAATGAATCTGAAAAAAGACTAAGGAAAACAATGGAAAAAACACTATCATACAGATAAAATTTAGAAATGAATCTTTGAAAAAAGACTAAGAAAAAATTTTTTTAAAGTCAATTCCTACTTTTTTTTTCACTATATTGCAAAAAATTCTTTATAAATAATTTCCATTCATTTTTGTTTACGTTAGGATAAATTCTCTCTCTCTCTCACATAGACACTTTCCATCTCCCTCACTAATTTATTCACATTTTCTATTTTGTTCCCGCCTTGACTCAGACTAGAACCCAGAATGAAAAAAGAATCTGAAAAAGAAAATTTTTTCTAGCGGTCTATACGCTTCGCCACTGACGGGATTTATTTCTAAATTTATATCCTGCTAAATATCTTATATAAAAGAATTTTTTTCTCCCACATAAAACTAAAATTAATTAATTAAATTTAATTAATGAATTAATATTTGAAAAAACTGTATTAACATCAGGTGTCATCCACTACAAGTTTAATAAAATGTATTTGAACTTGAGTGGATGAATAAAAAAGTGTTTTATTAACGATTGAAAATTTGAACAAGATGTATATAGGGAGAGTGTGAGCTAATAGAAGGAATTGAAAATATAAAACTTCCAAAAAAGAGATCTGGAATAAAAAAAAGCAACTTTGAAATTTTTATGAATTGGCAAAACATGAAATAAATTACAACAGTCAAAAAGAAATAAAAATATTGAAAAATGTTTTTACAAGTACTATATAGGGTGCCCAGAATAAATGTCCAAATAAGTGTTCTCGACTTTTTTTTTTTGTGCCACATTTTTTATAAAGATTAGTATCAATCACAACATGTTTCATTTAACATATTGATATATATCACAGTAATGATGTATTTTATTATCTCTCATGTAATTTACAAACAAAAAAATGGGAGGTGATATATGGAATAGCCTAGGGCCTATTTTCATCTAAATCCGGCCCTGCTTAATGTTTGTATATTTTGAAGAGAATGATTTAAACGCTTTATTCCTAGCGAAAGTCTTAATTCATTAATAAAATTTTAAATTTTTTTTATTGAATTAAATTTTCTTAAAAAGTAAGTATAATAATTTATGAAATACATTTAGGTATTCATGCAACTAATTTTGAAAAAGAGCTACGCACAGAAAAAAATTAAAAATATATTAAAAACATTGTAATAATGTGTTCCACAATATTGGATTTCAAAATACAGGTTTTATATTGAAATTAAAAGATAAATATTTAACAAATGTATAATTTTTTTTTACTTTAAAAATAAAAGGCCTTTAATCAACTATGTAATATGTAATCGATTAAGTATTTGCTTAGTAAAAACAAAAAGAGAATTGTAAGAATTATATTCAATTCTTAAAAAATCTGTATAATTAGCGCTAATCAGTGAAATATTATAAATAAATTAAAATTTACCAATTCAAGCTTTGTACTCAAAAAAAATGTTTTTTGGAAAATATATTTTGTGCGTTTTCAAATTAATTTTATGAATAAGCACATTTTGATCACCTTTGAGAATTCATATGCTCCTATCTTGTTGATGTCTCCTTTTGTAAATTAACTGGTTAAAATGGCTTTTTTTTACAAAAAATAAAATAAAAACAAATTAATTTTTAAAACAAATATTCTCATAAATAATGTAAATATTTTCTAATTTTTAATTTAAAATATTTGTCGTCATTAAGTTCTGTTCTGTATTAATTTACATGTATTATACATTAACAAATGTATAATTTCTTTACTTTAAAAATACGAATGCTTTAATCGACTATGTAATATGTGATCGGCTAAGTACTTACACAGTAAAAAAAGAAAAGAGAATTGTAAGAATTCTATTTAATTCAATTCAATTCTTAAAATGAATTCAATCTGTAAAATGAAGGAAAAACTAGTTATCAGTGCTAATATTATAAATAAAACGTTTTTCCGGAAAATTTTTTTTTTTTTTTGTGCATTTTCAAATTGATTTGACGAAGAAAGATAATTTATTCATCTCTCATCTCATATTCTACTATCTTGTTGATGCCCCCTTTTGAAAATTACTGCTTAATATGTTTTTCTTGACACAAATTTAAAAAAATAATTTCTAACATATATATTCTCAGAAATAATGGGAATATTTTCTAATTTTTAATTGCAAGCATTTGTTGTCATTAAGCATTTTTATATATTGATTTATATGTATTATACATTAACAAATGTATAATTTCTTTACTTTAAAACTACAAATGCTTTAATCAACTATGTAATATGTTACAATCTCTAAGTATTTGCTTAGTAAAAAAAGAAATATATTGTGTTCAATTCAATTCAATTCTTAAAGGGTCTATATAATGAAGGAGAAATCAGAAATTAGCGCTAATCAATGAAATACTATAAATAAATTAAAATTCAACAATTAATAAAGATTTTTACTGAAAAATAGTTTTTCTCAAAATATTTTTTTTTCATTTCCAAATTAATTTTATATAGATGGACATTTCGTTCATGTCCATTCTATATAAAATTAATTTGGAAATGAAAAAAAAAATTATATTTTGAGAAAAACCTTTTTTTTCAGTAAAAATCTTTATTAATTGTTGAATTTTAATATATATTTATTATTAAAATTCAACATATTAATTATTTTATAAATTTATTTTTTACATATAAATTTATTTATTAATTATCTTTCAACTCATATGCGCCTATCTTGGTGATGTCCCCTTTTATAAATTACTGCTTAAAATGATGTCTTTTTTACATAAATTAAAATAAAATAATTTTTAACACAAATATTCCCACAAATAATACAGATATTTTCTATTGCAAATATTTATCGTTATTAAGTACCTTTAAAATCAATCATAAATAAATGAGCGTCATGGTGCATTAAGCAAATGAATCAATAAAATTTGAAACTTTTTACAAGTTTTAGAAGTTAAATAGAAAAAAAAATCTGTGTCATTTTTTATTATTTTACTTAAATCAATGCTATCAAAAATTCCTTTCAATAATTCTAACATAGTTTTAAGTTAAAAAAAAATTTTGTGTTTTCTTTCTATTGAAATGTATTTACGATTTTTATCAAAATCAAATCTATGTGCTTTCAAAAGTATTTGCTAATTAAAAAATAATAATACAATATATTAAAAAAATTTAAAAGTATATTATTTTCTTTTTTCTATTGTGCAATGTTATTTAAAAACATTCCTTATAAAGTGAACCATAAGGCTTTTTATGAATAGAATGTGTAGTGTTATGTGTTGTTATCGTGTGACGTGTGTGTATCGTGAGTGTATCGTGGTATTTTTGTTTTCTATAATTGTAGAGTGACAGTGTTTACTTTAAGAGAGGGATTATGATTCTTAGTAAATATAAGAATGAATTAAAATGCCTTTTTAATTCTTTTCTATGTTGCCTAAAAGATTCGAAACGTTTTTAAAACACACAGCACCACACAACTTCAATACAAATTGGCATCATTATAATTATAAATTAAATTCCTTCACAATCGACTCAAAAGAATCCGCAGACAAAGCAATCAAAAACTTCACCAATGCGATGTATGCAGCATACGACAAAGCTTCTAAACCTAAACACTTTCATTCACACATACAAACTCCCGCCGGAAATTAAAAGTAAAATTAAGGAAACAAACCGCACTCGTAAACTGTGGCAACGTACGAGAGATCCGACTTTAAATCTCTCTTATCCAACCTATACTGTTTTATGGGATTCCGGTTTGGATAAATTCAGCAATGACCCATTTGAAGCGACTACAGGTTCCTCAAAATCAGTTCTTAATGACGATAACAGATGCGCCTTTTCATTATAACCGCCATTTAGGGATTGCAATACCGTATTTTGAACCATTTGTACAATTTTGTAATACCGGTATTCACAAGTTTAAATGCCGTGTTTTCGGTATTTACTAGAAATTCAGAATTCTTATCTGTGCAAGCAAGGTTGTAGTTGTGAAGAAAGTGTGTAATATTTTGATAGTTTTTAAATTGGTGAGTTTGTTATTCACATTGTATTTGCATATCATACTTTAGAGTTCAAAATATTTTTCAGATTTATTATATATATATTCATAAATAATACCCCATAATAATGAATAAGAATAACTTTAAAGAACATAAAAAAATCAGTTGATAATACTTCGGTTTATATGATGAAAAGAATATGGTGGCATAATGTAAAAAAATGTTCAATAGTTATTAAAGTGAATGGAGGAGTACCACAGACTGAATAGTGATATTTACACTTTTTTGTGATTTAAATAAATAAGATGTTCCTTTACTTTTTTTGTGATTCTTTATATACTGTTGTAATTTATAACTTACAAATTTTTTTGTGATATTTACATTCTCTAATAAAACTGGCGAATAAAACAAAAAAACACCTGTGTTTCCTTTCTTTTTCTAAAATTTCTACTACCGGTATCCCGGTATTAAGATCTAAAAAATACCGAATACCGGTATTGAACTTTTGGTCCGATATTGCAATCCTTACCGCCATCGTATTCACGACGAATTAAAAATTGATCCTATTCTAAGCCTTGGCAAAAAGATTACCGAAAATTTCCTTCTAAAAATTGATGCATCTACAAATCCAACGCTGCTAAATCTCCCTTATTATTATCCGACCACGCGCCATGCGAAAAAACGCCCGCGTTCTATTTACTTTCAAGACTTCAGTTCATTCCTCGTGGCTAAAAGACTTTGACCCGGGATGAAAAAGCTCTGTGCCAGACATTTTCACTCTTTCGTTTTGATGCGAACTTCATTCTCCGATTCCAAAAAGAAGAACCATTTTTAGTTTAGAATCATTTTCCGCCACTGTAGTTTATCTTGATAGCTTCGGAATCGCTCTTTTCTTTCAAGGTCGCTGAAACGTGGAACTTCGAAACGATTTAGTTTTGCTTTGCTTATAACTCTGCCCTTCCCTTTTCTTAACGGTTATTTTTTAACTCTTTTTAATTGCCACAGTTTTTATTTTTAAATACTTTTGTGAACTATTATTTTAAACTTTGTATTTACTAACCTTTTTACTCCTGTAAATTCTCTCCGAGCATGGGCTTGTTTAATATTCTTTCTATAGCTCCTCTTTTGGATTTTAAAATTATGTTTTTAATAGTAATTATTGATATGGAGGTACGGGAAATTCCCTGGTACTCCAACTAAACACCTACCGTTACATTTTTAAAAAGGAGAACTTAAAAAAAGTGATTACTTATTGTACAGGAGATTTGAATTTTCCTTAAATTAAAATACTTTCTTAATTTTGATTGTTTTAACATCATATTAGAATTTTCCTTAGATTAGAATATTTTCTTAATTTTGATTGTTTTAGCATCATATTAGAATTTTCCTTAAATTAAAATATTTTCTCAATTTTGATTGTTTTAGCATCATATCAGAATTTTCCTTAAATTAAAATATTTTCTCAATTTTGATTGTTTTAGCATCATATTAGAATTTTCCTTAAATTAAAAATATTTTCTCAATTTTGATTGTTTTAGCATCATATCAGAATTTTCCTTAAATTAAAATATTTTCTCAATTTTGATTGTTTTAACATCATATTAGAATTTTCCTTAAATTAAAATATTTTCTCAATTTTGATTGTTTTAGCATCATATCAGAATTTTCCTTAAATTAAAAATATTTTTCTCAATTTTGATTGTTTTAGCATCATATTAGAATTTTCCTTAAATTAAAAATATTTTCTTAATTTTGATTGTTTTTTAGCATCATATTAGAATTTTCCTTAAATTAAAATATTTTCTCAATTTTGATTGTTTTTAGCATCATATTAGAATTTTCCTTAACTTAAAATATTTTCTCAATTTTGATTGTTTTAGCATCATATCTGAATTTCCTTAAATTAAAATATTTTCTTAATTTTGATTGTTTTTAGCATCATATCAAGAATTTTCCTTAAATTAAAATATTTTCTTAATTTTGATTGTTTAGCATCATATTAAATTTTTCCTTAAATTAAAATATTTTCTTAATTTTGATTATTTTAGCATCAGATTAT
>BPLQ01012311.1:0-205717 GCA_021605075.1 Caerostris darwini
ATTTTCAACTAGACTACTAGAATTTTCTAGAATTTTCAACTAGACTACTAGAATTTTCTATATACAACTAGAATTTTCTAGAATTTTCAACTACACTACTAGAATTTTCTAGAATTTTCAACTAGACTACTAGAATTTTCTATATACAACTAGAATTTTCTAGAATTTTCAACTACACTACTAGAATTTTCTAGAATTTTCAACTAGACTACTAGAATTTTCAACTAGACTACTAGAATTTTCTAGAATTTTATACACTACTAGAATTTTCTAGAATTTTCAACTAGACTACTAGAATTTTACAACTAGAATTTTTTTCAACTAGACTACTAAATTTTCAACTAGACTACTAGAATTTTCTAGAATTTTCAACTAGACTACTAGAATTTTCTATATACAACTAGAATTTTCTAGAATTTTCAACTACACTACTAGAATTTTCAACTAGACTACTAGAATTTTCTAGAATTTTCAACTAGACTACTAGAATTTTCTATATACAACTAGAATTTTCTAGAATTTTCAACTACACTACTAGAATTTTCTAGAATTTTCAACTAGACTACTAGAATTTTCTATATACAACTAGAATTTTCTAGAATGACTGCATATAGAACTAACTGTGAGCCAAATTGTTTTGTACAAGGTTTAATATTAATTTTCTTTTTTAACTACTAAAATGTATGTTAAAATTATTTAACATTATTCTAGAACAATGCATCCCGTTTAATTCCATTGCGTTACATTAGTATCCAACGTGTGGGCCTCTTCTTTATTTTTTTATTAATCTGATAAGATTAAATTATCTATCGTGCCCACAAAAAGCACGTATAAGTAATAAGTCTTCTAGAAACTTTGTGTTAAACGGCCCTAATATAAATGGAATTCTTTAAAATTTTTCAAACGTGTCAGAGGAAAACAATTTTTTTTTTAATCCATGTAGTTTAAATTTAAAAAAAATCTATGCAATTTGCATACAAGATATTAAATTAGTACAAATAATTAATCACTGAAAAATATACGCAATACATTCCAACAGCATGGATCGAGAGGAAAAAAATAAGTATAAAATATAATTAACATTATTAATTTTACAAATACTTCAGAAATATGTTAAATAGCTAACAGGTTTTAAACAAATCCTTTTATCCTTTACAAATTAGTGTACATTTATTTATTAAATTATATTAATACTGCAACGTACTTCCTCCTACATACTAGAAAGAGCGCCCCCTGTGGCGTTCAGGAGAAATGGTCAAAAGGCATCGAGACTCTCACTAGAGAGGAAGTACATCGCAACCCGTGCTGTCGCTGAGAATGGTTTAGCTTATAATCTCTCATCCCGAGCAAAAATATATTAAAAGCTACTCTGCGTAATAGTTGGCCTACAAACTGTCACCTGGAGATAAAGTATATATCACGTATCCCGCGCTTACCTGAGTATCGGGTTTTCTGCTTAGAAGTGGAATCCTTCTACGAATTTATAATTATATGTCTTTAAATGTGATAAATATTGTCTTCTTTAATTGTACGTGTATTGTGTTTGTGTGGGTGTAAATAAAGTTGTAAGATCACAAATCTGTGACTCAAGTCTCAAACCAACCACAACCAGTTACAATGCAACTGCACTTTACAATACAGCTGAATTTGTTTTCAATAATTTTTATTCATGTAATTGTTCATTTCAGGTAAATTTCCGCAATGTAAAAGTGTATTACATCGAAGAATTCCCAGGTATACTGAATTCAGCAGTTCCAGCTGTAAAAAAGGCTGTTAGAAAGGTAAAAAAGTTTTTAGTCACCGTGGGAAGTCAATTTAAAAGTTGGTAATTATTGTAATAAACACTTATTTCTATGTAATAATGTAAAGTAAAAAAAAAAAGTTAACTAATGCATATAGAAATAAACTCATTCATTAGTTAAGTCTTTGAAAAAAATTTTATATATATTTTAATAGTATTTTGAACGTTGAGCATGGTACATTAAAATGCATTTGGAAAAATTCAGAAAGAATTGACATTCGAACATTGGTATAACACAAATTGTTTTTAAAATTAATTTGCATTAAATATTGCAAACTTTACTATATACACTAATTTAACTCTATTTTGTACTGCAGTTTATAGTTTAGAACGTATTAGTTTAATTCAAACTTTCCATGAATTTAATAGACAGTACTAATATTGAATAAAAATGAGCACGGATATATTCTCGAAATTTATTTTCAATTAAATGAATTCCGTTTAAAAAAACGAAATATTTTTCATATTTGAAAAAATGTGATTTTTTTTTTTAATAAAAAGGGATTTAATCTGCCTTCAACATAAGACCTTTAAACATAAATCTGACATTCGTTACAATAGACTTTCTTAATATAAATTTTATAAATACAGTAGTAGACTTTCTTAATATAGACTGTTTAAATACAGTAGCAGACTTTCTTAATATAGACTGTTTAAATTCAGTAGCAGACTTTCTTAATATAGATAGTAGTACTTTCTTAATATAGACTGTTTAAATACAGTAGTAGACTTTCTTAATATAGACTGTTTAAATACAGTAGCAGACTTTCTTAATATAGACTGTTTAAATACAGTAGCAGAAGTAGCAGACTTTCTTAATATAGACTGTTTAAATACAGTAGCAGACTTTCTTAATATAGACTTTATAGAAATACAGTAGTAGTACTTTCTTAATATAGACTGTTTAAATACAGTAGCAGACTTTCTTACTATAGACTGTTTAAATACAGTAGCAGACTTTCTTAATATAGACTTTATAGAAATACAGTAGTGGTACTTTCATGATATACAGTGGGTAAAAAAAGTATTGGCAATTGCCTTAATTTATTCATATTGACAAATAAATAAAATGTTATGCAATTTTAGTTGTCGTAATTAAACACAAGACATCTTAGATATATAGAAATAGTAAAAGTTTTATTTTAATTTGCATTTTCTACGATTTTTTCTTTCAAAAACGAAAATTTGCATGTCAAAAAAGTAATGGCGAAAGTTTTAACTGCTATGCAAATTTTGTTACATTGAAGTCACGTGTTTCGACTGATAAGAAACTCTACCGGTATAAAGTCTGCAAAACTACTCCAAAAGTGTCTATGCATTATTTTGCGTTTACTGCAGTAAAATGACTTCGAAATCGAAGGAGTTGGACGTTAGTGTTAAAAACACGATTATTAGGCTCAGAAATGAAGGTTCAACATTGACATTTTGCGCCATAACTTAAAAATCAGTGCCCAAAATCTTGGCTTGGGAACATCATTCGTTTTTCAACAAGACAATGACGCCAAGCATACAGGGAATCTCACCCGTGAATGGCTACTCTACAATGCTCCTCGCCAATTAAAAACCCCACCTCAATCGCCTGACATCAATCCAATTGAAAATTTATGGCACCTGCTGGATCTAGAAATCAAGAAACATAAAATTTCAAGTAAAGACGACCTCAAACGTTTACAAACGTTAGAGTGGCACAAAATTCCCAACAGTACAACAAAGACCTTATTTTCCTCTATGAGAAATAGATGCAGAAGGTATGCATACAAAGTACTAAACATATACTGATTTTGTTTCGCACATAATTTTGTCAATTTCATAATTTTTCCAATACTTTTTTTATCATGTAAATTTTGGATTTTCTCGTAGATTTTGACTAAAAAAATATTTAAATGAAAATTTCGTTATATTTGTTTGTCTTTTCTCCTTCTTTAATCGCTATGTTAAAATAAAACTTGTAAACATATTTTGTTAGCAAATATGATCATTTATAGGCAATTGCCAATACTTTTTTTATCCACTGTATATACTTTATAAATTCAGTAGAAGACTTTCTTAATATAGACTTTTTAAATACAGTAGACTTTGTTAATTTTGGAATAAATGTAATTATTATTAAAACATAGTTGAAGGCGTTTTTTTAAAAACTTTATCCTTTATTTTTTCCAGGCTGTTAAGCATTTTGAAGAACAATATGGTATTCAAGCATCTCCTATTAACTTTCCCGAACTGAAATATGGCTTTGATATTTGGGAATGCAAGCTTCTAGAATACGATTTTCCAGGTTTCACTTATCTTTTAAAAGGAAACGACGAAAGCATCTGCATGTGGAAAGAACTCTTCAAGAATATATTTGGCTATTCAGACCATACCTTGCCTGCCATCTATTTTGGAATGGTGGATCGACGAGAGAAGGACAGTTTCTACCATTTCTGTTTGGATCAATTCGAGGAACTCCAGAGGAAATTCAATGAGATTTTTGAGGAAGACGCCATAGTGCTGGTCCCGACACATCCAGAACCACCCCCTCACTATCTGATGACCATTCCCATGTATCCCAACATAGCATACACTTGTGTATTCAACATTCTGGGATGTCCCTCATCGCAGATTCCTGCAGGATCGAGCAAAGGTCTCCCTTTAGGTATCCAAGCTGTCAGTGCACCATTGAAAGATCGTCTCACATTAGCAGCAGCGGTGGAGTTGGACAAGGTGTTTGGTGGATGGGTCACCCCATGTTCTATTGATGTCTAATTAACAATTTGTGTCCTTGGCTTGTTTGTCATTGAAATTGTATTACAGACATATCATCGTATTGTTTGTTAGCATAGTCAATAGATTCAAGCATCCAAAACTAGCTGTCTCCATTATTTGATGCACTTGAAGTAACACTTTGTGTTCCTCCACATAAACTTTTGATAATTTTTCATAGTATTGATGTACTTTTTTATCTTTTTCAATAAAATACAGAATCTATATTTGATATATTAAATTATAAAAATGTTTAAGATCATTTGTTAAATTAAGATGCTGTATTATTATTTTAAATTTAGCTGTTATATTTTACATTGATGGGATAGAATTAGAATAACGAATATCAAAAACGCCAGAAGAATTAAATTAATTATGACACTTTTGAAAATGTTTTTTGTACGAAGAATGTTTATTAAAAACGTTTTTGTATAAATTTAAACAAATAAAAATTATATGATTTTTTTATTAAAGTCGTGGCTGTATTTCAATTTAATGTGACAAACATACAATTTCCCATTGATACATATTTCTAATATGACTCGAATAGAAGATATTTTTTATTTCCTATGGCAAGAGAAAATGGCAAACTCTTACCAGATCAAGACAGTGTAGACTCCCACACACACAAAAAGAAAACTATAAGAGAAAAAAGTCATTGTCTCATCAGCAAAGTTCTAGCTTTATATCTTTTTTCCGCGGAGTCCCCTTATAGGACCATATAACGAGAGCTAGTATTCTGCTATAGGGTATCTGTCCACGATCTCGTCTTTCCCACAGACAGGATAATTTGGGCTATCAAAAATGCTAGTATGGTGCAATTGGCTCGCCAGGCGGTCATGGGACACCATAAGTCTGAATTCCATGATAAAATTTTCACGAGGTTTGTCCGAAATACCCTGTTCCAAAGTGTTCTCCCAAATCATCGAAGAAATACGAACAATACCTTCCATCTAAGTATCAACTTATTTTTGCTATAAGGTTTCATGGAATGAAAAGAGTTGCAAATATTTGGCTGTTGAACTATCCGTGTACCCTTTTTAGCCAGCAAATCTGCTTGATCGTTACTTAAAATATCACAGTGTCCAGGGATCCACTGGAGGGCAATATGTCGCCCCTCAACCGCCAAACTTTTAAGAAGAGTTTTACATTCCAAAATATTCTTAGAGAAAGGTGATTCATATGACCCGATAGCTTGCATGGCAACCCTGGAATCTAATAATATAATAAGATAAGATAATATTCACTTTTTTTCCTATAAGAAAATATTCATTTTTAATTTTTTTACAAGAATTCCTATCTAATCCTAACTGATAATGTACTCAAACTTAAATATCTTAATATTATATCATCTTAATTTATTCGCCTTTATTTTATATCTAAATCAATGTAAAGATAATTTTTATAACTACCATTTTACATAGAATTTGATCTAAACATTTAATTTCGATGAAAGTCTCTAAAAGTTTATATTTGTTAAAATACACTCTTTCACTCTTATTTTTCAGCGATTTTTGTAATGTCTGAATTAATTGAGCAAAGAACTTACATTATTAGTTTTGTTTGCGGAAACGTATAAAATGTTGCAGAAAGCATGCGATGAGCATTCCTACATCGGAAAGATATAGGATTCCTCATCTCCTGATTTATGAATGAGTCTTAAGCTTTAAGCCCACTGATTAGATAGAAAAGGAGATAATAATTAATAAAATGTAATAAAAAAATAAACAATGGACAAAAAAACAATTGGAGGGAAAATTTTGATTCAGAAACTGCATAGTAATTTGGAAAGGAGGGTATCGAAACGTTAATGAATAATATTCAGAACAGCGCGAAATCTTTTGCGATTTTTGAAATCAGAAATGTCGTAATCATAGTTGCTTAGATCATTTAAAATAGAATTATTAATATCTGGAATGGAGTTATAAAAAGTGTGTGCAATTTTATAAGCAAATTGTTTAAAACTTGGGAATGGAAAGTCTTATGCGAGCCATTAAATACATACGGATGCAAATGATGCTTATCGCTTGAATACATCTCATTGGTTATCCGCAATTCATATTTTTAATCATTCTTTCCAGAAATCGTTTTTTAATTTTTAAGGCTTAATAAATAGGAATTTGAGCGAGGAAGTTATCGGCTGACGAAGTTATCATTTGCACAGGGGGGGAAAATTAAATAATTAAAAAAATTATTTAAATAATCTTATGTGTGTGACTCGAATGTCACACACATAACGTCCAGTCACATTCGAGTCTAGCACGTGTTCAAAAGCATTTCTGCAGCTGTGCATGCACACAGACATTTTTTCCACATGTTTTGCCATTGGGTATGGTGCCAATCGAGGCCAACTTAAGAGAATTCCTATAGTGTGAGGCGGCGCCGTTGCAGCTGCCGCTATCGTTAAGACTTCTGATTTGATCTGACTTTATTAATAATATTTTAAATCCGTGGACACGATGACAACATGTTTTTAAGAAGAATCGGCTGCATAACAGAGCGGACTCAGAATGGCGGTGACGGTAAGATTGTGAACTTCAATAAAAATTGCTTCTTCTTTTTTTCATTCAATTCCTACTATTAGTTCGCACTCTCCCTATATATATTTATATATCTTGTTCAAATTTTCAATCCTCGATAAAATACTTTTTATTCATCCACTCACGCACAAATACATTTTTTTAAACTAGTAGTGGATGAAACTTGATGTTATTACAGTTTTTTTTAAAATATTAATTCAGTAATTAAATTTAATTAATTAATTTTAGTTTTATATGGGAGAAGAAAATTTCTCTTATTAACTAAAATATAATTTTTCTTTGTTGAACTAAGTAGGAATTGACTTAAAAAACTTTTTTTATATTATTTATTGTTTTTTCCAAGAACATTTATTTTTAAACACAGATAATCTAGTTTGTATATATTTACTTAATTATGTGTAAATATTGGTGATGTCATTTCAAGAAAAATTTAGTATAGAACACATTATAATCTTATATTGTTTGTTACTTTTTTATTTAAATGGATAAAAAATAATACATGTTAAAGTAGACCGATGTAAAAAAAAATGAGTGAGTCAACTAATTATTACTTGAAATTTGTTTTTGGAAGGAAAAATAATTAACTACTATGAACAAATATACTGTATATATACATATATATATATATATATATACAATATGTTTGTTAATAATTATAATTTGTTATAATTATATATATATATATATATTATATGTATGTATACTTTTAACATATTCGTATCCTATTAACAGAAGAAAAGGATGAATATTTTACTCTATATTCATTTGTAAAATATCTGAAAATATTTTTTAAAAAACAAATTATTTATTTATTATTTATTCAAAGAACAATTTATTTATTTAATATTTATTTAAAAAAAATTATATTATTATTAAAAATTAAGATATTTACTTATTGTGGCGGTTAATTTTTCTCAACATGAAAGCATAAGTTTATGTTGAGCACTCAAATTTTTAAGTTATGTATTTGCTTATTGTGGCTGTATTATTTAGGCCGTGCCAAAATATTCTTTTCAAACGACTATAAGAAACACCTCCTAGATTGAAATTAAAAATTTGAGTGCTAATCATGAAAGCGTAGGTTTTATCTTGCTCAACATGAAAGCATAACTTTCATGTTGAGCACTCAAATTTCATGATAAAATACTTATATTAGCAACCTAAATAAAGGGAATTTTGTATGTAAATAAATGAGATCAAATATTTTTCACTCATTAATAGTAGCTATGAATTATCAGAAATCCCTTTTCTGATAATGATAGTTGATGCATAGTTCATCACAATAGAACTGTTGTGTTTAGAGCTTTTTGTTGTAGAAACAGTGAAATAAATTAAAACCTACTATCCTGCAATTGAAACTAATCACAGACTAACTATGTTCTATGCAGATTAAACTAATAAAATAATTAATGTTGCCAGAATTCATTTAAATTGTTATTATCTAGTTACGTTGTGTTTCTAAAACATGAAAAAAATAGGTATTTGCTTATCGTGGACACCTTTATTTAAACGGCGCCAAAATATTCTTTATGGAGCGACTTTTAGCAATACATCTTAGATTTAAGTTAAAAATTTGGAAAACTGTAATTTTTTTTTAATTTATAAACTTTTTTAATACCTGCAGGTGGGTATTCTGCATTTTAGGGTATCAATTTTGAAAATTATCTTTTCTACTCTAAATGAAATCACCAAAGGGCGGTAAACAATTTATTTCAACAGCCACTTTGTTTGTTTAGAAAGGGATTTGGCGAAAACAGCAAGAGACAAAAATTTCCAAATAAATAAGCGAAAGTGCAGAGCTGCCCTAATGGAGCTCTGAATAACCATAGGGTGGAAATAAAAAAAATTGGTTAAAATCTGGAATACTATAACCCTGAGGAAGTCGGAAGTCTTGCAACCTGGAATATTTCGCCAATGTATCGCCAATTTGTTTAGGGTTATAATGCTTTAGAAAAACTCGCAAATTCTTATTTTTCGGAACAATATGACTATTTATTTCTACTTTGATAGTTATTTGCAGAATTTTTTAGTTATAGTAAATAATATATTTTTAAATATTTTTTTGATTATTTGATATTCTGATTATTCTGAAATTATTGGTTATTCTGAGATTGTTCTTATAACGTGCATCAGCCACTGATACAAAAAATAAAAATTTTATGATGTTGCCACTCATGAAAATACGAAGCAAACAAGAAAAATGGTGTTTTAATTTGTTAATAACTTATATTTGATTATGAAATAATGTTTTCTTTTTAATGCTGTTGACATAATTCAGGTTTTATAACAACCGTTTTTCGAATTCGCGAGGAAAAATGTAACTTTTTAATTTTGAAACGTTAGTTTACAGAAGAAAAAGGCCGTTTTAACGTATTAAAAATTTTTTTTTTACTTTCTTCTTGTTTTCTTCATTCATTTGATAAGGCTATGCACGGAAAGGTTTTAGTAAGGCAATAAAAAGATCATTTTCGCCTCCAACAAAAGATATGTCAGAATAAAATGTAAGTTATTCTTTGGTCTCTTTCCACCTCCTTTTTAAATAATTTTGTTTTATCATACGAATTTGGCATTTTTTAAAAGAAATTTTTAAAAAGAAATGGCGTATTAGCGAATAATTTTGGCGTAATTTTATCGTAACAAATATTATTATCTTTGTCTAAATGATACATTCATGTGATTTATCAAGACATAATTCCATGTAATAATTTGGCGATAAAGCTATTAAATTTGCTTTAAAAGCAATTTAGAATACATTTTTGGTGAAATAATGATATATTTTAGCTTTAAAGTTGCAATATGTGTCGTAAAAAGAAAACATTAAAATTTTGTCATAATAATGATAAAATTTTGGCGATAAAGAGATAAAAATTGTAATAATTTAAGCCTAATTTTTTTTTACTTAATAGTGCTAAATTTTGACGTAAAAACGACAGCATTTGGCGCAAAAATTTTCAAGGAATAAAATTTTTTCGTGATAAAAATGTGGAGATAAAACATTTCAAGGATTAAAATTCTTGGCATTATAGTAATAATATTTCGCTTTAAAGCGATAAACTTTGGCTTAAAAGCACTTTCAGGAATAAACACGATATGGTCTAGAAGTACTACTTTATAAATTTAAACAACATCAAATGTTGGTTTAAAGAAAAGCGCAATTTCTTTACCCATATTAACCATATTAGCTATTATCCTAAATATGTTGAATTTCGCAAATATAGGATATTTAGGATAAAAGCCTAATTTCTTCCTATTTTGAAATATGCTAGGTCATCGCCAAAATTGTGGTTAAACTGCAGTAAAATGAAAAATTGCGTTCCTCTTTTATTTTTTTAAACAAATTGCTGCGTCAGTTCTCATAAATGTTTTGATCGTTGTTCTGTTTGAGGCTTTACTGTATCATCACCAAAAATATTTTCAATCTTTACATTAATGTAGATCTCTCATTTCTTGATTAGAAGAATTAGAACATTTCTTTCTGTTAGTGCAGAATATAATTTTCATTGTGCTGTATAGGAAATCCGATGTTCTGGAATTTTAAAAATTCCTGTTGATAGTTGTTAATAAAAATGCCATCGTCATGCTATTCATTTTTCATTTTTTAATATTTCAGGTTGCCAGAATATGTGCGGATATCATTCGCATCTTAGTAACGCTGACTCGACCCTTATCCGATTATGTCTTGGCAATCCTCTATCGCTTATTCATGGGGGAAACAAAGAAGTTACCACCCATTGACAATAAAATTCTGCTTCTGTCTGCAACAGAACTCGCAGAGAAAATCCGGAAGAGACAGGTACTACTTTGAAACGTTAGTTTACGGAAGACTAAACACAGACTGTACATACTTTTGACATTAAAATAGCACTTTTGAAACTATGCATCCTCACCCTAATAGCATTATTTTGTTAAAAATACTTACATTAGATATTTTACACTATTGTAAGTAAAAAAGAACTATTTCATGATGGATAAATCATCTTTTGGATTCACAAAGAGTTTAAAATGAATGAATTCAAATTTTTGGGAATCCAAAAAATGAATTAATTAAGAAATATATAACAAATAGATCTATATTTCTAATAACAGAGAACTACAGATAGATAACAAATAGATCTATATTTCTAATAACATAGAAATAAAGATAAAAAGCTCATAGATCTATATTTCTAATAACCAATGTTGTGATTGCAATAACACAGGTTAACAGATAGAAAACAAATGGATCTATATTTATAATAACATAGAACTACATATAGATAACAAATAGATCTGTATTTCTAAGAATTTTTTTGATTTCCATTTCAAACCTCTTTTCCTTTTTCCTGAAGCATCATATTTCAGTAGTTGTAATTTGTATATTTTTCTCCATCTTTATCTTCATATGAAATTTACAATTCTTTTCTATACATTACTGATTGAAAAATACTCTTAGCTCCTCAGTAATAAGTTTTCAGTCGTACATTTCCAATAATTCTTCAATATCTTCTAAGTTACAATCATTAGAAATTGCCGTAATAATCTTTACCAATTTGTGTCCTACATTTCAATTTGCTTCATTAATAAAAAAAGGATACTGTGTTGCTTGAGTCGCTAATCAAAGCTTAAATCAATTACTCAAAACATTTTTGTTTCATACAGCAACTTGTCGTTAACCAAATATGTCGTTAGATAAGGTCATTCAGGTAGCATTGAATAAGTCAGGCCTTTCCAATATTTCTTCAATACCTTCTAAGTTGCAATTATGAGCAGTTACTATAATACTCTTTATCAATTTGTTTGCTTCATTTGAATTAGCTTCATTAATAAAAAAATGACGATATGTTGCTTGAGTCGTTAATCAAAAGCTTGTATCATTCATTCAAAACATTTTTTTTTTTTTTTTTGGTTACAGTAACTTGTCGTTAACCAAATACCGCGTTATACACTGAAGTGACAAAAGTCATGGGATACCTCTTATTATCGTGTCGGACCCTCCTTTCGCCCGGCGAAGTGCAGCAACTCGACATGGCATGGACTCAACAAGTCGTTAGAAGTCTTCTGCAGGAATATTGAGCCATGCTGTCTCGATAGACGTCCATAATTGTGAAAGCGTTGATGGTGCAGGATTTTGGGCACGAACAGACCTCTCGATGATGTCCCATAAATGCTCGATGGGATTCATGTCGGGCAATCTAGGTGGCCAGATCATTCGTTGGAATTGTCCAGAATGTTCTTCAAACCAATCGCGAACAGTTGTGTCCCGGTGACATGGCGCATTGTCATCCATAAAACTCCCATCGTTGTTTGGGTACATGAAGTCCTTAAATGGCTGCAAGTGATCTCCAAGTAGCTGAACATAAGCATTTCCAGTCAATGTTCGGTCCAGTCGCACCAGAGGACCAAGTCCATACCATGAAAAAACAGCCCACACCATTACGGAGCCACCACCAGCTTGAACAGTGCCTTGCTGACAGTTTGGGTCCATGGCTTCGTGGGGTCTGCGCCACACTCGAACTCTACCATCAGCTCTTACCAACTGAAATCGTGACTCATCGGACCAGGCCACGGTTTTCCATTCATCTAGGGACCAACCGATATGCTCACGTGCCCACGAGAGTCGCTGCAAGCGATGTTGTTCTGTCAGTAAAGGCACTCGAGTCGGTCTTCTGCTGGAATAGCCCAAGAAAGCCAAATTTCTCCTCACAGTTCTAACAGACAAGTCCCTTGTACGTCCCACATTGATTTCTGCGGTTATTTGACGCAGTGTTGCTTGTTTATTAGAATTTACGACTCTTTGCAGACGTCGCCGGTCTCGGTCGTTAAGTGTAGGCGGTCGGTCACTGCGCTGTCCATGGTGGGATGTTATGCCTGGAATTTCATACTCTCGGCACACTCTTGACACAGTGGATCTGGGAATGTTGAATTCCCTAACGATTTCCGAAAGGGCATGACCCATGCGTCTAGCTCCAACTAACATTCCGCGTTCAAAGTCTGTTAATTCCCGTCGTGCGGTCATCATCACGTCAAAACCTCTTCACATGAATAACTTGAACAGAAATGAAAGCTCTGCGAAAGCACTGCGCATTTATACCTGTTCTACGCGATGCTACTGCCATCTGAAAATTTGCATATTGCTATCCCATGACTTTTGTCACTTCAGTGTATAAGGCCCTTCAAGTAACACAGAATAATTTTTAAAAAATGGGAATTGTAGTTGTCCTATAAAATAGTAGATTGTATGAACCAGACATTCATTTTTTTATGACCAAAGGAATCACTAAACATCAAATTAAAAAATAAATTAAGTTCAAATAATGAGATATGCGTATAAAATATCATAAGATTATGCTACATTGTATGAAACTGTTAATAATATTAATTGATAAGATTAGTCTAAATGCCCAGGATATTATTAGTGCATTTTTGCCATTTACTTTAATTCAATTAACAATCTTTTATACTTAAAAATTTTTTCTACAATAGTTCCAAAAAAAATTCTGAACATTTATTTTTAATATGTTGTGTTTATGTCCGATATCTAATGATGGACAAGTGACATATTTATGAATCTTTATACAAACATGGGCAAACATGAGAATAAATTCTTGTTATCATGTGTGAACATGTTGTTGTCCTGGTAAGGGGTCCGTGATGAAAATTAGGACCAAAAAAAAAAAAAAAAAAAACTCAATTCCAGATTTTGGCGGAAAATGATACTTTGTGCCTCTTTGCTCTTGAAATGCTTTAAGAATAACCTTAGTCTAATGGAAATTTTCTGGAGAATTTGGCTTTTATTTGATGTGTTTTGTAGTATGATTTCGAATACCTTTTCCTGTTTTGACTTTGGATTTTAAACATTTGTATTTCCATGGCTATAAGTACTCGTAGTACGTTGATCAAATCCTTATTCTTGAAGTTTCATATTTATCCCGTTTTGCATTTTCTGATGGCTATTGATCTGTATAGTGCTTCTTATCGTATCGTATCGTTCTATTCGTATCGTATTTGGAATACTTCATTCTTCATTTATGCCTAGAATATTCAAACATTGATACATTCTTTTGGCTATTGAATGTCATAACGTTTGTTGTGGAATTTGAAAAACTTCATTCTTCTTTTCCGACTACATTTATCTTATTTTTGTATATTCTTTTAGAGATTCTTGAACAATTCAACAATTCTTCATGAAATTCTTGATCTACTCAACATTGCTATATCCATGTGGCTATTGAATTTGGTCATTCTTGTAGTATTCCAATCAATTGCTTTATATATCTTTTGCATTATTAAACAGTGGCATATTCCTGAGTTTATTCATCCGTTCTCGAATGTTCACACATGATAAGTTGAAATTTGCCCAGCAAATTTCAGGTTTTTTTTATAAATAATGTTCCTCTGAACAATACTGTTCCATGTTCTCAGAGATACAAAGATAATATCTGTGTATTTTTTTGCGTTTCAGTTGAGCTGCGAAGAAATCATGAAAGCTTACGTGGAGAGGTCAAGGCAGGTCCATCCCTACATCAACGCTGTGGTAGACGAGCGCTACGAGGACGCTTTGAATGACGCCAGAAACGTCGATAGGTTTCTGGCCAGCGGTGTGAAATCTGAAGAGGACATCGCCAGAGACACGCCGCTGTTAGGAATTCCATTCACTTGCAAAGAAGCAATTGGTGTAAAAGGTAATTTCAAGCACTTTCCACAGCAGCATATCATCCCCGTAAAGGCACGATTTTTAGCTTAACACACGCGTTTTTTTATAGGCCCAACTATAACTTTAATCCGTTATCAACTATTTTATAATCGCATTAGACAATTTTTTTATTATTTTTATTACTTTTCAATTTTCAAAAAAAACTCCTAACAAAATTTACCAAAACTAATATATAGTATACAGGGTAGTTATAATTAAAGTAACCCTATTCAGACCCTTCTAGAACCCATTCTACCAAACGGATTTAGTTGAAACTCGGTATATACCCGGGATGGGCCAACTGCGGCCCGTGGATAGAATTTAATTTGCCGGTCTGAGGCAAATTAAAAGAAATATATATTTATATATCAATTTACTTTTCTACTTTGATTAAATATTATTTTTTTCTTTCTCTTTTTTCAAAGCACTTATGGTCTTTTACTTTCTCTATGTGGATATTTTTACCATAAGTTTCAATGTAAATTGTGAAGCAGTAAGGTTAGATTTGCAGGTTGAATTAAATGAATTGCAATCTAACAATCATCTCAAGCAGTTGTTTCTAAATATGCCAGAATTAAAGTTTTACAAATCATTATCGAAAGTAAGTTTCCCAAATTTAATATCTCTCGCCCAGAAAATCAATGCTATGTTAACTTCACCTTATATATGTGAACAAGTGTTTTCAACTATAAGCCTTAGAAAGAATTATTTCAGAAATCGACTGACAGATGAACATTTAGCCTCGTTCCTTAGAATCGATACATCTCACTTCGAACCTCAATATAAGGAACTTTTAAAAATGAAATCGCAATTTCATTCATCTCATTAACATATTTAAATTGTTATACTTATATATTGTTTTTAAAATTTTATAAAAATTTATCTTGTCTCGCCAAACTTTTCTTTTTCGATTTTCGGCCCGCGACTGAAAAACTTTTCCCATCCCTGGTATTTACGGTATATGGACCATGGGGAAAAGATTTTAAGATTGTTTGAAATCATAATTGAGGTCAATGAAACATACGTTGAGCATATTCTGTACTTGAATAAATTTTAATGATTCTGACAGATTTTTTGTCCTTCTTTAGGAGCCCCAATTACCCTGATGGTCAGAATTTGAACTATTTCTTATCGCAGAAGTCTTTTCCCCATGGTCCATATACCTTATATACCGAGTTTCATCAAAATCGGTCCTGTAGAACGGGTTCTAGAGAGACCTGAATAGGGTCGCTTTAATTATAACCACTCTCTATATATTCTGTAACCAAAAAATTCCAGTTGAATTATTTATCCATCCTGTGGTATATGATTAAGCACTTTTGGTGATCTATTAGAAAAAAATGTACATCAAAAAGCTTAAATATATTCTAGAATTATTTTTCATATTTTTGTAAATAAAAATTTCAATCCAAGACATGAGTTGTTCTGCAAATACATTAATATATTCTCTTAATATTATGTATAGGTATGAAACAATCTTGTGGGTTGGTGCGATACAAAGATCACCTGGCGGTGGAAGATTCTGACCCACCTGCACTGTACCGTAAAGCAGGTGGCATCCCTGTCACCGTAACTGACGTTCCCGAACTGTGCATGTGGTGGGAAAGTTCCAGTCACGTCAACGGTCTGACAAAGAGTCCTTTTGATGTCACGAGAACAGTGGGTGGAAGCTCTGGTAAGCACCTGCTCCAACGAATCGATTTGTAGTTTCTAAACCTACCCACTCACTAAAAAGCCAATGGCACTGAACACTGAAATATGTAATCGAAAATGATGATTTAAAAACAAATTTTTCACGAAAATCTATTATTCACCAAGTGGCGGGAGATTGAATGAATTTCGTACACTTGATTTCTGGTCTTGCTATCAATATTGCGGCACTTTATAAATTGGGCTAAAATTATGAGTTATGTTAAAGTATTGCTAAGCGGTAACTATGGTGTAACATCTCGTTCTGTACTAGACCTATAACGGCTTGAAGAAGAGGGCCACTTTCAGGATCACGAGAACACTTTAATTTTTATTTACGCGCATTACTATATATATATACAGATCTCTGGGTTATTATAGTTACAAAGAATTCAAAGCTAAAGATATAAATTTGATTCGCAAGTGCAGTTCACTCCTAAGACGGAGAATTTCAGAGTTCTCGAGTCTACGAAGAATCTAATGCACCCGGTATGCGACAGAACTTAATTATCATACTGCGTGATAGACGAAACCTCCAGAGCAGGGGGTCTCCAAACTACGGCCTGCGGGCCAAAACCGGCCCACCAGTGTCATCCATCCGGCCCGCGTATGCGAATAGCTTATTGTTGCTATAATAAGTTGGATGAAAAAACACAGAATGATAATAACTCGGTTTTATTGACTTGCTAGGTATAGCTTAATGGCAAGCATAACAGGCAGAAAATTTAGCTTAAGCATAACAACTAACAAATAATTGAAATGAATCCCACTAACATTATAAACTAGTGAACATCCCGCGGTTACCCTCGGTAGTTATGTTGGGGTAAAAAGTATCGCATATGTATGTATATCGATGTTTGGAATGTATACATCCTGAATCAAACATATGATTTTTAGTCTAAACCGTCAGGAACGGAAAAACTAAATTAACGCGAATGAAACAGTGGGGTATCCACTTTGATGATGAGATTTATGAGATTATACTAATGAGATTTATGTAATTGTAATTTTTCACTAACAATAGTGGATCAATTATACTTGTACCAATTATTAAAAGAGATTTAAGATGCTCATCGGTTAACTTAGATATGCAAACATTCTTTGTGTACTTCATTTTGGAGAATGAAGCGAATTTAGCAAGCGTATGCTTGCTCAGAGAGCGCACTCGGAGATTGGTCTAGAAATTATAGAAAATGGCAGAAAAATTAAAACGCTTTTGGCCCTCGGTACTTACTGGAGTAAAAAGTATGGACCGAAGGCTGGAAAGTTTGGAGACCCCTGCTCTAGAGGCTCACTTAGTAAACAGGTGGAAACTGTGGCCTATTCAATCCCTTTACAGAAAAAGTGAAAACGGCACTCTTTGTCGACTCGTCACAGAACACTCTTCTGTCCTTCTTCAAAAACCTCTCTTTAAGAAAATCCGTCAAGAAGTCAGTAAAATGTAGAAAACAACATTTTACTGAAATACAGAATTTAGTAAAATACGGATTACGCATAATTAAAAACTCTTTAGCTAGTGGAATATCCATCGCTGATTATTTAGAAAATTTAGAAAATTTTTTTAAATTTTTAATAAATTAAAAAATTGAAATTTGCCTAACTTAGAAAAAAAATCTTAAATGAAAAAGGAAATAGCTGTAATTGAAACATCTTTTCAAAAAGTGTTGATGGTTGAAATGTATATTCTTTCATCTTAAAATGAAACAAAATATTTTGTGATGTAAAAACGAATTGTATCAATTGTAAGACACCTAAATCCTAACATCAAATCAAAGACCAATCGATATATACTTAATACTTATCTTTACTTATCTTACTTAATCTTATCTTACTTAACACTTATCTTACATGAGTTATCAAACATGACGGTTCAATAAACACTGACTGTACTGCTAATATTTGTTTACTAGTGTTTTAATGAATAAATGTTATTAATAAAAATGTCGCTAAAATTTACAAAACTATAATATACAAAAAAAATTAGCATTTAATGGATTTTGATAGGTGCAGTGTGTAGTTTGGGACAAACAAATTGTAACTGGGTGTGGTTCGGTTGAGATACTTGAGGCACAGGTTGGAGATCACACAGCTTTATAGACACACGTACGAACACCACACACATACAATTAACAACAAACAATGTGTAACACATTTAAAGACAGATAATAATAAATTATGGGAAAGATTCCACATCTAAGCCAAAAGGGCGCGAAAGATACTTTCCCTCCGAGTGAGAGTCTGTAAGCCAATTAATACACAGGATGCACAAAAATATATATTCTCGCGAGGTGAGAGACTATAAATTAAACGTTTCTCACAGGATACGCAATACTTCCTCTCGGGTCAGAGTCTCCAAGCCTACTGACCATTTCTCCTGAACGCCACACGAGGTGCTTTGGCCAGTGTGTAGGAGGAAGCGCGGTTACATAAGTAATGGTAAGTGACAAATGAAAAGTGCATACTGTTCTTTACATTTTTAAAAATATGTCTGCTCCTACTCTGTATCGGGTGATCACTCCAGTGACTTCGAAATTTGCCATTCTTGGGGGGCTCTTATTTACGTTGTTTGTGCCGTCCCCTTTTATTTCATCTAGCCTAGATGATTACCAAAAACGATTCTATGCAGCAGCAACTAATAAGGTTCTATGCAAGAGCCATACTAATAAGGATTTTCTATATTTTCTTTATTCCATATTCTTCTTTTATTTAACGTGAATAAACTGCTTTGAAAAGTTAATTCAAATCATTATTAATATGGTGTCAATATTTAGCGTAATACAGTATTTAAAAATATATTTTCAAATTCACGATATTACCTTTTAGGTGGCGAAGGTGCAATAATCACATCTGGTGGCGCACTCTTTGGCATAGGAAGCGACATGGCTGGCAGCATAAGAACTCCTTCAGCTTTCTGCGGGATTTATGGACACAAACCATCAAGAGGTATGCTTTGTTTATGCATTACATAACATAATAAATGTTGCATTTTTTTGGCTAAATGTTTTTAAAATAATAACAAATCACTAAATGGAATGATTGCGTATTGACAGTATCCAGTTCAAAAAATTGGTGATTCGCCCCAAAGAATCTTCTAAAAAAAGTGACAATAGCAAATTTTAGATCTGACGTTTTAAACGCTAAAAAAAAGCAGATTCGTATATTTTTAACTATAATATATATATATATATATATATATATATGGTATATGTGTGTGTGTGTGTGTTGAATAAAATTAAGTAATGTGAGATGCTAAAAAGATAATTAAAATTAAAAATTGATTAAATACTTATTGTTTCAAAGATAATAGTTTAATAATACTTTAATATTTAAATTAAAACAATTCCGTCAAGGTGCCATTCATCATCAACTATTATAATTATTAGAATAATCATATCTGTTGCCAACATACAAAATAAAATATAGGGAGTAATGATGCCGTTTGGAGTTCAGAAATATATACATTAATTCAAAAAACAGCAATTAATTCTATAGCAGTTATTCTATGGAATAGCTGTATTTATAACAGTACCAGGCAGCATACGGCTAGGAAGCTTTTAATTTGATTTTTTGTACATTAAGATTTTTTTGTACATTAAGTTTCAATTTATTCTGTGCATTACTATCATTCATGATTATTTCTATGCAGTTTTATTTACGCCTTGTTATTGTTGTTTTCATTCATGTCACATTACGTGATTATTTTCTTGTTGATGTATCGCTGCTTTAGGTTGTTGTGTTTTTGCTTAATGTCCTCCCCCGTGTTTTTCGAATGCGATGACCCAAGTCTCAATAAGAAAGAACCCTTCTGAAAGAGTTGGTACTCATACATAACGACTCACCAGTATGTGTGGGAAAAACACACATGCCACTCAGCTACAGAAAATAGGTCAAAGAAATGTTCGTTGGACTTTTTAGAACTCAAACCCTGAGTCTCAGTAAGTGATGTAAACCTCTCTTCAGAAATGGAGGTTGTCTAAGGGTGAGATTCATACGTTTTGATTAATAACGAAGCAAGAAATATTCAGATATATGAATATTTCATTCGTTCTGTTAGTATATGCTGTAAATATACATAGTATTTCGAGTATATAGAGTATAGAGTATATATATATATATATATATATATACACTCATGTCCCTAAATTAAGGATAATTCAGAATCACACAGAAATTGAACTCTAAAATAAAAATTTCACTTGTAGAATTATCACACACATCTTGAAGAAGAATATGCAAATTACAGGAAACCACCAGATGGCGCGGATAGTACGTCACAATGACGAGAGTGTAAGAGAGGGGTATATAAGGAATGGTGGCAAAGAAGTAAAATTGTTCACAAGCGCTTTAAAAGCCTTTCAGTGCAATGACCGCATAGTTATGGCACGAAGGAAGCATTTGGATGATTTTTTACGTGGTAGAATTATCGGACGACTGGAATGTGGACGTACCCATCTGGAAGTATCCGAGTAAAGCCAGAGTGTCATCTCCAGGCCTTAGCAACGATTCCAAGATGATGGTAATGTGAATAGATGTTACAGCACAGGTCGCCCCCGAGTTACAACGCCGAATGATGACCGGTATTTAGCAGTTACTGACAAAAGAAACAGACGGAGCACAGCATCAAACCTGTCTCGTCAGCTCTCTTCAGCTACCGGTACGACAGTTTCAAGGCAGACCGTATACAGACGCTTAGGGCACGTTGGTCTATATGGTCGTAGGCCTGTCAGATGTGTTCCACCTACCGCAACTCACTGTCGCCTGCGATTAACCTGGAGTAGAGAGCATGATTTGTGGACACCGCAACAGTGGTCTGGTGTGATGTTTTTTTTGTAAATAGGTCCTTTTTTGAAATTTGCTCCAGGGAGTAAAAATCGCGAATTTTATTAATTTTGTCAAACATGTAGCATCTTTTTTGCTCTTTACCTTTTGTTTAATAAATAGGCTTTACAAATAAGTCAAATTTGTTTTGCTTCTGTCTCTTTCTTTGCCTGAACTTTATTATCCTTAATTTATGGACATGAGTGTATATATATATATATATATTCTAGAAGAACCCGACATAAGTTGTCCTGCCAAAAAAATGCCTTGTAGAAAATTACATATCGCGAATCTGTTCTCCATGTTCTAATATATGTGTATACTAATGTTCATGGATATCCTTTGAATGGTATATAAGATGAAATGATGCAGCGGTACCATATGATGACAGGCAACAATAAAGTGGATAGCGCGAACTATTTTCCATACTCGAATACATATTATTATCAATTTCCATGGCGATTAGTTGAATAGTATAGAAATTGATATATATATATTGATTAATAGAAGTTGATATCTGGTGGCGACTTACAACAAAGGGGATAACTTTAAAACATTTTCCATGTTTTGACAAACAAAGGGACAAAAACAAGTACAGAAGAATATATATATATATATATATATATATATATATTATTTTTCAATTTCAGGCATGCAACCAATCTTATACTAAGATTAGATATCGAAACAAATTGTAATACACTGAAACCTGACCCTATGTTTGTGGTGAACCTAAATATGAGCAAAGCATACAACAAGCCATCTATATATACAGCAAGTGCCTGTTCGTGTTTGATCATTTTCTTATGTCTTTCCCTATAATGAATATGATATGTTGTCATCTTTCAAGAACCAGAAAGATTTACATGTAATTAGTGGAAATTTTAAAACCGTCCACAAAATTAAATGGAGGTGTCTGTTGTTGTTTTCAAATGCCGCGTACATTGATCTGAGTTATTTGCCACCGAAAAGACAGGTATGTCGCAAATTCAATGCTTCTCAAGCTGTACCAGTAGACCTGTTGCACTGCACCCACATTTGTCACATGTTAATCATACATAGTAAGCAATTCCATCAGTCTCGATTTGAATTATTATCCTCCTCAAGACCAACTGAAAGATTTTCCTGCTTACGAAATTTTTGTGCCTATCCTCGGAATAGACACAGCAGCTTTCAGGTGGAATTCGCTTGTCTGATTTTAAACCGGTCTTTACTTGTTCAATATCCAAGTTTACTATTCACCAGATTGTACCGGATCTTCATAAAGAATAGTTTTTTTTATTTCCACTGGCGGGGAGTACATATACACATAAACAAATACAACAAAGAAAGAACAAAAAACATCAAAACACAGTAGAAGAAGTAAAGACCGGAGTCCTCGCCCCAAGAGTTCTCTGGCATGCCAATATTTTGCAATCTCGGAGTCAGTCCCATGGAGAGTCTTGGAACCTTCCTGGTGTTTTCTATTCATAGGCTCTTTCAAGCCACAAAGACGACAATAGAAATGGACATATACACCTATAAAATATAAGTGTTCCCCCAGACATTCCTGTTACAAGTCCGAAATGAGCTACTGCATTTCGGCGAGGTTTGTCTGGTATTGTATCTAGCTCTGTCTCATTCCAATTCTTACTCTTTTTTCTCTCTGAAAAGGCCATTATTTTCATATTTTTTATATATAGTTTTACAGAATAGTACGGAACACCAGAATAATTTGGTTGAAACAATTTAGTGCCCTTTCGAGCAAGTAAATCGGCCAGCTCGTTACATTAGATACCGCAGATTTCATTAGATACCAGATTTTCCTATAGGCTAACTAGGCTTCAGCCTAGGGCCTCAATATCAAGAGGGAAGTACATTCAAATTGTTAGAAAAATTAGAATTACATTATTCTAAAAAAACACTAAAACACTGAATCGAAAATAAGGAGAAATTATGAAATAAATTTAACTGAATTGAATTTGCTTTAATCTTCAAATTATTGAATACATTTAATTTAATTTGATAGAAAATGTGATAATTTTTATTGCGTATTTTATTTTCGTAGTCAAAGATTTTTATTATTTGAATTTTGTTTCTTTTTAAATGTTGTGTGTTATGTTTGATTAGTTATTGTTACAAGTACTATATAGGGTGCTGAGAATAAATGTCCAAATAAGTGTTCTCGATTTTTTTTTATTTATTATCCGTGCCACATTTTTTCTAAAGATTAATGCCAATCTCCACATGTTTCATTTAGCACATTGATATGTATCACAATAATGATGTATTTTATTATCTCTCATGTAATTTACAAGCATAAAAATGGGAGGTGAAAGGGCCTCATACGTGGAATAGCCTAGAGCCTCTATTCATCTAAATCTGGCCCTGCCGCAGTGGCTTTATAAAGAATAGTAAAATCAAACATCCTAACAATGTAGCATTTTCTTTCGTCACGTTGATCCAATCTGGCTCTTAAGTGTAAAAACAACATTTGCATAACTATCTGTTACAATGATAAAACTTTCTAAAACAAAGAAGAAATGGGTTCGTTTTAACAATTTGAATTTTTATAGATCCATATATGAAACAGATTTATTAAATCTTTCTTTAATCCATGCAGGTGTGATATCGAATAGGGAAGCTTTTCCTTTCGAACAATAAAGTTAGAAATAGAAGACCGAACCAACGACTTCGTGAGCACGGGACCCATGTGTCGCTATGTCCAGGATCTTCCGCTTCTTGTCAGGATTTTATCTGATAACGATCAGCGACTGCAGTTGCAAGAAAAGGTAAAATATTTTAACTATTTAGCTATAAAACAGGGTCTTAAAATTGTAACAGACTGCTTAACGCCGTTTTGACAAAGGATCACGTGATGGCATGAGACCATCCTTTGATCCAATCATGCACCTCGTACTGAAAGAAGACGTTCCTAACAACCAATAATTGGCTTCCAGCTGTCAATAAAACTAGAATTTTTCTAGAATGCTTGTATATAGATGACTGTAGAGCATTTAATGTAGGGCTGACAACCCTACTCCGTTAACAGTCAGTGTCACAAAGTCAAGTCAGACTTCTGACTATAGGTGCCCAATTACAACAGAAGCTGCCTCCCTTTTCCTCCTTCCATGATACCACATGGGTTCTTGGACTTGATGTAGATGGTGCTGTCTACCAAATGGGATAAGTGGGGACACAATATGAGTTCAACAAACGAAAAAAGTATGATTTTATAAAATATTCAGTAAGTTAGTTCTCTCTTTTGGACCTAGACCTGAAACCCTACGCCTTAAAAAGACGAAATCTGCCAGTAGACAGATGGCCTTGTTGAGCTAATAAAGAAGACTGTATATAAAACTCGTGTGAGACAAACTGTTTTGTTCAATGTTTAATATTAATTCTCTTTTTAACTACTAAAATGTAAATTAAATTTATTTAACATTATTCAAGAACCATCACTTTTAATGCTATTGTGTTGCATTGTCCTCCAACGTGCGGGCCTCCGGAACTTATTTTTCTATTAATCTTATAAGATTAAGTTATCTATTGTGCCTATACAAAGCAACGCAAGTAATCAGTCTTCTAAACACTTTGTGATAAGGGACCTTATCAGTGACATTTTTTTATCAGGATTCTTTGTGATAAAGGGCCCTGACATAAGTTGACTTCTTTCAATTTTTCAAACGTGTAAGAGGGAAACAAAGTTTTGTTAATCCATGCACTTTAACTGAATATAATTTTTTTCAAACAATCCGATAAAAGAGAGAACTAACATACTAAAATATTTTATAAAACCATATTTATTTCGCTTGTCGAATTGCTCTAGTGCTGTTGTTTCTTATCCCACTTGGTAAACAGCAACAATTAGGCCAAGTCCAAGAATCCCACTTGGTAGACAGTAACATCTAGATCAAGTCCACGAATCCCACTTGATAGACAGCAACATCTAGACCAAGTTCACAAATCCCACTTGATAGAGAGCAACATCTAGACCAAGTCCAAGAATCCCACTTGGTAGACAGCAACATCTATACCAAGTCCAAGAACCCAAATTAGTAGGCAGCAACATCTAAATCAAGTCCAAGAACCCGTGAGACCTTATGATAGGAGGGAAAGGGGGGCAGCTTGTGTTGTGATGGGGCACGTATAGTTAGAAGTCTGACTTGACTCCATGACGCTGACTTTTTACTGGATAGGGTTGTCAGCCCTACCCAACAGTCATATTAGGCTAGGACCTCCGTCTTAAAGTGGATTTCGAACCACTATAAACATCCATGTCACCACCAGGACTCGAACTCGAAACATGTGACACCGACTGCCAAAGTACTAGACAGTCGGTCATCAGGCCCCATTCATCTTGTTAATTCTAAAAATTCAACACATATTTAATATGTAATGTTAAATGTTAAAACTTTAAATTGTAATGTTAAATTGTAAAAGCATTTTAGTGATTTTTTTTTTTTTTTTTTTTTTTTTCACTAAAATCATTTTCCAGCAGCAAAATTGCAAGCTTTCTTGCAAAATTTTCATTTTATTCATATTATTGTTCGATACCGATTTAAATCAGAGCTGAGCGGAAAATAAAATATTTTAAATCAAAAAAAAAAATAAATAAATAAATAAAAATTCTTATGCAACTAAAATAATTTTTCAAAATAAATTATTTTTGTTGCATGGGGCCCACCATGGGGTTGTTAGGAAAATGATGATGATAAAATAATTGTTAAATATTGAAAAAAAAATGTATTAAATATGCGTAGAAATTTATTTTATATTATTAAAAACATGCAAGAAATTAAATTAGTACAAATAACTCATCATTGCGAAAAGTACACAATATATTCCAAAAGCATGATGAGAGATGAAAAAACAAAAATAAAAAATAATTAGCATTAATAATAACAATTTTACAATGACTTCAGAAAAATGTTAAATAGCTAAAAATGTTAAGTAAATTACTTTTACCCTTTTCAAATTAGTGTGCACTTGTTTATATTATTATTATAGTACTGTAACCGTTCCTCCTACGCATTGGCAAGAGTGCCCCCTGTGGCGTTTATCAGAAATGGTCAGTTGGCCTCGAGATTCTCACCCGAGAGGAAGTACAGCGTAATCTGTACTCCCGCTGAGAAAAGTTTAGTTTTTAATCTCCATCCCGAAAGAAAATATATCTAACGTAAGCCTGCTTAATAGTTGGCCTACAGATTCTCCCTCGCAGAGGAAGTACATTTCGCGAATCATGCGCTTACCTGAACATCGGAGTTGAGGCTTTGAAGTTTAATCCTTCCACGAATCTATGATTATATGTATTTAAATGTGTTAAAAATTGTCTGTCTTTAATTGCACATGTGTAAATAAACTGTCTCAAGTCTCAACCTTTTCTTTTGTTTATATTCTACCTGATTTCGTTAATTTTTATTCGTGTATTGTTCATTTCAGGTAAATTTCCGCAATGTAAAAGTGTATTACATCGAAGAATTCCCAGGTATACTAAATTCAGCAGTTCCAGCTGTCAAAAAGTCTGTTAGAAAGGTAAAGGAGTATTCAGTTACCATGGGAAATCAATTTACAATTTGAATTTTAAAATATATTCATTTTTATTGTAATAAACACTTATTTCTATGTAGTAATGTAAAGCAAAAAAAGTTAACTAATGCATATAGAAATAAACTCATTCATTAGTTAATTTTTTTTAAAATATTTTTAATAATATTCTAACCGTTGAACACAGTACATTAAAATGCACTTGAAAAAATTTGGAAAAAGTTGACATTTGGTCATTGATGTAACACAAATTCTTTTTAAAATGTATACATTTAATTTTTAATAAATGTTACAATAATACACTGATATATATTATATATAAAATTTGAAATGTTAATGTTAATTAATTATAAAATATTAATGACTTTATAAATAATTATATTAATAATTAAATAAATATAATTATTTTATTTATTAAATAGTTATAAATTTATATTACACATAGAATTTGAATTTTATTTAATATTTATACTATTTTAACTCTGTTTTATACTGCATTTTTGTTGAGTTTATAGTTCAGAACATTTTAGTTTTATTCAAACTTCCCAAGAATTTAATAGACAATATTAATATTGAATAAAAATGAACACTGTTTTATTCTCAAATTTATTTTCGAATAAACGAATTTCCTTTAAAAAAACGATAACTTTGTCATGTTTCAAGAATGTTGATTTTTTTAATACTTTAAGTTAATAAAAAAGGATTTAATCTGCCTTAAATATAAATTCATAAGTAAAGCTGGCATTCTTCACAGTAGACTTTCTTATTATAGACTTTATAAATATATTAGCAGACTTTCTTAATATAGACTTTTTAAATACAGTAAACTTTCTTAGCATAGACTTTTAAATACAGTAAACTTTCTTAACATAGACTTTTTAAATATAGTAGACGTTCTTAATATAGACTTTATAAATACAGTTGTAGGCTTTCTCAATATAGACTAAGTACTGTAGTAGACTTTCTTAACATAGACTTTATAAATACAGTAGTAGCCTATCTCAATTTCAGAATAAATGTGATTATTACTTAAACATAGTTCGAGACATTTTTTAAAAATTTTATCCTTTATTTTTTCCAGGCTGTTAAGCACTTCGAAGAACAATATGGCATTAAAGCATCTCCTATTAATTTTCCCGAACTGAAATACGGCTTTGATATTTGGGAATGCAAGCTTCTAGAATACGATGGTCCAGCTTTCAGTTATCTTTTAAAAGGAGACGACGAAAGTATCTGCATGTGGAAAGAACTCTTCAAGAATATATTTGGCTATTCAGACCATACCTTGCCTGCCATCTATTTTGGAATGGTGGATCGACGAGAGAAGGACAGTTTCTACCATTTCTGTTTGGATCAATTCGAGGAACTCCAGAGGAAATTCAATGAGATTTTTGAGGAAGACGCCATAGTGCTGGTCCCGACTCACCCGGAACCACCCCCTCACTATCTGATGACCATTCCCATGTATCCCAACATAGCATACACTTGCATATTCAACATTCTAGGATTACCCTCATCGCAGATTCCTGCAGGATCGTGCAAAGGTCTTCCTTTAGGTATCCAAGCTGTCAGTGCACCATTGAAAGATCGTCTCACATTAGCAGCAGCTGTGGAGTTGGACAAGGTGTTTGGTGGATGGGTCTCCCCATGTTCTATTGATGTCTAATGAGCAATTTGTGTACTTGGCTTGTTTGTCTTTGAAATTGTATTACAGATATATCATTGTATTGTTTGTTAGCATAGTCAATAGATTCAAGCAATCCAAAACTAGCTGTCTCCATCACTTGATGCACTTGAAGTAACACTTTGTATTCTTCCACATAAACCTTTGATAATTTCTCATAGTATTGATGTCTTTATATTGCACTTTTTTATCTTTTTCAATAAAATACAGAATCTATATTGGATGTATTAAATTATAAGAATGTTTATGATCATTTTTTAAATTAAGATGCTGTATTGCGCCTATTTTAAATTTAGATGCTATATTTTGTACTGTTATATTTTATCTGTTATATTTTTTGCTGTTATATTTTATAATTAGAATAAAGAACATTAAAAAAGCCAGAAGAATTAAATTATTTATGACACTTTTAAAAATGTTTTTTTACGAAGAATGTTTGTTAAAAATGCTTTTGTATAAATTTAATCAAATAGAAACTGTATGCTTTTTTATTAAATTCATAGAGGGGTGTATTTCAATTTAATGTGACAAACACACAATTTCCCGTTGATACATATTTCTAATATGATTCGAAGTGAAGATATTTTTTATTTCCAATGGTAAGGGAAGATGGCAAAGCCATACCAGATCTAAACAGTGTAAACTCACACACACACAAAAAGAAAATCAATTTTATTTTCTTTTTTAGGTTGCTGTAAGTTGCTCTTAAATCTGTCTAAATCTCAAAATAGAGGATTTGGCGCCTTTTTGTGACATCTGTGTTGTGGGAGGATTTGGAAGATTAAATGAAGAGTTTTTGAAAATAAAATAAAGGATCTTACTTCTTGGGCACAGTAGAATTTATTTATCTTATCTTATTTTTCTACAATGACTTCTATTGTTAATAAAAAGTTCACAGTTTACTTTTAATGATATAAATATTAGTTCATCTTCCTGGTACTGTGCAGATAATTTAATTAAATCTTATTTTTATTCCTTTTAAACGTTCTTTCACGTGCATGATTAGTTTCAAATGTAAGGCTGATCTTGTTTACCCAAGTGACTGAATGGAACTCTCTTAATGAAATAAAAACAAGTAATATAAAAAAAAAACAATTTTAAGTCAATTCCTACTTTTTTTTTCACTATTTATATATTCTTTATAAATAGTTTTCATTCATTTTTTAAGTTTATCTGGCGCCATCTATTGGTAGATATATGCAAATTAAATCTAAAAAAAAAAACTAAAATTAATAAATTAAATTTAATTACTAAATTAACATTTGAAAAAACTGTATTAACATCCAGTGTCATCCACTACAAGTTCAAAAAAATATATATATTTGAACTTGAGTTGATGAATAAAAAGTATTTTATGAACGATTAAAAATTTGAACAAGATATATATAGGGAGAGTGTGAGCTAATAGAAGGAATTGAAATAAAAAAAGTTGAATGACCTATAACTCACGAAGAAAATGCTACGTTAACTAAATCACATATTTTATTCGATATCTGATATATTCGGTTTTTGCACGTTATTCAATAAAATAGAATACCTGTCCTTATTTCAAATAGATTCAAAAAATTGGTTTGGAAAGAAATCTGTCCAAATAGAGGATTTGGCGACTTTTTTCACGACGTTTAATCAATATTTCCATCTGTATTTTATTTAGATTAATTTTTAATCTGTATTTATGTTTAAAATAAAATACATTAAATTCCTTTTTTTTAAATTTTTTTTTAATTAATTTATATTTCTACATTACATTATTTTGATATTATCATTCTGATAATTTTTTTGTTAAATGAAACATGACACCATAGCTCTTTTCGCGTTTGGTATAATTTGATGTTTTGCTTCTAGTCCAAGTACTACTATGTCTAAAAAGTAAGACCTGTTTTCAATTTAAATTTGCCGGACATATGGTATTTCAAATTTTTTAAATCTTTTTTAGGTTGTTGGCATTGTCCTTGACATCTGTATGAAATTTTACGTCAAAATATTCATTAGTGTTTGAGTTACGCTTGGCTTTGTGAGACGCTAAAACTGATTAAGGCGATTTTTGAAATGTCTCTTCAATCGACTCAAAACGGTGTCCCCGGAGTAGTCTTCTGAGTTTAGGGAATAGCTAAAAGTGGCACGATGCTAAATCAGATGAATACGGGGGTTGAAGAAAGATATGTGTTTCATTTTTTGTGAAAAAGTCACGAAGAATCAATGCAGTGTGAGTTGGTGCATTTAGTGTTTTCGGTGCCAATCAAGAATTGACGGGTTTGAAGCCCAAAAACATCTTTTAAAATGGAATTTTGAAATCCCAACATCATCCACAAGATCTGTAATTGTAAATCGACATTTGCAAGCACCAAATCTTAAATTTTTTGGACATGAGCTTCGTCGGCTGAGGTTGGTGGTTGATCAGAGGGCTTTTTACCTCACCAAAACAATCCTCCAAAAATAAAACTAGAAAGGTTCATACAAAATTTCTCTTACCATTCCAGTTTCAGGATTATTGAAGTGAGATATCCAAAGAGGCGGGAAGCAGCCAATTAATTCCAATATTCCTTTAAAAGTTACTTTTATTCAGCATATTAATGACGAGTTGATACAAAAATTACACACACAGACATACAGACAGAGAAACCGCATCTTAGCGCGGCTAACTACTAACAAGGAAGTGCAGTTCTGAAACCGAAGTACGGTTGGTTACAGTTAAGAGAGGAAAAGTGTTCACGTGACATACAAATCAAAAGTTCTAGTTCGACATCATTTTCGACAGGGCTCTTCGTCTTTGCATTCTCTGCCTTCTTTGAACGGTTCATATCACTTCTAAACATTTTTTTCCGATATAGGAATGCTCACCGAATGCCTTCTGCAATATTCTATACGTTTCTGCAAACAAAATTTAACGCAAGTTCTTGCACAATTAATCCAGACATTTCAAGAATCGCTGTAATCAGTTTTAGCATTTCACAAAACCAAGCGTAACTCAAGCACTAATGAATATTTTGACGTAAAATTTCCCACTGATGTGAAAGACGGTGTCAACAACCTAAAAAAAGAAAAATTGAAATACCATATGCCTGGGAAGTTTAAATTGAAAACTGGTCTTACTTTTTGGGCACAGTAGTAGTTAATTTACTTGGAGTAATTTGAAATTAATTTTTACACTCCTAAAGACACTTCATTTTTTAACCATCCGAAGTATTTACGCTGCATATCCTATATTCGCAAGACTAAAATATTAGCGGTACATGTTTGCGTTTGATGGTGCTATAGCTTAAATCTTTTGTTTTTATTTTGGAACCTTATTAGAAGTTTTGTATTATTAAGATTATAATATAGTCAACTTATGAATTTCACATAGATGTTATTTATTATTAAAATGATATTTAACAATTTATTTCTTTAGTTTAATAAGAAAATTTAGTTATAATAGTTAAATTTTTTTATGCAACCAGTTCAATCTGCTAGTATTGAATTAAAATAAATAAAACAAAGCATTCCATTGATCCTATCATGAAGATAAAGTCTGGATTAAAAATAGAATTTTTCCTTGCTATTCGGTGCGCAAATGAAAACGCCTGGCTACCACTGAGTTAATCTCTATGAAATAACTGCTCATAAGGAATAAACTGGGTCAAATCGCAAAACAGAGTCCATTGGGATTTGACGACCTTTTGTGGCGCCAACTGAGTAATAAGTTGCCAAATGTGGTAATCTGGAATTCTTGTATTGCTTACAATTCACTTCACTTACAGTTGCAACTCGTTACTTAGCGGACTTTGGCGAAAGGAATCTTTGACGCCTAATTCAAATAGCTAATATTCTGTGATTTTATCATAAACTGGAACGATTTAAGTGTATTTTATAACAAAATTAATGTATATTAATGTAAAAGAATTAATGTAAAATTAATGTATAATATAAGTAATATAATGTATAATATAAGTATATGTATAATATAAGTAATGTATAATATAATGTAATTAATGTATATTATAAGTAATTATAACAAAATTAATGTAACAAAATTAATGTAAATTAATGTAAAAGAATTAATGTAAAAAAAATTAATGTGTCACGTATTTCACTTTGAAACCTGGCAACTAAAAAGAAAAAAGGTTTTGGTTTTGGTTCGTATTTCTAATAAGCAGAAATAACACAGAATGTAGAATCTGTTAAGATAATGTTTTTTTATCAATAAGATGTACGTATTATATAAGCAAATGATGTACAAGGATTTATTCATCTGTATATAGCCTCATCATGTATCATCATCTCTTTCTTGTGTTGCATTAATAAATGTGTTTTATAATCAAAGGAGAAGTTCCGTTTCAGTCATAACATCATCAGATAATATTTTTGATGGCAAATGCATTTTCCTATACATGAATAATAAGTGGTTCCAACGCAAGGTGGCGCACAATGTTTGGCAATTATGTTCTATTTATAATATTTTCAATTTTTTTAAGATATTGATGTGAACAAACATTTAAATATTAAAACAGTTTGAATGAAATCAGAATGAACCGATGTTATTTCTTTTTTTCGTGGACAATCCTTCAATTAAGACAGCATAAATCTTACAGTAAATAAATCATATTTATTGCATTAATTTATATTTATATACCTCAATTTATAGTATTATAAATCATTCCTTTCTCGCCCAACCTCATAATAACGATGATTTTCCCAGCACTAAAGCTTCCTTCATAATAAACTGCATCACTAATCTTAAAATCGGTAAAACCCCTGGCTTAGATCGTATTACTAACAAAATGCTTAAAAATATTCCTTTTAAAATTGTTCTACAAATTTGCAAAATAACCGATGCTATCCTTTCTACTAATCACTTTCCTAAGAATTGGAAGACTGCTCGCATTCTTCCAATCCTTAAACCCGGCAAAGACCCAACCTCTCCTAACAGCTACAGACCCATCTCTCTACTCTCCTGCCTAAGTAAACTAATTGAACGCGTAATTGTTAACATCCTAAATGAAGAATCTGATAAACTTAACATTTTAATTTCGCAGCAATTCGGGTTTACCAAAAACTTGTCAACTACGCATCAACTTTATAATCTCACAGAAAATATTTCAGAAGGGTTTTCATGGAAACTCGACACTGCAGTAGTTTTCCTGGATGTCGCTAAGGCGTTCGATCGTGTTTGGATCAATGGTTTAATATATAAAATGATAAAATATCAATATCCTACCTACTTAATCCGTACCATACACAATTATCTTACAAACAGAAATTTTGTTGTTTCTGTAGATAACACTGATTCTAAAACTGCCATATCCTTGCCGGTGTTCCTCAGGGCTCGATCTTGGGACCATTTTTGTTTAACATATACACCAACGACATCCCACAAGATCACAAAATTAAATTAACACTCTACGCGGACGATACTGCTATTATCACACAGGGGCGAAACATAAACATAATCAGGAAAAACTTACAAAACTACATACACACGCTTGAAAATTGGCTCATTAACTGGAAAATAAAACTTAATGTCGCGAAAAACTGAAGCAGTGCTATTCACCAGGAAAATAAAACTAATTCCCCCTAACATAACTATTTATAATGCTAATATTTCCTGGTCCAAAGAAACTAAATACCTTGGCGTAGTACTTGACAGCAAACTAACATATAAATCGCATATTAATTATCTACGCACTAAATTCAATAATCAATTAAGAAAACTCTTCCCGTAATTTGTAGAAATTCCTCACTAACAATTGAACTAAAAAATTAATCTACATTTCTTATCTTAGACCTGTCATTGCATATGCTAGTCCAGTTTGGGGTTCTACAGCCAATAGCAACTTTCTCGTGCTCGAAAGACTCGAAAATAAAATTATTCGTATGATCTGTGATGCACCCTGGTATTTCAGAAATAATGATATTCGGCACTCTCTTGATATTCCTAGTTTCCGCTCATTCGTCGAGAAACTTGCAAAAAACTTTTATGACTCCGTTTCCCGATCCAATAACCCTGTTCTAAATGATTTAAAAATATACGACTATGACGTCACTCTACCCAGAAATCGCAAAAGACCTCGCTATACTCTTAACATTAACAAATAATTTCCTCATTTCTGGAGATTTTTCGATTTTGGTTTCGCTGTAGCCTCGTTAATGTTTTTTCTTTTTATTGCATTTTGTTATTGGATTTATCATCAGTGCTTATTCCTTTAATTTCTTTTAATATTTTTGCTTAGGGATGACTTTTTTGTATTTTTACTCTTTTTTTTGTAACTTTGACTTTCTGTCTTAATTGTAATGTTTTTTTTTTCTCTGACGTTAGAAATTATTCCTTCTCTGATTTATTTAATTTTTCTTACAATTGGCAAAGGGCTCGACCACCAGTCACTGTTCACCATTCGCCAAGTGGAGGTGTGGTCGCTGCGCGACCAAGGCACTCCATCAAGTCACCAATAATATTATAAATCAACTTGTGGTCAAAACGGGGGCAGTTGGAATTTGGCGACTTTTTTTGTTTCGCCAATTGAGAGATAACTCGGGCAGATGTGGTAAGTTGGGTTATCTGTACTGTTTGTAATTCACTACACTTATAATCGCAACACGTTACTTGGCGCACTATGGCGAAAAAGTTTTACGCCAAATGCCACCAGCGGCCCCTATACTGCGATTTTACTCAACTTTTTTTGTAAATCATGGTGTAAGTATATTAATTGAAAAAGCCTTTTTATGTATATAATGAGGATAAATTGTTCTCAAATTTTTGCTTTTTTTTTATTATATTTTTTTTACAGAGCCTGAAGATTTTCTTCATATATACTGCACTTTTAAGACATTGTAATTTGTGTCAAAAAATAAACTACTGGTTCTCAAGAAAAACTATTTGCATAGTACTCGCCTTGGCAAAATCGCAGAATAAAGGCCGTTGGGATTTGGCGCAAAAAATATTTTTGCCAAAGTTTGTCAAGCAAAAGGTTGCAATTGAGTGATGGGAATTGCAAACAGTACAAGAAACACGGGTTGCCACATTTGGCGTTTTAGGACCTAGTTAACGTCACAACAAAATCACCAAATCCCAACAGCCAATCTTTTGAGATTTGGGCCACGTCTTTTTCTTGACTTCAAAGACAGGATAATACAGATAAAATTCCAAAAGTATAGTAAATCACGTGATCACTTTTATTATTATCATTGATGTAATTGCTTTATTTAAATTGCATATGAAAGCCCTTTCAATATGAAATATTTTTAATAATTTAATTTAAAATGTATATATTTATTTCATGTATGTTGTAGATACGAAATATGGGATTGCAAAAGAATTATTTTTTATACGATTCAAAAGAATGTATATTTGGATACAAAATTTCTCTTGTATCCATCTTGATTTGATGTTATGAGCATCAATTGCTTTTTGTTACTATAAATGTGTTGTACAATTTTAAAATACTAAGAATTTTTTTTTTCGAAATCTTAACTTTTTTTTATTTAAAAAAAAAATATATTTAGACTAAATTGCAATATAGAAGCCGTTGGGTTTTGGTGACTTTTTTTGTAGTGCCAACTGAGTGACAATCGCTAAATGCGATGACCCAGATTTTTTGTATTGCTTACAATTCCCTTCACTTACAGTTGTAACCCATTACTTGGCGAACTCTGGTGAAAATAATTTTTTACACCAAATTTCAACGGTCCATATTCTACGATTTTACGAATTATTATTTTTTCGTTTTATTTTATCACCATAAGAAAAATTAACGTAAAATAAACTAAAAAAATGTCATTTCTGTAATGCAGATAATATCTATAAATTTAAAACCATATTTCTTTTAAAAATTTCCTTTATTAGAAAGTACTAATTTTTAGTAGAAGTAGGAGTAATTTTTCTATAGACAGGAAAAAAATATTTTTTTTTCATTATGATTTTATTGAAACATAATAATGTCAAAAATATAGAAAGATAAAATATAAAAAAATATCAAAAGCATTATAAGAAATTGTACATTTGCATAAAATTGAGTTTTAATTAATTCATTTGAGCATTCAAATATCGATTTGTTTTTATTTATTTTAAATATTACTGCTTGCATTGTAATATATGTATTAATAATTGATGGTGATACATACTTTATTATAGATGCAATACAACAATAATTGATTCAAAGTTTAAGACAATTTGTTCACAAAATTTCTACTAAGTTTTACAATGAAATGCAATATGATAATCCTGTTTTAAATATCCTACAAAATTTCGATTATGATATTTCTTTCCGCAAAACGTAGCAAAAGACTACCCACTGTTCTAAAAATATTTTAAATAAATTCCTTATCCTGACGTTTTTCGCCTGCTCTGAGTGATTTATTACCCACAACTATCTAGATGAGAAAAAGATCGTTTTTTTCCTAATTTGATCTTTGCTCATTCAATTTCATCTTTTGATTTCATCACAATTTGACCTTGCTCATTCTGATTTCATCAACATCTACACTTTTGAATTTTTTGTTATTTTTTTTTTTATAATTTTATTAAATATCTAATTCTTTTTTTAAAAAGGGGGCCTTTAATTATCTATTTTTCTTATTAACTTAAAAGGGCATGAGTCCACTGCTATGTTTCAACATCTAACAATGAAGGAGCTAGAGGCCGCTACGCAGCGCCAAGGATCTCCGTATTAATGTACAATAAGAGTTTTTACATTAAGTTAATTTGCAGTTAGTCAACACATTACAGTTATACAGTTAATTAACAGTTAGTATACAGTTAGTGCATAGTTAACAGTTAAGTTAACAATTAATTACATTAGTTAACAGTTAATTATGATGATTTTTCATTATGTAAACAGTTAATTATGATAATAATTACTATACAAAAAATAATATAATAAGATAATATTGAACAAACATTAAGAACAAAAATTGAAATAGAATAAAGAAAGAATAAAGTTATCAAGAAACATAATGTAAGATAATAAAGAGATAATGTAATGTAAGATAATAAAGATTAATAGGGATATAAAGAACAAGAATAAAAATAATATAATTAAGAACATTATTTTATTAATTCTAATTTTTATCTAGGCTATTTTCTCATTTTAAAAAAATAAATGCTTCAGTTATTTGATTCCAAAATCAAAGAACAATTCAATTAATTTGTTCCAATATTAAGCAGCGTAGTTATCTATTTTAAAATAGAAATTTTAATTATTTCGCAAAACAAATTGTGTTTTTTATTACTCGGTTTGATTTTTTTCCTAATTTTTAACAAAAAATTTAAGATTTAGAACATCCAAACGCAAATGATTTTATTAATAAATATAAATGTAACTGACGATTAGCTATTTAGATGGAGAGTTTTGGTTGCCTAGCAACCTCTATCTCCTGCTTTGTGAATGAGAGATTTGGTTTGGTTTGTCGCCCTACGGTCATTTTGTGCCCACTTTAGGCTAATTAGACCGGGACTTGCAGTTTAACGTGGGTTCCGAACCACTCACAAACATCCATGCCACCGCCAGCATTCGAACCTGAAGCCTGTAGTCCCAAAGGCGTGAATGAGAGAACATAAGCTTTAAGCCCATTAATTAGATAGAAATGGAGTAAGATATACACATATATATATATAATTAATTTATTTAAAAAAATTAACTTATTAATTAATTTTTTTAAATAATACTAACTTATGTACATATATATATATATATAAATATTTTTATTACAATTTTTAAATAAGGAATAAAAGTTTAAAAGGAAAAAAATAATAGGTAATAAATAATAAACATTAGTAACAAAATTGAAAAGGTTTGGTTTTTCGCTGTAGGGTCATTTTGTGCACGCCTATAGTTCAAACATCGTGAATGAGAGAAGTTTCTTAAGATTTAAACCCATTAATTAAATAAAAAAGGAATAAGATATAGATATACATATAAATATTATTAATGGGCCTGAATGGCCGAATGGCTAGCGCTCTGGCGCTCGGTACCACAGGTTTCGGGTTCGAGTCCCCGCTGTGCCATGGCTGTGTGTAGTGGTTCGGAATCCACATTAAAAAGTACGTCCCGGTCTAATATATGAGCGTTGCGGGGGCATTGTGGCTCCGCGCCCGTAGCTTATCTTCAAGTTACACGCGCCCGCTGGGTAATGCGAAATGAGTACGTCTGTGCAGCACTTGCCTTAAGGCATCCTAGACCAAGCTGGCTGTGTTTGCCAGCTGCATTAGAAAGAAAAAAAATTATTAGTTTATTTTAAAAATAAACTTGTTAATTTTTTTAATTACTGTCTCATTTAAAAAATACAACTTCTTCAATTATTTGATTCCAAAATCAGAAGTGTTCCGATATTAAATAGCTTAGTTGTGTATTTTAAAATAAATTTTTTTAATTATTTCACAAAACAAATTGTGTTTTTTATTATTTCAGTGTGATTTTTTTTTCCTAATTTTTAATTGAAAGTTTAAGATTTATAATATCCACACGTAAATGATTTTATTAGGAAATATAAATGTAACCGACGATTAGCCATTTTGATGGAGAACCTTGGTTGCTTAGCAAGCTCTATCTCCTGCTTTGTGAGTGAGAAAAGTTTCTTAAGCTTTAAGCCCATTGATTAGATAGAAAAAGAGTAGAGATATACAAATATATATATTATAAATTTATTTAAAAAATTAACTTGTTAATTTTTTTAAATTTATGTATGCATAAATTTTTTATTATTATTTTTTTATATTATTATTATAATTTTTAAGTAAGGAACAAAAAGTAATAAAAAAATAAACATTAGAAACAAAAACAATTGAAAAAGAGAAATTGTGACTCAGCGGAGAAACTGCATGGCGATTTGGAAAGGAGGACATCGGAACGTTAATGAATAATATTCAGAACGGGCGAGAGGTCTTTTGCAATTTTTGAAATCAGAAATGTCGTAATCATAGTTGCTTAGATCATTTAAAACAGAATTATTAATATCTGGAATGGAATTATAAAAATTTTGTGCAATTTTATAAGCAAATTGTTTAAAACTTGGTAGGGAAGAGCATGTCTGATATCCTCATTTCTGAAAAATCAGAGCGAATTTGTAATCATATGTAGAATTTTATTTTCAAGTCTTTGTATGATCTCGAAATTCGACAGCGCAAATAGATCCCCAAATAGAACTCGCATATGCAAGTATTGGACGCAAGTAAGCAAGGTATATGAGATTTTTATTTTCCAAGGATATAGTAGAGTCCCTACAAATAAGTGGATACAGTACGCGAATGCATCTATTAAATTTATCCCTAAGATAGTCAATATAAATATTATTCAATTTACGACCTAAGATTACACCCAAATATTATCCTGCCCAGTCCAATTAATAGGATTTTTATAAATTTTGATAGAAGGAGTGTTAAGAGTCCTTTTACATGTGAATAGTACTGCTTCAGTTTTCTCAATGTTTAATTGAATTTTCTATTTTATAAACCATTGTTCAAGATGATTAATATAATTCTGAAGGTTTTTATTAATGATAAAAATAAATGTAACCAGATACTTATGCGAGCCATTAAATACATACCAATGCAGATTATGCATATCGCTTGAATGTATCTCATTGGTTTATCATTGGTGTGGCCGAATTTTCCTACAGGCTAACTAGGCTTCAGTCTAGGGCCTCAAGATCAAGAGGGGCCTCTATTCAAATTGTTAGCAAAATTAAAATTACACTATTCTAAAAACAGTAAACACTAAAACACTGAATCGAAAATAAGGAGAAATTCTACACACACGACTAATAGACAAATATAAAAATGTATTGGGTAAGATCAACGCGTTTGGCTCATTGGATCTGTTCGTTTGTATAGACTAGATTGCACCAAAGTATAGTTCATACGTTCAATTATTTCATAGAAAATATTATAATTTTTATTGTATATTATATTTTTATGGGCAAATATTTTTATTACTGAATTTTGTTTCTTTGTAAATGTTGTGTGTTATGTTAGATTAGTTAGTTACAAGTACTATATAGGGTGCTGAGAATAAATGTCCAAATAAGTGTTCTTGACTTTTTTTTTTATGCCACATTTTTTATAAAGATTAGTACCCATCACAAAATGTTTCATTTAACATATTTATATATATATATATATATTTATATATATATATATATATAACAGTAATGATGTATTTTATTATCTCTCATGTAATTTACAAATTTAAAAATGGGAGGTGAAATAAGTGGAATAGCCTAGGGCGTCTTTTTATCTAAATCCGGCCCTGCTAATGATAAAAATAAATGTAACCAAATACTTATGGTCTCATTTGTTATCCGAAATTCATATTTTTAATTTTTTAAGGCTTTTATTATGCAAGCGAAGCAATAGGAAGTTATTGGCTGACGAAGTCATCATTTACACCCGCATAACAGAGTGAAAAAAATATAAATAATCATATCTCGTTTGACTCGGATGTCACGTGACGGAAATGTCCAGTCAGATGCGAGCGTGACACGTGTTCAAAAGCATTTCTGCAGACCTTTTTATTTGCTATGTTTTAAAGAATAATCGGAGGTAATCTGGCGGTGTCAGAATGGCGGTGACGGTAAGTGGCGGTAACTTCGATAAAAAATCGCTTCTTTTTTTTCATTCAATTCCTACTATTTGTTCACACTCTCCCTATATATATTTATATATCTTGTTCAAATTTTTATTGGTACTTAGGTATTAACGGTACCTTGGCGACAGTTGCGCCAATAAAGAGCACACGCGCCAACCGCAGCTACAGATTTGACGCCAATTTACACTTAAAATTTTTGTTTCAAATAATAAAATATATATGAAACACTTCATTTAAAATCAAAACGCTTTCAAAATATTTTTATTCCAAATAATAAAGATTGGCGACACTTAAAAACCGCCAAGTCTGTCGCCAAGGTACCGTTAATACGTAAGTACCTTTTCATTTGTTAATAAAATACTTTTTATTCATCCATTCAAGTTCAAATACATTTTTTTGAACTTGCAGTTGATGAACAATTGATGTTAATACAGTTTTTTTTTTCAAATATTAATTCAGTAATTAAATTTAATTGATTAATTTTAGTTTTATGTGGGAAAAAAATGGTTAAAATCTAGAATCCTGTACCCTTTGTAGTACCTTCACTGGATTGCCATAGCCAAGTAAACAAACAAAATTTCTGCCGAAGTTCGGTGTCATTGTAAAATTCTATTTCGCCAAAATTTATAGCCAAATGGTGCTATTACACCAACATTAGTATCCAAATAGATATTACGTCAAAGTTTATTCCTAAAAAGGCTTTGAAGCCGAAGTCACTATTCTTCCAAAATTTTAATCCCTGAAATACTTTATCGTCAACATTTGTCGCTTTATCGCCAAACTTTTTCACTAAGCGAATTTTGTTATATAAGTGCTTTTAAACCAAATGTTAATATTTTATCGCCGGCATTTATGGCTTTATCGCAAAAATGTTTCACTAAGCGAATTTTGTTTTTTGAGGTGCTTTTACGCCAAAAGTTAATGCTTTATCGCCAAATTTTTATCACTAAAAAATTTTGGTTAAAATCTAGGATACTGTACCCCTGAGGAAGTCGCCAATCTTGCAACCCTGAATATTTCGCCAATTTCTTTAGGGTTGCAATACTATAAATAGGGGAATTCGTAGCTTCATTTTCCAAACAATATAATGACTATTTATTGTTATTGTGATTATATTATTATTTGCAGAATACTTATTTACAGTAAATAAGAACAGAAATATATATTCTTTTAAATTAGTATTCCAATAAATTACTGATTATTCCGAACTTATTACAACGTACGTCGGTCACTGATTCAGAACATAAACAATATTTATGAAGTTGCCACTCAGGAAAGTAAGAAACAAACAAGAAAAACGATTTTTTTATTTATTAATAACTTATATTTTATTCTTAAATAATTAATTTCCTTTTTAAAGATGTTCGTTTAGTTAGGATTTTGTGACAACCGTAATTAGAATTCGCTTTTAATATTTGAAGCTTTAGCTTTTTAGAACGTTAGTTAACGTCACAATTTAAATTTTTAATAATTAAAATAAATTAATATTAATAAAATAATGTGTCCGGAACATTTGATAATTATCTGGCAGAGTGCATGTGGCGGCGCCAGCACAAATGTGACATTATGATTTCACCGATGGAATAAAATGTTTGTTTCCACCACATTAAAAGGTAAGTTATTCTCTAGTTTTTTCTTCTTTTTATCTTTTGTTAATATTAATTTATCATTCGAATTCGGCTTCGTAAAGAACATGATTTATTTTATGACATTACAAAAAAAAGAATTGGCGAATAACTTTGGTGAAATTTTATCGTATCGAAATTTTATCAATTAACAGCGATTATTATCTTTGTTTAAACGATACTTTTTTGTGACTTAGCAAAATAAAATTCCACATAATAATTTGGCGATAAAGCGATTTAATTTGGTGTGAAAGCAATTTAGGAATAAAATGTTGACAAAATAATGATATATTTTGGCGTTAAAGCGGCAATATGTGGCATAAAAAGAAAACATTAAAAAGTTGACATAATAGTTTTAAAAATTTGGCGATAAAGCGATATAAATTGGCGTAAAGGCATTTTAGATATAATTTTCTTGGCATAATAGCGCTAAATTTCGGCGTAAAAGCGGTTTCATTTGGCGCAAAAGAATTCCTGAGATAAAAAATTTTATTGATTTTTAAAATTTGGCGATAAAGTATCAACTTTTGGCTTAAAAGCGCCTCAAAAAACAAGATTCACTTAGTGAAAAATGTGGCTATAAAGTGATAAATATTGGCGATAAACCATCAACTTTTGGCGTAAAAGCGCCTCAAAAAACAAGATTCACTTAGTGAAAAATTTGGCTATAAAGCGATAAATATTGGCGATAAAGCATTTTTTGGCTTAAAAGAAGTTATATAACAAAATTTGCTTAGTGAAAAATGGCTATAAAGCGATAAAGGATAGTGATAATATTTGGCGTTAAAGCGATAAACTTTGGCTTCAAAGCTTTTTCAGGAATGAACTTAGACGTAATAGCTATTTGGCTACTAATGTTGGCGTAAAAGCACTGTTTGGCTATAAATTTTGGCGAAATAGCACCTTACAATGACACCGAACTTAAGCAACCTTTTTGTCTGTTTACTTGGCGATTTGGCCACACAGTAAAGGATTTTGGCGTAATATCATTTTACCGCGCAAACTACCTGTCCCATTCATTTCTATGCTTACTTACCGACTTTGCAACTTGGCGATGTGTTTGGCACAAAGGGTACAGGATCCTAGATTTTAACCAAAATTTTATCTCTGGAATACCTTTGCGCCAAATGTTATCAGTTTTACACCAAAATTTAGCACTATTATGACAAAAAAATTGTCTAAATTGCCTTTACACCAAATTAAATCGCTTTATCGCCAAATTATTATGTGGAATTTTATTTTGTCACAAAAATGTATCGTTTTGTCACAAAAATGTATCGTTTAGACAAAGATAATAATCGCTGTTTCGATAAAATTTCGCCAAAATTATTAGCTAATTCATCAATTTATTTTAAATGTCAAAAAATAAGTCAAGTTCTTTACGAAGCCGAATTTGAATGATAAATTAATATTAACAAAAGAGAAAAATGAAGAAGAAACCAGAGAATAACTTACCTTTTATTGTCATATGTCCTTCGTCTATGGTGGAAACGGATGTTTTATTCCAACGGTGAAATCATAAAAATTTTGCGGATTTCAAATTTGTGCTGTCGAAGCCACATGTATTCTGTCAGATAATTATCAAATGTTACGGACACATTGCGGTGCCATGAAGCTTGCCCGAAGCGGTGCCCGAACTTTTCATAGCATTCCATAAGCGCAAATCCCCAGAAAAATTTCAGTTGTAACATCGCTTTTAGTACGTTAACTAACGTTCTAAAAAGCTAAAGTTTCAAACATTCCGTACGAATTCTAATTACGGTTGCCACAAAATCCTAATTAAACGAACATGTTTAAAAAGGAAATTAATTATTTAGAATACAATATAAGTTATTAATAATTTAAAAAAATCGTTCTTCTTGTTTGTTTCTTACTTAAATATACTTATTTAACCGCCTACTTGACCGCCAATTTCTTTAGGTATGCAATACTCTAGAAGAATTCGTAACTTCTTTTTCGGAACAATATCACTATTCGGTACTTACGTACTAACGGTACCTTGGAGACAGACTTGGCATTTTTAATTGTCGCCAATGGAACTCCTGCAGATTTAGCAGTTTTTCAGTGGCGCCAATACAGTAACCCCTGCAGATTTGACGCTTTTTAAGTGGTGGCAATCTTAACGACTGTAGATTTGCTGAGTTTCGACGCCATATTGTTGTGTAAAAACCGCCAAATCTGTAGCGGCGGTTGGCGCGTTTTCGCTAATTGTCGCCAAGGTACCGTTAGTACGTAAGTACCCACTATTCATTTCTACTTTGATAGTTATTTGCAGAATTTTTTAGTTATTGTAAATATATATTTTTTTAAATATTTATTCCGATTATTTGATATTCTGAATATTCTGAAATTATTGATTATTCTGAGATTGTTCTTATAATGTATGTCGGCCACTTATACGGAAAATTTACGGAAACAATAGAGAGTTTTTGCATACCGTAAGGTTAGTTACCGTAGGACGTCCGTTAGCTTTTTCTCCCTAGCGCGCATGCTCATAGGAAACTGAGCATGCGCGCTAGGGAGAAAAAGCTAACGGACGTCCTACGGTAACTAACCTTACGGTATGCAAAAACTCTCTAATTTTTATGATGTTGCCACTCATGAAAATACGAAGCAAACAAGAAAAACGGTTTTTTTAATTTATTAATAACTTATATTTGATTATCAAATAATTATTTTCTTTTTAATGTTGTTGACATAATTAAGGTTTTATAATAACCGTTATTTGAATTCGCGCAAAAAAACGTTACTTTTTTATTTTTAGAACGTTAGTTATGGCGAAAACGTCGATCGAATGCATTAAATTGTTCGGTTTTGTGATGTTTCTTTTTAATTTTGTTGGCATAGTTAAGGTTTCGTGGCAACCGTTATTTGAATTTGCGCTGAAAAATGTAACTTTTAAATTTTAGAACGTTAGTTTAGAGAAGAAAAAGGCCTATTAAATTTTTTGTGTTTTTCTTTTTTTTTATATTCTTCTTCTTGTTTTCTTCATTCATTTTATTAGGCTATGCACGGACAGGTTTTAGTAAGGCAATAAAAAGATTATTTTCGCTTCCAACAAAGGATATGTCAGAATAAAATGTAATCATTCGAATTCGGCATTTTTTTTTTTTTTTTTTTTTTTTTTTTTTTTTTTTGACTTTGTAGAAAACAAATGGCGTATTAGCGAAAAATTTTGGGGTAATTTTATCATAACAACGATTATTATCTTTGTTTAAATTATACATTTATGTGAGATAGCAAACATAATACCATATAATAATTTGGTATTAAGGCGATTAAATTTGGCGCAAAAGCAATTTAGGAATAATTTTTTGGGGATATAATGATATATTTTGGCGTAAAAAGAAAACATTAAAATTTTGCCATAGTAGTGATAAAATTTTGGTGATAAAGCTATAAAAATTGGCCTAAAGATAATTCAGGCATAATTTTTTTGACATAATAGTGCTAAATTTTCACGTAAAAGTGATAGCATTTGGCGCAAAAATATTCGGGGAAAAAAATTTTTTAGTGATAAAAATGTGCATTAATTTTTGGCATAAATGTTTTTGCAATTTAAAAAACGAAATTCGCTTAGTGAAAACGTTTGGCGATAAAACATTTCAAGGATTAAAATTTTTGGCAAGATAGTAATAATATTTGGCGTTAAAGCGATAAACTTTGGCTTAAAAGCACTTTCAGAAATAAACTTTAATATAATAGCTGTTTGGCTACTAATGTTACAATAATAAGTTGCTAATAGCATTGACGAAATAGCTTTTTACAAGGACACGGAACTTCGGCAGCCATTTTGTTTGTTTACTTGGCGATTTGCCATCCCAGTGAAGTATTTTGAATAATATCATTTTTACCATGAGAACTACCTGATGCATTCATTACTATGCTTGGTGATTTGGCACCCTGGCGATGCATTTGGTACAAAGAGTACAGGATTCTAGAGTTTTACCAAAAAATTTGATACTGTATGGTCTAAAAGTACTACTATAAATTTAAACAACATCAAATGTTGGTTTAACGCCAAGCGCAATTTCTTTACTCATATTAGCTATTATCCTAAATATGCTGAATTTCACATATTATGGTAATTGCTCAATTTCTTCTTATTTTGAAGTATGCTAGATCATCGCTAAGAATTTAAAATGCTTTTTTAATTAATTTAAATTCCTCTTTTATTTTTTTTAACAAATTGCTGCATCACTTCTCATAAGCATCATTGTAAATGTTTTGATCGATGTTCTGTTTGAGACTTTACTATATCATCACCAAAAATATTTTCAATCTTTGCATTAATATAGATTTCTCATTTCTGGATTAAAAACCATTATAATCAAGTTCACTTTTACTACTGAAAAAAATTTAAATCAATGTAGTCTAAATCGTAAAATAGGGGCCGTTGGGATTTGATGGGTTTTTTTTTTTTTTTTTTTTTTTTTTTGGGGGGAGCCAACTGAATTAGAAGTCGGCAAATGTAGCAACCCGGGTTTTTCCTGTATTGTTTGCACTTTCTTTTACCCTTTACTTAGCGGACTTTGGTGAAAAGAATTTTTGATGCCAAATCCCAACGGCCTCTGTCCTGCGATTTAATCCCAATCTATATAGTACCAGTAAATTCATATGTACTTCTTTTTAAGCGAAGCCGTACACGTAATTATCTCCAAGATATTTAATATTTTTATCGCGACGAATGCGAAATATCACCTATGCCATTTTACGCTTTGCCAGTAAACCACGTTATTCGCCAGTTTTTAATTTAAGTTTTATTGTTTCTTAGTTTGTTTGAGTGGGACCCTGGATGGTTTAAATTCACAATTGGACCGTTAGGTGGCGCTGCAACAGGATTCTTCTGTACATGTGTTTGTCACTGAACTCCTTCTAAACTGCTTAACAGATTTTGATGGAAATTTTTGTGTGTGTTTGTCAAAACATAGAGAATGTTTTTATGCTATTCCTTTTGTAATAAGTCGCCACCAGATGGTGCTGCAGTCTATCAACTTCTATACCGTTCAATCAATCGCTATGAAAACTGGTAATAATGTGTATTCTAGTATGGACAAATAGACTCGTGCCCTCTGTATTCGAGTATGGACAAATGCTGCGGCACCCTCTGGTGACAAGTACCAATACACTGTATTGGTACTTGTCACCAGAGGGTGCCGCAGCATTTCATCTTATACTCATCTCTCATCAGCATATACCGTTCAAATTATATCCATGAAAATTAGTATGCACATATATTGGGACATGGATAATATATTCGCCCTATGTAATCTTCTATAATGATTTTTTTTTTTTTTTTTTTGGTAGGACAACGTATACCAGGCTCTGCTGGTATACAATAAAAGTTTATACTTAAAGAATGTATAGGGAAGGCTTAGTATATAAATCATATGGTACATGGGAATTCATTATCCTCAAACTTTAAGCGCTCTCCCTCTTTTTATAACCTTTATATTGGTCTTAGAATGAAATTGAGAACACCATTGGATTTGGGTTAGGATCTACAAAAACATATCCGAATCTTCTCATTAAATAAAAAAATTTAGGGACTTAAATCAGGAGGAAAAGGGAGAACTCTTTTAAAGTACCCTGCAATCTTATGTAGGGCACAGCCTATGTACATGCCAAATTTGAAAGCTCCATGTTGAAAACTATGAATTTTCTTCAAGGGAAAATAAACAGATCTTCAAATTTATTTATATATATACACAAAAATATTTGATTTATAATATTATATTAATTTTAGTTTTTCTTATGAATATCTAGTATTGTTGCTATTCCTTGCTATCAATTTCTCATTTCATTTTTTTCTCTTATTGTGTAATTCTAAATGAATTAAAATATTCTTTCTGTCATTTTAATTATTCTTAAGATTTGCAATGATTTGGCAATATTATATTTGGCGTGAAATGTATCCCAACCAATAGAAAAGCACCATTAAAGTTAATAGTACACAGCAGTACGTGTTAGAATACAAAATAAATCGCAAGGAGAAATTTAACAATATTATGATTAAATGGAAAATATTTATCATTCGGGACATGTATATATAGTATGTAGACATATACTAATGTCTACATGCTATTTTTCATTGTTTAAATTTTAGCCAAAATTAAAATTAAATGGCCATTAAAATCGTCAACGTGGCCGTCAAGTGGTATGGCACGCAATACACAAAACATATGGATGAGGATTCTATTATCCATTGACGCTTGCGTTGCAATCAATGGTTAAGTACAAAGAGAAACATGCGATTTTTCATTTAACATCAACAATTAGGCTGCAAGGTATATATTTTGCAATTGATTGTTCTTTCTAAGAATTTTCATTTGTGTAATTAATGTGTATCTAATGTTATCCTTTCATGACCTTCAGTTTTATCGAGTGTGAATTATTTTGGTGCAAAAAGAATGATTTTGCGTTATAGTTCTAACAATTGAAGTAAAAATGTATCCTGTTTGATAAACATAATTATCAAATTTGATTATCTTAGTTATCAAATTTTTAATTTATCTTTAAGTAATTAATAAGAATCAATAATTTCACCTCAAGTTGAAAAAATGCAAATAAAAGCCAAATTTAAATGCTAACATAACATCTACATTTAATAAAACTGGTTACAGTTTTTTTTAAATGTTTTAATCCTCAAATTTTTATTTAAAACTTATCTGTTTACGCTTGAAATAAATATATAAAAGTTATTATTGCATTTTTTTAAAATAGTGTATGTATAGTTAAACAAATATTTACACTTTCGCAATTTTTGTATAATTTTTTTATCATAAAAATACTAATTCCTTCACTTACATTTTTGAAAATTTAGAAAAAATTTAATGAGAGAAATTTATTTTCCTGTTTTTTATTTATTTATTTATTTTGGATTCACTATTAGAATATTATTTAGTTATTTCTATTAAATTTTTATTATTAATATCTTTTTGACAGAGAAACAAAAAATATTTGTTTACGTTAAAAAAATTCTTTCAAGTGGAATATTGATAATTTTCTTTTCATATTTACGTGTTCATGATATTATGCGTTTTGTTTATTTCAAAGATGTTACTGATCTGTGCTGATCATTATTTACTTTTAATTTATATTGATTATTTTTATTTTATATTTATTTATTTTATTTTATTATTTACTTTGAATAATATATATATACTAGCAGAACCCAGCATACGTTGTCCTGCCAAAAAAAAATGCATTATAGAAAATTAAATATCGCGAATATATTCTCCATGTTCCAATACATGTGCATATTAATTTATATCGTTTCTACGATGTATAAGATGAAACGCAACACCATCTGGGGGTAAGCAACAATAAAGTGGATAGCGTGAACCTGTTTTCCATATTCGAATACATATTATTACCAATTTTCCCAGCGAATGGTTGAACTGTATAGAAGTTTATATACTGCTGCACCATCTGGTGGCGGCTTAAAACAAAGGGTATAATATAAAAAGATTTTCCATGTTTTGCCAAACACACCCAAAAAATTTCATCAAAATCGGTCTAGCCGTTTAGAAGGAGTTCAGTGACAAACGCACGCGTTGAAGAACCCGATTTCAGCGCCACCTACCGTGTCCAATTGGAAATCTAAGCTATTCAGAGACCCACTCAAACCCACACAAAAACATTTCATTAAAATCGGTAAAACAGCTTAGGAAGACTTCAGTGACAAACACATGTACAGAAGAATTATATATATAAATATATAAATTTAATGCATGCGTAGAAGACTAAAGAATAATATTTACTATTTGCTAATTGCGAGAGCTAGTAACTAGCTCTCGCGGTTTTTTTTTTTTTTTTTTTTCCCATCACAAAAGAATTGTCTCAATAAATAAATAGCATATCACAGAATCAAATGAACAAGTCTTCATTCGTATATTGACTACATAAAATAAACTAGCTTGCTGTCATTTCACAATATAATTTTCATTGTGCTGTACGAGAAATTCGATGATCTAGAATTTTAAAAATTCCTGTTGATAATTGTTAATAAAAATGCCATCTTCATGTTATTCATTTGTTGGTTTTCTAATATTTCAGGTTGCCAGAATATGTGCGGATATCATTCGCATCTTAGTAACGCTCACTCGACCCTTATCCGATTATGTCTTGGCAATCCTCTATCGCATATTCATGGGGCAAACAAAGAAGCTGCCACCCATTGACAATAAAATCCTGGTTCTGTCTGCAACAGAACTCGCAGAGAAAATCCGGAAGAGGCAGGTAACGACACACTTTCGATATTAAAATAGCACTTATAAAACTATGCACCATCCCACTAATAACATTATTTTGTTAAAAATACTTACATTAGATGTTTTACACTACAGTAAGTAAAAAAGGACTATTTCATGATGAATAAATCATTCTCTGGTTTCACAAAGATTCATTTTGTAGTGTGAAGAACTTAATCATGAAGAATATTCCTTATGAAAGATATTTTCTCTTGAATTCAATTGAAATATTTATACCTAATTGAATTGGAATAGCTATTTTAATGAAATATTGTGACTTTTAAAATAATAGAGAGTTTTTGCATAACGTTTTTTAATCGTCCGGTATTTTTTTCGCCCTAGCGCACATGTTCATAGGAAACATTGTTACAGATACGCATGCGCAATTTCCTGTGAGCATGCGCGCTAGGGAGAAAAAAAATACCGGACGATTAAAAAACGTTATGGAAAAACTTTCTAATGTCTCAATTTTCTATGTAGTCAAAAAAAACCAGCATTTAGATCGTGTGCCTTTCCTGACGCTGGTAATCCGTTCCAGGATTATCTTTACTAACAAAAACCTGTCGTTTTCTAATTCGAGAATTCTCGTCAAAATTAATTAAAAAATTAGGTTAAATTTCTTCCGCCTCCTCCGTACTAACATTGTGTATATTAAAAAAGTGTATAAATATCATTTTCAATTAATTTTTTAAGTGAATTGTAGTTGTCTTATAAAATAGCAGATTGTAGGCTTGGTTTGATTTGCCGCTCTACGGTCATTTTTTGCACTCTTTGGGCGAATTAGACAGGTGCCTACAGTTTAATGTAGATTCCGAACCACTCACAAACATCTATGCCGCCACCTGAATTCGAACCCGAAACCTGTGGTACCAAATGCCAGAGCGCTAGCTGATTGACCATCAATCCGCTTATCTAATATCTGAGTAGAAAATATTATACGATTATATTACTTTATATGAACTTTTAATACCATTAATTTACAGATTAGGCTAAATACCCATGTATATTTTTCCACTTACCTTAATTTAATTAACAATTTAAATTTATATTTCAGAGATTTTTTTCTACAGTCGTTTCAAAAAAAAAAATTCTTATAGTTTTTTTTAATATGTTGTATTTACGTCTGATATCGAATAATGGCAGATATGATATATGTATGAACCTGCATACAAACATAGGTAAACTTGAGAATAAATTCTTGTTTTCGTTTCAGTTGAGCTGCGAAGAAGTAATGAAAGCTTACGTGGAGAGGTCCAAGCTGGTCCATCCCTACATCAACGCTGCGGTAGACGAGCGCTACGAAGATGCTTTGAATGATGCCAGAAACGTCGATAAGTTTCTGGCCAGCGGCGCGAAATCTGAAGTGGACATCGCCAGAGACACGCCGTTGTTAGGAATTCCATTCTCTTGCAAAGAAGCAATTGGCGTGAAAGGTAATTTCAAGCACTTTCCATAGCAGCATGTAAAGACACATTTTTAAACTTAAAACACACACTTTTTTAACTTACATAAATAAACCTTAGGTGTTCCTTTTTTTGCGTTTGCATAACTTTTACAATATAATAATTACTACTGTGTCCAAAAAGTATGGCCAATTATCAATTTAAATTTCGTGGGCATATGGCATTTCAATTTTTTTTTCTTTTTTAGGATGTTGGCACTGTCTTTGAGATGTGTGTGAAATTTCACGTCAAAATATTCATTAGTGTTTCAGTTACGCTTGGCTTTGTGAGACGCTAAAAGGGATTCCGGCCTCCCTGTTATGTAAAATGTTATGCGTCCTTTTCGTGAAGCTATTCGCAAAAAGAGGCCACATTTATGAAAAGACAACTCTTGGTTTTTGCATCACGATAAGGCGCCAGCTCACACTGCATTGATTCTTCGTAACTTTTTTGCCAAAAATGAAACCCATATCGTTCCACAGCCACTGTATTCACCTGATTTAGTACCGTGCGACTTCTGGCTATTTCCTAAACTCAAAAGTCCACTCTGGGGACACCTTTTTGAGTCGATTGAAGAAATTCAACTGGAATCGGCGCGCTTTGAAGGCCATCATGGCCGATGACTTTTTAGCATGCATTGAGGATTGGCAAAAACGTTGTCATAAGTCCATTGTGTCCGGAGTTAATTACTTTGAAGGCGATAAAATAAAATTGGAAGAATAAATATAGGGGTTTTGAAAAAAAAATAATTGATCTTTCTTTTTGGGCACAGTAGTACTTCGTAGCATTACCTCTCTGTAGCGTATACTTTTCTTAATACATTGCCGTTGACTGAAGATAAATTATCGTTCCCCGAAAAGAATATATGACTATACAAAGATTGTCGCTGGTTTCGAATAACACATGGCAATGATGGCTGTTCATTTGCATACAGGCACGCACCTGTCGTCAGTCTCTTTTTTTAAACAGTCTCCCTTTGGCCAGTCTAGGATGCAATTTTTTAAAAATATTTTTTCTCGTTCGATCAGCAATTTCATGAGATTCTAAAAATGTTTATGTTCCTGCATCGGTAATACCATTCTACTGATATGGAGGGGGGAGGGTTGTGGATGGTTTTATTTTATGTGTTCCGAGCAACAATATTCTTCTTGCCCGTTTTATGCGGACAGACTGGTTATTTAATTCGTTTGTGAGAAGGAAGCTCTTATATGAAGTCTTTCCGGTATGTGTCTAAAGTACCACGTGATAAACACAGTACTGGTAAAACATAATCTACTTTATTTCTGATCACTATATGCATAATGTTGGTCATCCGATATTTTACATATTTTTCTCTGAAATTTTAACTCATTGAAATTAATCTGTGTGTGGTAATTAAATTTCCACAAAAATACATGTTTTTTAAAGTATTACTATTTGAAAAAATTAGAAAAGAATTACAAACAGTAGTATAAATTATAACGGAATAGAGGAAAACGAGGTCGCTGATTTCCTAGCTGAAAAAGGGGTTTGCTAGTAAATGAGGCCGTCCCCTAAAAAGGGTGTCTGTTATACAGCTAAATAACTAAGAGTCGGCCTGTCATTCCGTTAAGAACCTAAGAGTGGTATTATAATTAAAAACACTCTTAGGTGCTCCTTCTTTGAGGATGCTTTCGCTTAGAAACGATCACAAGCCCTGGTGCGATCCTATTCGTTGTATCCCTGAATGGCCTAGAGAAAAACCGTTGGCATTGCTACGGCTTTCCTGTCTTGATTGTCTCCGCAAGCACCTTCACAGAATTAAACTAACTCCTGACCCTCTCTGCCTGCTGTGAGATAACCAGCAAGAAATGGACATGTCTCACCTTGCTTCCTGTTTCTTTAATGAAGCGTTATTTGATTGCCAGACTTAAGATCAACTGATGTCATTTATTTCTATCTTGTTCTTTGTATTTTATGATATCTGTTGTCCTATCAACTTTTCGTTGAAAACAAAAAAAAAAAGTTTAAATTCTCAAATAATTTACAAATATTTTGGCAAAGAATTTTCTTTGAAATTATTTTTTATCTTGTGCTTAGCAAATATTTTTGAAAAAGTTAATTAGTTATAATCTGATTCGTTAGCATTTTATATTGTTAATGATAGATGCCATCTGGTGGTGTGATTATTTCCTTTCCATTAGTTTGTTTCAATTGCTCAATTATATAGATAAATTTATTCATTACATTCTAATTTTTTTGTTTATAAAAAAAATTAGAAATAATTTATATGTATTATGGGCCCAACTATAACTTTAATTCGTTATCAAATATTTTACAGTCACATTAGACGGGGGGGGAAGGGGGTTATTATATTTATTACTTTGCAATTAAAAAAAAAATTCCTAACAAAATTGATCAAAACTAAAAACAAAAAAATTATTTTCTCTATCATTATGAGAAACGGAGATGAATTATCTGGCGATCCAAGACATAAGTTGTTCTGCAAACATGTTAATAAAAAAAATATTAAATTGTTCTGCAAATAAATTAATAAAAAAATAATTTTCTTGAGTCGAGAAACATCAGATGAATTATATATCCATCCTGTGATATACGTTTTTTTAATATTTTTGGTGATAAATTAAAAAATGTACATCAAAATGCTTAAATATATTCTATAATAATTTTCTTTTGATGTACCTGATGTTTGGATTCTGACTGATAGTAAGAGCTCAATACAGTATTTGAAAAATTGGCCAAGCATCCTGGACAGATTGGGGCAGGATATCGTTTCTAAACTAGCTGTTTTGGACCAGATCGCATCGGTGTGCTTGCAGTGGATTCCCTCCCATGTGGGCATCTACGGAAATGAAATTGCTGATCTGCTCGCTAGGGAAGGTTGCGAACTTCCCAAAGCTTCTTCTTCCAATCTGTTAGCTTCAGAGGTTCATTCCATGACTTTAGCCAGAGTGAATACCTCGTGGAGGTCGCCACCATTCCATGCATGGTACGCAGCTAAATATCTTGGTATGTCCTTGCAGTCTCCTGTCCTAGATCTGCACAAACGGCTTTAGCTAGACTAAGGATTGGCCACACTAAGAGTTTGACCTTCAATGGAGACGAGAAAATATTTTACCCTTTGTCATTGTTCGGCCACCGCGTCTCCCTCTCATCTCATCGATTGTATTGGTGCCTCTGTGATGCAGCTGTTGAATAAGGGGAGGACGACCGTTTACGATCTATTGATGCAGCATGATCTACTGGACTGGTTTAGGATTCTAAATCAAGGGGATAAGCAACAACAGAATAATTTTCAATATTTTTTGCAAAAAATAAAAATTTTAATCCAAGACATGAGTTGTTCTGCAAATATATTAATATGTTCTCTTAATATTATGCATAGGTATGAAACAAACCTGTGGGTTGGTGCGATACAAAGATCACCGGCCAGAGAAAGATGATGACGCACCTGCACTGTACCGTAAAGCAGGTGGCATCCCTGTCACCGTAACTAACGTTCCCGAACTGTGCATGTGGTGGGAAAGTGCCTGTAAAGTCTACGGTCGGACAAAGAGTCCCTTTGACGTCACAAGAACAGTGGGTGGGAGTACTGGTAAGCACCTTCTGTGATCATTTCTAATGAAATGATTTCTAGTTTCTAAGCCTACCTACACACTAATAGCCGATGACACTGAAGTATGTAACCAAAAATGATGATGATTTATAAACAGATTTTTGATAAAAATCTATTATTTAGCAAGTGGGAGGAAATTGAATGAAATCGGCTTATTAGATTTCCAATCTTGCTATCAATATGACGGCATTTTATAAATTGGGATTAAATTATGATTTAAATTAAAATATTGCTAAGCGGAAACCACGGTGTAACATCTCGGTCTATACTAGACCTATAACGGCATCAAGATGAGGGCCACTTTCAGGATCATGGGAACACTTTAATTTTCCTTTACAAGCATTACTATATATATATATATATATATATATAGTAATGCTTGTAAAGGAAAATTAATATATATGTATATATATATAACTATGAGTTATTTACAATAAAATGAAAACTAAAGATATAAATTTGATTCATAAATGCAGTTCACTCCAAAGTCGGCTATTTTCAGAGTTCTCGAGTCAACGACGAATCTACTTCACCAGGTCTGCGACAGAGCTTAATTATCACACAGCGTGATGCATGAAACCACAAAGGGTTCACTTTGTAAACAGACAGAAACTCCGGCCTTGTTATGTCCCTTCAGAGAAAAAGAGAAAAACAATATTTCTTGCCGATTCTTCGCAGAACACTCTTCTCTCCTTCTCTGAAAACCTCCCTTTAAGAAAATCCATCAAGGGGGATGGTCAGCTTCCCTCATTTCTTATTGGAGTGGACACTTCCTCAGCCCCTGGTCTATCACCAATCACGACACAGCAACTCATCAAGTAGTCCATATGTAGTCTGCAATTGTTTCGACCTGAGAAGGTCGAGAGACAATCGCTAATTTCATGAGGTCTCATGAGGAAAAACTTCTGTCAAAAGCCATCTTGGCGTATATGAAATAAAGGGGACCAATTTGAAATCGGCGATTATTTCTGAATTACTACTCTGTATCTGCTGATCGAAAATTACCATTCTCACACTTTTATTGGCACTTCCTTATTCGTACGGTTCCCTTTTATTTCATATACGCCAAGATGATTACTAAAAACGAATTCTTTTAATTAATTCATTTATTATTTAAAATTTCATGATGTTATTTTTTAAGTAACAATTTGAAGTCGGATGGTTATTTCTGGGTTACTCTGCATCTGCTGATCACTTCAATTGCATTAAAAATTGCAATTTTTATTCTATTTATTGGTACTTCTTTATTTATACGGTCCGCTTTTATTTCATATACGCCAAAAGGATTACTAAAAACGAATTCTTTTAATTAATTCATTTATTTTTTATAAATTCATACTGTTTTTTTTTAAATAACAATTTGAAATCAAATGATTATTTCTGAATTATTACTCTGTATCTGCTGATCACTTCAGTGGCATCGAAAATTGCAATTCTTACCCTATTTATCGGCATTTTCTTATTTGTACGGTCCTCTTTTAATTCATTTACGCCAAGATGACTACCAAAAACGAATTCTCTTAATTCATTCGTTTGTTATCATTTCATGCTGTTTTTTTAAGTACCAATTTGAAATCGAATGATTATTTCTGGATTACTCTGTATCTGATGATCATTTCAGTGGCATCGAAAATTGCCATTCTTACGCTTTTTATTAGCACTTCCTTATTTGTACTGTCCCCTTTTATTTCATCTACGCCAAGATGACTACCAAAAACGAATTCTTTTGACAGCAACTGATAACAATAAATAGAGCTACAGACCGTTTGTCGTTTTTTAATAGGGCGCTAATTTAATGATTAACAGACAGCCATACTAATAAGGAAGTACTTATTTTTCTTTTATTTAACGTGAATACACTGTTCTGAAAAGTTAATTCAAATCATTATTAATATGGTGTCAACATTTTGTACAATACAGTATTTAAAAATATAGTTTCAAATTCACACTATTACATTTTAGGTGGTGAAGGTGCAATAATCACATCTGCTGGCGCACTCTTTGGCATAGGAAACGATATTGCTGGCAGCATAAGAATTCCTTCATCTTTCTGCGGGATTTATGGTCACAAACCATCAAGAAGTATGCTTTGTTTATGCATTACATAACAAAACAAAACAAAAAGCATTTTTTTTAGCCAAAAGTTTTAAAAATTTAGGTGATCACTAAATGGAATGATTGCATATTGACAGTATCCAGTTCAAAATATTGTTGATTCGCCACAAAGAATCTTCTAAAAAAAGTGACAATAACAAATTTTAAGTCTGACGTTTTAAACGCTAAAATAAAAGCAGATTAGTATATTTTTAACTAAAATGTGTATGTGTGTGTGTTGATTAAAATTAAATAATGTGGGGTGTTACAAATATAATTAAAAAATGTGATTAATTAAGTATTGAATTGATTACATAATGCGAGGTGCTTCAAAGATAACAGTTTAATAATACTTTAATATTCAAATAAAAACAATTTCGGCAAGGTGTCATTCATCATCAACTATTATACACAGTCCAGTCACATTAATGTGACCACCTACTTTGGACGTCAACGTGAAATAACCAATCACAAAAGGCAGGTAACAGCACATAGCAGTGGAGTGTATATAAAGGATGTCCTAGGGCATCGGAAAGCATTTTAATCGTTGGCGTAATGCAGAAACGTAGCGATTTATCCGACGTCCAAAAGGGTATGGTTATTGGCTTTCGGGTCAAGGGTGGAAGCATTTCGGAAACGGTTAATTTTATGAACTGTTCTCATGTCGCCGTGGTAAAAGTATACCATGCATGGCAAAATGACACTATCCAAAATCAGCGGCGTGGCACATGTGGTGCACCACGGGCTATAGATGACAGAGGCGAACGAAGGCTACGGAGATGCGTTCGAGCGAATAGACGTGTAACTGTTGAGAAATTGACCGCCCAAATGGACCAAGGGGCTACCAGAGTGTATCCTCAATAACGAGTCAGTGAACGTTGCTGTTCACGGCCCTCCGCAGCAGATGCCTGGTTAATGCACTTATGCTGACTGCTGTTCATTGGCGACGAAGGTTGGAACTCGCATGCCAGTACCGAAACTGGACGTCCACAGAGTGGCGACAGATGGCTTTTTCCGATGAATCACGTTTTATGCTCCATCGAACAGATGGACGTTGGCGTATACGGCGTGAAACGTCTGAAAGCAAACACCCTGCAACAATTGCCGGAAGGATCCAAGCTGGGGGAGGGAGCCTTATGGTTTGGGGAATGTTTTCCTGGCATTCACTGAGTGCACTCATCATTGTGGAAGGCCCGATGGATCAGCACAAGTACGCATCTATCCTTGCGGACCATGTTCCATCCCTACATGCGAATTATTTTTCCTCAGAATGATGGCATCTACCAGCAGGACAATGCGAGGTGTCATACTGCTCGCAGTGTATGTGTGCGGTTCGAAGAGCACCAGGATGAGTTTATCGTACTCCCCTGGCCAGCAAACTCACCATATTTAAACCCAATCGAGAATCTGTGGGTCCACCTCGATTGGGTTGTTTGCGCCATGGATCCTCAACCGCGTAATCTAGCGCAGCTGGCCACGGCATTGGAGTCGGCAATGCTCAACATCCCATTGAACACCTTCAGAAACCAATTGACTCTCTTCCTGCACGTCTCGCAGCGGTCTGCTCTGCCAAAGGTGGTAATTTTGGCTTTTGACAGGTAGTCGCATTAATGTGACTGGACATTAATGTGACTGGAGTTTGAACTGGGGAGAATCATCGGCCTTCGTGAAGCTGGATTGTCTTATCGTGCAGTAGCCGCTCGTGTGCAGCGTAACAGCAGCACAGTGATGCGTCTTTGGAAGCAGTGGACGGACGAGTGTCGGACAACTCGGAAATCCGGGAGTGGACCCCGAAATGTGACGTTAGCTCGCTATGATAGACACCTGGTCCGCATGGCGCTGACGGACCGTACAGCTTTCTCTAGACAATTGGCAGCACAGTGGTCAACAGCTACAGGTGTTTCATTGTGTGCTTCATCAATTCGTAGACGTCTGCTACGAATGCGCGCAGTCAATGCGTGGACTGCGCGCAAGGACTCTTTTATACAGGATCCCTCTCACGCTAAACCATCGCCGCCAGCGGCTACAATGGGCCTCTCAGCATAGAGACTGGCGTGCTGATTGGCAGCATGTCGTGTTTTCTGACGAATCCCGCTTTAATTTGTGGTACCATGATGGCCGCATTCGGGTCAGACGCTATGCCGGTGAACTCCACCTTCCTGAGCGCATTATCGAACGCCACAGTGGACGAACACCCGGATCGGAGTTATGATCTGGGGTGCCATAGCATATCATGGACGATCTCAATTGCTAAGAATTGTGGGCAATCTGAACAGCAACCGGTACATCAGTGAAGTTCTACAGCCCCAAGCTGTTCCCTTCCTTCAAAGCTTGACAGGCGCTGTATTTCAACAGGACAATGCCCGCCCTCATATCGCTAGGACTGTTCAATCCTTCTTTGCAACGCGGCAGGTACAGCTTCTTCCTTGGCCTGCGTATTCCCCGGATATGTCGCCGATTGAACATGTGTGGGATTTCGTTGGTCGGCATCTCGCTCGTGATGCTCGTCCTGTTGCTTCTGCAGACGAACTTTGGGTGCGCATACAAACAATATGGAATGCTCTTCCCCAGGCAGACATTCAAAATTTGTTTGACTCCATGCCACGCCGTGTAGCAGCACTTATTGCGGCGCGTGGTGGCTACACAAAATACTGATTCCGATCTCTTGTTATTGTTTGTTTGCTTTGAACATTTAATCATTTATTTGTACCACTACCACTCAACTGTGTATTAAATTTCATTCAGTTATGACGATTCCTTCATGGTGTTGCAATCTTCACAAACATGAGTATATATATAATAATAGTTAAGAAACAGCAATTATTCCAAAGAATAGTTTTTTTTATAAGAGTGTCAGGCAGCATAAGACTTGGAAACTGGATAATAAACCTTTAGTTTTGAGAGATTTTTTGTACATTGAATTTTCATTTATTCTGTGCATTATTATCGCTCAGATATATTTATATGCAATTTTATTTAATCTTTGTTATTCTTGTTTTCATTAATGTCACATTACGTGCTTATTTTCTTTTTGATGTATCGCTGCTTTACTTTGTTACGATTTCGCCTAATGTCCTCCCACGTGTTTTTCGAGTGCAATGACCTGAGTCTCAATAAGAAAGGACCCTTGTGAAAGAGTTGGCACTCATTCATAACGACTCACCAGTATAGTTGTAAAAAAAGGGACACCATTGATCTACAGAAAATAGGTCAAAGAAAAGTTCGTTGGACTTTTTAGAACTGAAACCCTGAGTCTCAGTAAGTAATGTAAACCTCTCTTTAGAAGTGGAGGTTGTCTAAGGGTGGGATTCTGAGCTTATACGTTTTGATTAACACAGAAGCATGAAATCTACTCATCTCCAATCGTTTTAGCTATAGGAAGTGTAATCTAATATATATATATATATGTATAGTAACAGAACTCGGCATATACTATCCTGCTAAAAAGAATGCATTGTAGAAAATTACATATCGCCAATACGAATTACATATCGAAAATTACATATCGAAAATACATATCGCCAATCTCATTTTCATGGATATCCTTTGAACGGTGTATAATATGAAATCTGCAAGTAACGATAGAGTGGATAGCGCGAACTTATTTTCCATACTCGAATACATATTATTACCAATTTTTATAGCGATTGAGTGATCGGTACAGAAGTTGATATACTGCAGCTCCATCTGGTGGCTACTTACAATAAAGGAAATAGCATAAAAACATTCTCCATGTTTTGTCAAACACACACAAAAAATTTCATATGAATCGGTAAAACCGTTTAGGAGGAGTTCTGTGACAAACACATATACAGAAGAATTATAGATATAAAAATAACTGTAGCAATATAACTATATATATATATATATATATACGTCTTCCTATATTTGGTATTATATTAAATAGGAGCAAGCCATACAAAAAGCCATCTATATATGTTCGTGTTTGATCATTTTCCCCTAAAATGAATATGATATGTCATCTTTTAAGAACCAGAAAGATTTACATGAAATTAGTGGAAATTTTGAAACTGTTCATCAAATTAAATGGAGGTGTCTGTTGTTTTCAAACGCCTTTCACTTTGATCTTACTTATTTGCCATCAAGACTGTAGATATGACGCAAATACAGTGTGTTCCGAAGATGTACCCAATGGGTCTGTTGTCCTGTACCCTCGTCACAACTATTTTAAACATACACAACAAACAATTCCATCTGACTCGGTTTGAATTATCCTCCTAATAGAGATCAACAGAAAGATTCTCAGGACCTACGGGATTATTGTGCCTATCCTCGGAATAGACACAGCAGCTTTTAGTTGGAATTCGCTTGTCTGGTTTCTTTAATTGTTCAAAACTCAAGCTTACTATTCACTAGATTATACCGAATCTTTTTAAATAATGGTTTTCTTTATTTCCAATGGCGAGGAGTACATACAAATAAGCAAATACAGCAAAGAAAGAACTAAAAACATCAAAACACAGTAAAAGAAGTAAAGGCCGAAGTCATCACCCCAAGAGCTCTCTTGCACTAGTTTGCAATCTCGGAGTCAGTTCCATGAAGTGTCTTGGAACATTGGGGTGTTTTCTATTCATAGGCTCTTTCAAGCCACAAAGACGACAGTAGGGATGGTCATATACATTAGGATATAAGTGTTCACCCAGACAGTCATGTCCTGTTAAATGTCTGAAATGAGCTACAGCATTTCGGCGAGGCTTGTCTGGTATTGTATCTAGCTCTGTCACATTCCAATTCTTACTCTTTACTCTCTTCTGTAGCTCTAAAAAGATCCTCATTTTCATAATGTTTCATATATTGTTTACTAGTACTTTTACATACTAGTTTTACAGAATAGTACGATATTCCAGAATAATTTGGTTGAGACAATTTAGTGCAAGGAAATCAGACTGCTCGTTACCGCAGATACCGCAGTGGCTTTATAAAGAATAGTAAACTCAAATATCCTAACAATGCAGCATTTCCTTTCGTGACACTGATCTAATCTTGAGTTTTAAAACAGCAGTTACATAAATTGCTGTTGCAATGATAATTAAAATTTCCTAAAACAAAGAAGAAATGGGTTCGTTTTAACAATACAAATTTTTGAGCATTTATAGATCTATATTTGAGATCTGATTTATTAAATCTTTCTTTAATCCATGCAGGTGTGATATCGAATATGGGAAATTTCCCTTTGGACCAGTATAAGCTCGAAAAGGAAGACCGAACCAACGACTTCGTGAGCACGGGACCCATGTGTCGCTATGTCCAGGATCTTCCGCTTCTTTTCAAGATCTTATCTGATAACGATCAGCGATTACAGTTGCAAGAAAAGGTAAAATATTTTAAATATTTAGCTATAAAACAGGGTCTTAAAATTGTAACAGACTGCTTAACGCCGTTTTGACAAGGGATCACGTGATGGCAGGATACCATTCCATTGATTCAATCATCCACCTGTTACATAAAGTTGTGTGTTCTCCAGCCTGTGCCCCAAGTATCTCACCCCAACCACACTGAGTTACAATCTGTTTGTCCAACCTGCAGATTACACCTATCAAAATTACTTAAATACTAATGTTTCTTTCGTATATTTATTGTTTTGTAAATTTTCGGGTAATTTCTATCAATAGTATTTAGTCACTAAAACACTATTAAATAAATATTAGCTGTGCAGTCAAATTTTGTTCAACTGCAATGTTTGATAACTCATGCAAGCCTGCGCGTAGTTGAGTATCGAGTTTTCGGCTTAGAAGTGGAATCATTCCACGGATCTATAATTATGCCTTAAAATGTGTTAATTCTATAATTCTAAGTGTATGTTGTTAGTGCGTGGGCAAATAAAGCCGTGAGTTCTCAAAACTATCTCAAGTCTCAAGCCAACCACAACCAGTTACAATGCAACTGCACTTTACAATACAGCTGCATCTGATTTCATTAATTTTTATTCATGTAATTGTTCATTTCAGGTAAATTTCCGGAATGTAAAAGTGTATTACATCAAAGAATTCCCAGGTATACTGAATTCAGCAGTTCCAGCGATGAAAAAGGCTATTAGAAAGGTAAAAGAGTTTTTAATCACCATGGGAAGTCAATTTAAAATTTGGATTTTAAAATATATTCATTTTTATTGTAATAAACATTTATTTCTACGTAGTAATGTAAATCAAAAAAAGTTAACTGATGCATATAGAAATAAACTCATTCATTAGTTAAGTCTTTGAAAGAAAATTTTTATGTATATTTTAATAGTATTTTGAACGCTGAGCATGGTACATTAAAATGCATTTGGAAAAATTCAGAAAGAATTGACATTCGGACATTGGTAAAACACAAGTTGTTTTTAAAATGTATACATTTAATTTGTAATAAATATTGCAAACTTTACTATATACACTATTTAATTCTGTTTTGTACTGAAGTTTATAATTTCGAACGTTGTTGTTTAATTCAAAATTCCTATGAATTTAATAGAGAGTACTAATATTGAATAAAAATGAACATTGATTTATTCTCGACATTTATTTTCAAATGAACGAATTTCCTTTTAAAAAAACGAAACTTTTTCATGTTTCAAAAATTTTGATTTTTTTAGTACTTTAAGTTAATAAAAAGGGATTTAATCTGCCTTACATATAAATTCATAAGTGAATCTGGCATTCTTTACAGTAGACTTTCTTATTATAGATTTCATAAATATAGTCGTAGACTTTCTTTCTTTCTTTTTAAATACAGTAAACTTACTTAACATATACTTTTTAAATATAGTAGACTTTCTTAATATAGACTTTATAAATGCAGTAGTAGATTTTCTTAATATAGACTTTATAAATACAATAATACTTTCTTAATATAGACGGTTTAAATACAGTAGTTGACTTTTTTAAGTAGTAGAGTTCTTTCTTATATAGTCTTAATTTAGACTTTATAGCATATTTGAAATAAAGTAAATTTATTTTAAATACAGTGATAGACTTATTTAATATAGACTAAATACTGTAGTCGGTTTACTTAATATAGACTTTATAAATACACTAGTAGACTTTCTTAATATAGACTGTTTAAATACAGTAGTAGACTTTCTTAATATAAAATTTATAAACACAGTAGTAGACTTTTTAATATAGATTTTATAAATACAGTAATAGACTTTCTTAATATAGATTTTATAAATACAGTAGTAGAGTTTTTAATATAGACTTTATAAATACAGTAATAGATTTTCTTAATATAGACTTATAAATATAATAGTACTTTCTTAAAATACTTTATAAATACAGTAGTAGACTTTCTATATATAGACTTATAAATATAATAGTACTTTCTAAATATATTTTATAAATACAGTAGTCGACTTTCTTAATATAGATTTTATAAATACAGTTGTAGACTTTCTTAATATAGGCTTTTTAAATACAGTAGACTTTCTTAATTTGTGAATAAATGTAATTATTATTCAAACATAGCTGAAGACATTTTTTTTAAAACTTTATCCTTTATTTTTTCCAGGCTGTTAAGCACTTTGAAGAACAATTTGGTATTAAGGCATCTCCTATTAACTTTCCCGAACTGAAATACGGCTTTGATATTTGGGAATGCAAGCTTCTAGAATACGATTTTCCAGGTATAACTTATCTTTTAAAAGGGAACGACGAAAGCATCTGCTTGTGGAACGAACTCTTCAAGAATATATTTGGCTATTCAGACCATACCTTGCCTGCCATCTATAACGGAATGGTGGATCGACGAGAGAAGGACAGTTACTACCACTTCTGTTTGGATCAATTCGAGGAACTCCAGAGAAAGTTCAATGAGATTTTTGAGGAAGACGCCATAGTTCTGGTCCCCACACATCCAGAACCACCCCCTCACTATCTGATGACCATCCCCATGTATCCTAACGTAGCATACACTTGCATATTCAACATTCTAGGATTTCCCTCATCGCAGATTCCTGCAGGATCGAGCAAAGGTCTTCCTTTAGGTATCCAAGCTGTCAGTGCACCATTGAAAGATCGTCTCTCATTAGCAGCAGCGGTGGAGTTGGACAAGGTGTTTGGTGGATGGGTCACCCCATGTCCTATTGATGTCTAATGAGCAATTTGTGTATTTGGCTTGTTTGTCATTGAAATTGTATTGCAGACATATCATTGTATTGTTTGTTAGCATAGTCAATAGATTCAAGCATCCAAAATTGCTGTCCCCATCAGTTGATGCACTGGAAGTAACTTTTAGTATTCATCCACATAATTTTTTAAATCTTTTTCAATAAAATACAGAAGCTATATTTGATATATTAAATTATAAGAACGTTTATGAACATTTGTTAAATTAAGATGCTGTATTATTATTTTAAATTTAGCTGTTATATTTTATATTGATGGGGTAGAATTAGAATAAAGAATATTAAAAATGGCAGAAGAATTAAATTATTAATGACACTTTTAAAAATGTTTTTTGTACGAAGAATGTTTACTAAAAAATGCTTTTGTATAACTTTAATCAAATAAAAATTGTATGATTTTTGTTAAAATCATAGACAGATGTATTTTAATTTAATGTGGCACACATACAAACCTTTCCCATTTATACATATGCACAGAATGGCAATTGAGGAATAGGCCATTCCGGATAAGGTGGTCATCACCGAAATACAAGAACACGAAGAGAGACAGGGTTCTTTAGCGTGCCAACATGGTGGATGCTGTAAAGGTCACTCAAGCCATTTTCAACCAATCCAAGTATCGAGTGTAGCAAATTTTTTCTTTTAATTTGTTTATCATTATTGTGTTTTTGGTCTGGCCATCATACGCCTTTTAAGTTTCATTTTAGGCCACTGTTTGATGAAAATTGTTTGGTTAAACTGAAAAATATTTTGATTTGAATGTGAATAGAAAATTGTCTGCTTAACATATATATTAGATGCAAACCAAAAGGCAACTGAGATACTGGCCTTTTTGGATACTGTGGCAGATCAAAAAAGTAAAAGCACACTGTCTGTTTCTTTGGTGTGCTACATTCTACAACATGATGAATGCCAATGGTTGTCATTATACACCTAACTTGTATTTTCATCTCGTCTTTTGGGTTTCGCCTTCATTCGCCATCTGGCGTGATTTCGTTTCATATTCATGTATTTTGTAATCAAAATTATTTGTTTTGATGTATACTACTATGACTTAAAATGCCTCCAATATTTACTTAAACACCCAATATGTATCACAAATGGATATTTATCTGCTTAATTTCCTAACAGAATGCAATTTTGTTGCATTATATCTTCCTGTAAATAATTTAGGATCACAAAAGAATGAAAGATAATTAGATATACATACTAATAACCTTAACTGATTATATGAGAAAATAAATCCACAGGAATCTCGAGAAATCACTGTTATTTACAATTTGAATACAGCTGAATGCTCTATACAATAATTCAGTTTGCAAATCTGGGATCAGCACTGGAAAACAATGTTGTTGTTTCTTATCCCACTTGGTAGACAGTAACATCTAGACCAAATCCAGGACGTAACCCTGTGGCACCGAGCGCAAGTCACTCCATCAGATCGCTTGAAAACATGGTAAAACAAGAGCATTATTTTGTGGTAAAGGACTTAGTTGTTAAAATATATTTTTTAATTTCATAGCTCCTCAATAAATCCCTCCTTGTAATAATCGAATATTTTGCCTCTTTTTTTAGAATAAAAATATTATTCAGCAATGAAGACTATTAATATATAATGAAATTAGAATATAATTGATACAAAAGTAATGCTTTATCATTTATGTTAATCAACTTGAAGGGAACGAATGAAGGAAACTTGAAGCCATGAATGAAATTTGAAGGAAATGAATGAAATTTAAGGAATTTTGAAGCTTGAAGAAAATGAATTAAATTTAATTTTTGCACTTATTAAAAGACTGATTAAGGGAACAAAAGTGAAAATGAAAAAGAGCATTTACTTTTACTCGAATTAAAATATGTTGCGCAAATGCAACGTCAGTATAAAACAATTAGTGTTAAGATGCAGTCATTTTTTAAAGCTGTTATGTAGAAGAACATGTATGTACATTACATTAAAGTACATTACATGTAGTTACAGTTCGGTAGAATATGAACATAGATAAATAAACTGGTCTTGGTCTTGGCATCGGTGGCATAATGGTCCTGCCATCTATCAAAATAATAAAAATATAAATAATAAAGCTGCAAAATAATCCAAAAAGAGCGTCTAATTGCTATAAAAATTATAATGCGACATAAATATGTTTTTTATATATTAAACCTAATATATATATTGGGAAACTTCCTTTATATCACACATTAAAAGAAATTTGAAACATTTTAAACAGAAAATAAGATAAAAATCTAGAATCCTATTCCCTTTGTGCCAAATACATCTCCAGGGTGCTTAACAATGCTTTATCGCCAAATTTTATCACTAAAAATGTTCTCTTGAATACTTTTGCGTCAAAGGTTATCGCTTTTACACCGAAATTTAGCACTATTATGCCAAAAAAATTAAACTGCCTTTACGCCAAAATTTTAATGTTTTCTTTTTGCGCCACATATTGCCGCTTTAACGTTAAAATATATCATTATTTTAACAAAATTTTATTCCTAAATTGCTTTTGCGCCAAATTTAACAGCTTTATCGTCAAATTATTATGTGGAATTATGTTTTGCTAACTCATATAAATGTACAATTTAGACAAATATAATAATCACTGGAATGATAAAATTACGCAAAATTATTCGTTAATACGCCATTTTTTTATTATTATGTCAAAAACTATTTCATGTTGTTTACGATGCTAAATTCGAATAATGAAAAAAAAATTAATTAAAAAGTAAAAACAAACAAAAACAAATAATAACTTACATTTTATTCTGATATATCCTTTGTCGGAGGATCCCGTATCTATTCTTATAAAATAAATGAAGAAAACGAAAAGAACAACATCTGAAAACCACAGAAAAATTCAATACGTTCCAACGGCCTTTTTCTTCTATAAAATAACGTTCTAAGATTAAAAAGTTACATTTTTCTACGCGAATTCAAATAACGGTTGCCACAAAACAAAAGCTTTAAGAAAAAGCATTCGATCGACGTTTTCGGAATGAACTAACGTTCTAAAAATAAAAAATAGCATTTTAATTATTTCAACAACAGTAAAATGAAAATAATTACTTTATAATCAAATAGATGTTATTAATAAATTTAAAAATCGTTTTTCTTGTTTGTTTCGTATTTTCATGAGTGGCAGCATCATAAAAATTGTTTGTTTTCTGTATCATATATTGTAAACATACGCTATAAGAACAGTCTTGGAATAATCAATAATTCATCGGAATAAATATTTAAAAGGATATATATTTATGTTCTTTATTTACTGTAATTAAAAAATTCTGCAAAAAACTATCAAAGTAAAAGTAAATAGCCATTATATTGTTCGGAAAAAGAAAAGTTAAGAATTCCTCTAGAGTATTGTAACCTTGAAGAAATTGGCGGAACGTTGGCAAAATATTCCTGGTTGCAAGATTGGCGACTTCTTCAGTATTCTAAAGTACAAGTATTCTAAATTTGAACCGAAAATAGAAACCCAGAAAACGATGCTGATTCTAGATTCTCTACCATAATCCTTTTTTTTTTTTTCTTCAATTCCTTCTATTAGCTCACACTCTCCCTATATATAACTTGTTCAAATTTTCAATCGGTTAATAAAATACTTTTTATTCACCCACTCAAGTTCAAATACATTTTTTTGAACTTGTAGTGGAAGACACCGGATGTTAATACAGTTTTTTCAAATATTAATTCAGTAATTAAATTTAATTAATTAATTTTAGTTTTTTTTAGACTTAAGTTACATATATCTCCCAATAAATGGCGCCAGATAAACTTAAAAAAGTGAATGAAAATTATTTATAAAGGACTTTCTGCAATATAGTGAAAAAAAAGTAGGAATTGACATTAAATTTTTTTTATATTACTTGTTAAACAGTGAATTCAGCATTATTATTGCACTGTTGAGAAACCTGATGGCCAAATAACTAGTCCCGACGGTGCTATGGATATTTGAGTGATTCGGAATTCCCTTTAAACCATTGGCCCCGTCTAATATAACGGTAGAACATTGGTCATAGGGATTTTATGGTCATGGAAACAAAACTAATATAAAAATACAAAATATCAGAAAATATTATTCTAGTAAAACTTTTCTTGTTTATTATAAACATTTGCTATATATTCATAATTACATGATTTGAGATTAAAATAGAAAAGAATTACACAAAGAACATACACATTAAAATAATTTTATTTTCTTCAAATAAAAATTCCATGGAAATAATTTGTCAAACAAGTAATAAATATACATACAAAGTAATATGCTATAATGTAATAAAATTAAATATTTACATTACAAGCAATTTTTAAGAGTATTTTTTGCTGGGTGTATTTAATAGGCAAGTTGAAAATGTAATTTTCAATTTATAAAAAGTACTAAACTCGTAAAATTTTATAACAAATAAAAAAAATGATGATGAGTATATATTCTAAAACTATTGTGAAATAAAAAATATCGAACAATGACTTTTTTAATAAATAATCACTTTAAATCTCTTATTAGTCATATTTGAAATGTTTGTGATGAAAATGGTGTAATTTGCTTATGTTGCCCAGATAATATCGCTTTTTTGTTTTATTTTTATCGATTAAAAAAAATACTGGAAATATTTATTTTGAATATTTTAATTAATTTTGATGAAAATACTTGTGATGTTCAAATAATTTCTGGTTTTTGAATTTTTATAGATTAAAAAATTCTGGCAAAATTTATTTTGAATATTTAAATTAATTTAAATTAATTTTGATGAAAATGGTGTAATTTGCTGGTGGTGTCCAGACAATATCTTGTTTTTGAATTTTTATAGAATAAAAAAATACTGGCAATATTTATTTTGAATATTCAAATTAATTTAAATTAATTTTGATGAAAATGGTGTAATCTGCTTGTGATGTACAGATAATATCCGGTTTTTGAATTTTTAAAGATAAAATTCTGGCAATATTTATTTTAAATATTTAAATTAATTTTTTATGGACAGATTCGACATTAGAAAATATTTAAACAGATTAATCACATCTATTATTATCAAATCATTTATAGTGTGCAATTTCAAACTGCCGCTCATATTTTTCTGGTAAAGTGTGATTATTATTTACCAATGAATTTTTAACTGATCAGAGCAAAAAAACTTTGGATTCTTATCATTATATCTGGAATGGAGATATATATTAAAACATGTACTTAAAAAAAGATAAATTAACATTTTTAATGATTATTAACTAAAGATGAATTTTCAATTCGTTCAAAATGTCAGACCATTATACTATAATTTCAACAAACTCGTACAGTAATCAAATGCAAGCATTGCTTGTTAATGTGAAATCTACATTCGCAGTCGTACACCAAACATAACGGATTGATTCAGTCAGTAACAGGAGATGGACTAACCCATCCACCAAACACCTTATCCAATTCCAGGCCAGCTGCCAAAGTCAGATGGTCTTGGTATTGCCTACTGATGGCCTGTATGCCAATGGGCACACCATCACTAAATCCAGCTGGGATTTGTGTGGAGGGATATCCTAGAATACTGAAAATGCAGGTGTATCCAATATTGGGGTACTTGGGGATGGTGGTGAGGTAATGCATGGGTGGTTCACATTGAGTTGGAAGCAAGAAAATGGCATCTCCCTGAAGCATCTCCTCAAACTTTCGTTTGAGGTCGTTGTATTTCTCCAGACATTTGTAGTAAAACTTATCTTTTTCGCGTCTGTCCACCATACCGAAATAGATGGCTGGTAAAGTGTGGTCGGAGCAACCAAACAGACACTTGAAGAGTTCCCAGTGAAGGTTTATTTTACCTTCAGGAGCCAGAGCGGACTTGAAGGAAGGTCCACCACATTCGAGAAGCTTGCATTCCCACATGTTGAAGGCGTAGGCCATTTCTTTTATGTTCGCGTGGATGGCTGTCACTCCATATTCATCCTCAAAGTGCTTTGTTGCCTAAAAGAATGGATAATTGATAGAAATATTTCATAAATTGGTATGGTACATTGTTATAAAAAATATTTTTTAAAAATCGAGGGCTTATATAATGATAAAAATCGAAAATATCATTATTATTTATTGTATAAGTAATTCAGACAAACATTTTTCGTAGATTTCGTCTTTCAGTATATACCATTTCATTTTAATAAGGGTTTTAATGAAGTGATAGAAATATTTCATAAATTGGTACATTGTTATAAAAAAAAGGTTTAAAAATCGAAGGCTTGTATAGTAATAAAAATCGAAAATATCGTTATTATTTATTGTATAATTCATTCAGACAACATTTTTCGTAGATTAGGTCTTTCAGCGTATACCCTTTCGCTTTAATAAAGATTTTAATGAATTGATAGAAATATTTCATAGACTGGTACATTGATTTTTAAAAATCGAAGGCTTATGTATAATAAAAATCGAAAACATCATTATTATTTATTGTATATGTAATTCAGGCAACTTTTTTGTAGATTTGGTCTTTCAGAATACACCATTTCGCTTTAATAAATTAATTGACAAAAAAATGCATATCAATCACAAAGGATATTCATAATAAGTCAGTAAAAAGTATACATAAAATCTTTTCTAACCTTTTTCATTGCCCTCTTGATGTCTGGTGTAGATCTCTGCAAGAAGTCTGGAATTTCTTCCATGTAATAGATTTTCACTTTTCGAAAATCAACCTTCAAAATGAATGAAAATTTAAACATAAAATGTTTTCATTATGTTCATAAATGTTTTCATTATTTATTTAAGAGCAACAAGATTTGTATTAATGATAAATTTTCAAATAAATTAAAAATAATTAACATTTTTAAATATTTCCTATTTTGCTTCATACCATCACGCCAACAGAATTTTTTGTGGGTTAAAGAGTTTATAACAATTTATATAATGAAAGGCATAAAAAGTTTTATATTATTCCATACTAAATAAAATAAATTAAAATGATAATTTTTTATTAAACGAATTACAGTATGCAGAAAAAATGGATTCATTGTGTAAAATTAAAAATACTATAATGTAGTGTGCGTCGTTTGTTTGTTTGTGTAGCTGGATCTGGGTGTGGTTGGATTGAGGCACAGGTTTCAGAACACACAGCTTTATTTACAAGCACATAATCACGATATTAACATTACAATTAAAGATACAGCATGTAGCACATTCAAAAGATATACTGAGTGAGAGCCTGTAGTCCAATAAATACACAGGATTGTGCTAACTAGATTTTCTCTCGAGGTGAGAGACTGTAAATGAAACGTCTCTAAGGCAGCAGGGCCGGTCTCGCTGTAAGTCCTCTCTGGTAAGAGCCTCGATGCCTACTGAGAATTTCTTCTGAACGATGCAAGGGGCGCTGCAAGAGGCGTAGAAGGTAACATGGTTGCTTACGTGGAATCACTGTTACAGTAAGAGTTTTGTTTTTAATGTGTATAAAAAAACCATTATTATGTATGTAAACTTCTAAGAGGTAGTCATTAAACCATTAATTTGTTGACAATTTTGAAATACCTTCTCGGTAGACCTCAGTAAGGATCCACCGGTCTTCCCAAAACAAAATATAGCCAATCGGGAAGAGTTCAAAGTTGATAGATCCTCCTTTCAAAGACGGTGTGACTTTGAACTTCGCATATTTTTTTCCGCCCGTTAGACTTTGGAACCGATAATGGGGAAAGGAAAGAATCAAAAGGGAGTGTGCTGTGTGGTGCGAAAATTTCCAGGCTGACGGTGCATAAAACGGTCGAGAGAAGAGTTCCAAGCAGTATGGATAGTACAAAGAACAAACTGGCTTTTTAAGATGAATTCGTAAATACTGATTTGATAATAATTGTGTTTTATGTGCTGCAGTTGTGTTGTCTTTGCAATGTTCATAAATATGCTGTAGTTATTTTAAGACATAATTTAATTTGTATCCACGAACAACACTGAATCAAGACCACAAGCATATCAGGCCTTAACTTATACTGTCTGAAACCACAGAAGTTTGGAAATAATACTTTCTAGGAAGGCATCAAAGGGTTCAAATTCTCCATCAAGTTCTCTCAGAATGGTTTTTCCATATTTCCGTTGGTTCATTTATTTCATTTTTTCCATATTCCGTTGGTTTCGGGTTTGTACTACACCTTTAATCAAGACTGAATTTGTTAACCTCTAAGCAATCTCAAGCCCATTTTATAAAAGTTAATGCATGGAAATAGTATAAGTACGTACCTTTGCATTCCAGTTAACTTTTTTACTGTTGTTGGACAATATCCTGGTCAATAAAACAAGATCTTGAGCATAGCGGCACATCGGACCAGTGCTCACAAATTGATCAAATTCGTCATCAGAATCCGGAAAACAGCCCATATTCGATATCAAATCTGTTGAATAACAAATTACATTCTAATTACACTGCATAAAATTACTTTTGCAACAAAGAAAAGAATTCTCACTGGAAGTCTCTGACTTGCCAGTGAGAATTCCCACTTTTAATTTTGTAAGTACGTATTCAAGAATCAATGGAATTCCATAACAAGGGAATTTAAGAATATCCCAGTGGCACATGGGTGGCAGCGGGAATTCCCACTTTTTATTTTTTAAATACCTATTCACGAATTAGAAATCGGGAAGTCCCTAGCATCGGGATTAACAATTAATCCCGATGATAGGGACTTCTGTTTCTATTGCTAACAGTTTTGCTGACAGTTTCTATTATTATTACTACTAAATGCGATATACTTTTCATACAAATAAATACGTTAAAAATCATGATACCCATTTTTTAAATTTATCACTTTAGCAAATTAAATGTATTAAATAATTAATAAATTTCGTAATAAATAATAAATTTAATAATAAATAATTTACTTTAATAGTAATTTATAATAATAATTTATGTAAATTAATTAAAATAAAATAATTTATATAATTATAAATTATTATCAATTATCATAATATATTATAAATTATTAAATAATTTATTATAATAACTTATAATAATTTAATAATAATTTATTTACTTATTTAATAATAATTAATTTACTTTATTTTATAATAATAAATGTTAGGCCTTTCTTGTACTGATAGCCTCTCTGCTTCGGCCGAGGCCCGTGGCAACTAGCCCATCTTGCTACCCTATTGTTACACCACTGCTTGTAGGGGAATTTAAATTATTCACAATATTCCTGTGATTTATAAAACTAATAAAATAACTTTCATTTGGGCGATTACTATGAGTCATTTTAATTCATTTTATTTACTTAAAGATCAAACAATAAAAAATGTTCCCCAAAAGAAAAGTACAAAACTATTCAAATTTCTTGTGTTCAAAGACAGAAAAGGTTAGAGATTAAAATGAAATGCGAAGCTATAATCTAATATCTCTGAGCTTAAAAGTTAATGACAATTTTTTGAATTCCTTTACCTCTTGAAGGCTTGTGACCATAGATTCCACAGAAAGAAGCTGGAATACGGATGCTTCCTGCAATGTCGTTTCCGATGCCGATCACAGCTGCGCCAGCTGCTATGATTGCGCCTTCACCTCCTGGAAGAACAATGCAAAGTTTAAATAACATATTCAGCTATCGATCCTTTTATATATAAAACAACATATTTATTTTTCTGTGAATCTGTTTTCTTAAAATTTAAAAACTACAATACTTTGGACAATTTTTTCTTTCAATTTGTATGGCTCGTTGCAGAAATTATGGAAAATTCTAGTCATTTATTAACCACATAAAAAAAAGTGTAATCAAATATTTACACCTCTAGAAAGCGGCATCTTATTTTTTTTTTTTAGTCATTCTGGTGTTACTTCATTTTTTTGTCATTTTATAACGCTAGGCACACTCTGATTGCGTCATTATGTTATTGCAAACATAGTTCAGTAGAAATTTTTACTGCCTTAGCTTCCTATCATGCTCTAATTATTTTTTATATTTTTATAATTATGGCACTGTTATTATTTTTATAATTATGGCACTGTTATTATTGTTACAGAAAGATTTTTGTTATTGTTTAACTACATATAAAAAAATCTTTAAACTGATTTTTACACCAATAGAAGGTGTTATCTCATTTTTTTTAATTCATTTTGATGGCATTTATTTATTTATTTATTTATTTTTGTCGTTTTTTAACACCAAACGCCCTCTGGTGGCGCCATGAAGTTTATTTCAAAAATAATTCTGCATAAATATTTGCTGTCTTAGTTTTCTATTCCGATCTCATTATTTTTAATATTTCTAAGGTTAAGATACTGTTTTGTTCTTTCAAAAAAGGCTAACAGATGAAAAGAGGAAGAAATCATTGGGATTCTTGGAAAAAAAGATTACTTTATTGAGACATAAAGACCATCTGAGGGTTTGCCCCTTTTTATATTTCTCAAAAACCAACTGAAAATTTTCTCTTCCTTCTGGGCCCATGCGCTGCATAAACATGGGAGGTTTCAGTTGCCGAGTTTCAATCCAATTTGTCTTGCTTTGTAAACTCAGCGGTGCTTTACAGGTCACTACGACTGTTAATAATTCTATTTCCATATTTTTGCAGTTAGTAACAAATTGGTAAGATTGTTGGCTCAAATGATAAAAATTTAAACACTGAGCAATATTTAATGCATATTCTTAGCATAGGTCATCTTTTTTTTTTTTTAACAAACATCCGCGAGATATGCTATACATCTGTTTTTTTAACATCATTGAACCTCGTGATCATCTTATGTATGCCACCGGCGACTGACGAAGGGGGGATTTTTAAAGGTAACACATTTGAAATAAAACTCGTAATACTCCTAATGTCAACCTGATTATCGATGCGAGACGTTATACACTCGTTGTTACAATAATCATAACTATTAAAAAAAAGCAAAAAAAATTAAAGTACCTGCTTGAACTTTTTTTTTTAATTTAAGGATTACACTATACTGTTTACATTATATTATACTGTTTACATTATATTATACTGTTTTACATAATATATTATAAAAAGTTTTATAAATATTTTCAAAACATGTTGTTGTGGTGTTGCGTCTAATTGTCAGCATCCTGCAGTGCTGGGCAAACAACCAATGATTAATTTACTCGACAGGAGCAGCTTCTGTTGTGATGGAGCACCCGTAGATAGAAGTCTGATTTGGCTCCTAGTCGATGAAGAAAGAAGGCAGTCCTTTCTGGAGGACTACGCCGCATTTGCATATCGTATGGGAGAAAACCTTTAAAACTCCCACAAAGTTATCCGACTAACGAGACAAGATTACAAACGCCCATAAGACACAAACGCCATCAGTCTTTTTGAAACGTTGTCTACAATAAAGCCGCCAGCGGATTGAAACCTCAGCCGTAATACTCACAAGCGGCGCACGTAGCCACTGAGCGACGAAAAAGGCTTTAAAAAATGTTGTTTTCTTTATCAGGTCGGAACTTATAAGCCCATCTTGAGCCACGAGTTGGGCATTTTCAAAACATAATAAAGATTATTGAAAATAACCATAACTTTTTGTTTTTGTACATCTGATTCCGCAATGTTACTTCAAGAACAGTTCATGAAGGAAGGACATTGCCTTTCTGTTTAATGGAAATTACCAGCATACTAGTATGTGCACTGTAGAAGATCAAACCAAAACTCTTCATCGGACAGCCAGATTCTCCATGTGAAAGGCTTACTCAACCTGCCTTGAACGCATCAAGTCTCCTCTCTTATGAATGCAGTGACTGTAACGAACGCCCGAGTACTTTTTTATGGTAGTTGCGTTCGTTCCAAACGGCAGCTACAAGTCTTTTAATTTGCTATTTAAACTGATAAAATCGTGATTAGAGACGTTGCTTACATACCCGAACTTCCACCAACAGATCGCGTATGGTCGTATGGATTCTTCGTCAAGCCGAATACGTGATTGGCACTCTCCCACCACATACACAATTCTGGAACATTTGTCACAGCATATGGAATGCCGCCAGCCTTTCGATAGGTTGCTGCTGCGTCAGAGTCTTTGGGGCACAGTCTGTCTTTGGCGCGAACCAATCCACTCGTTTGTGCCAACCCTTAAAAAAAAGTTATAAAATTAAGAGATACAATAACTAAAAATTTAACCTAACTAATATAATAAATCCGCTGGATCAGACATGTATAGCGCAGAGATGAGGGAAACATTATTTAAAGGATTATGTATATGTAAATTGTTCTACAATAGGAAGTGAGGAAGATAGTGATGGATAGTGTCGAAGAAGACCAAAGGAAAATTATTAAAAGATATTGGATGGATAGTGTCTGAAGATGCCAGTAAAGAAGAAGATAAGTGGAAGAGCTTTTCTAAATTATGTTTGTAAAAAGTGAAAATTATTAATAATAAGAAATGGAAGATATTGACATTAGAGTGAGACAGATGGAGAGCTGCTGTGTTGGAGGCCAAACCTTTGAATCATTTTTAAAAGGTATGTTTATTAGATTTGCAATATTAATATGTATTTTATAGGAAATATACAAATTCTAGTCTCAAATAAAACAAATGATGGCAAAGAGAGATTTGATATGAATGATGGCCGCTCTGGCGCTCTGTGCCACAGGTTTCGGGTTCGAATTTCTGGAGAGATCATGGATGTCGGAATCCACTTTAAACCATAAGTCTCGGTCTAATAGAACTGTAGAGCATTATAGGGCTGACAACCCTACCCTGCATAAAAAGAAAACATCTGCTGTCTCGAAATGTGCCAGTAGGCAGACGGCCTTTGCCCATCATAGAGCTGTTACGTCAATGAAGAAGAAGAATGTGTAATATATTTATTCAATTATTATACAGACTGTCTCAGTACCAGATTTACAAATTTCTAGGAGGTTATGGTTGTTCTAAAGGCATAATTTAACATGATTTTCCTTACCTTTGACTCCAATGGCTTCTTTGCAAGAAAAGGGAACTCCCAGAAGTGGTGTATCCCTGGCGATCTCGTCTTCTGATTTAGTGGTTTTTGCTAACATGGCGTCTACTGCTTTAGCTTCTTGTAGAGCGTCCTCATACCTTTCGTCTACCACTGCATTGACGTATTCGTGGACGGCACTAGATCGCTCCACGTAAGCTCTCATTATTTCTTCACAAGATAACTGTAAAATAATAACTTTTTAAATAATATAGATTCAATAAAGATACAAGAAAGAAAAAGATATAAGTTCATTTATCTTAGCGTTAATGATGTGGGTAAAATAAAGCACTAGCTAAAAGTAATATTTTGTGTGAACTCTGGAAACTTCATTACAATTTGTAAAGAAAAAAAAACCATTTAAATATATTAATTTTTTTTTTTTTTTTTTTTCGTATTGGAGCTTTCGCAAGTCCCTGTAACTCAAATTTTAGCTAATACAGGGAACGGTAAATCTAACAGATAAATGACAAGCATTTATAAATGTAAAAATTGTTTCATTTTGTGACATTTTTCCCAAGTGAAGAGATACATCATTCCTATTCTCAGAGTAAAGGAATGTATATTCTTCAGCAAGTGCATAATAACAACCTATCAGTCAATTCTGACAGCAGAGGAGCAGTGTCGTGGATATTTATACTATACGCAATTAGTGTTTTGTTCTAATGAGGACAATCTGTCACTCAAATCTGACAGCAGATAATCAGTGGCATGGATAATGATACATCATGAAATTGTCTGATTGACCTTCACAGGTTCAAACAATTACAGATGGGATAAGAACTACACCATGAGTAATTGCCGGGATTGGTGATAGATCGTGGGCTGAGGAAGTGTCTACTCCAATGATGAAGTGAGGGACGCTGACCCCCTCTCCGTTGACAGATTTTCTTAAAGGGACGTTTTTGAAGAAAAAAAGATTTTTGGAGAATGAGAGAAGAGTGTTCTGCAACGAGTCGACAAGAAGTGTTGTTTTTCTCTTTTCTGTAAGATGATTGAACAAGCCGGCGTTTCCGCCTGTTTACAAGTTGTTAGAAAGTGCTCTTGGTTTCGTGTATTACGCCGCGGGATAATGAAAGTTTGTCGCAGACCGTGTGCGTTAAATTCGTCGCAGACTCGAGAACTAAAATCTCCGACCTTAGAGATAACCGCACTTGTGAATCAAATTTATTTTTTAATTTTTAATTCTATATAAATAATTTGTAATAATCCTGAGTTCTATATATATATACAATGATTGTAAATAAAAATTAAAGTGTCACCATGAACCTGAAAGATGCTTCCTTGAAGCAGTTATAGATCTAGTATAGGCCGAAACGTTAGAATTTATATTTCTAATATAAAAGTTTCGAATTAATTATAAAATAATAATTTTCATCAGTAATCGAAGAATGATTTAAAAACATGAGTAACATACTCTACTTTAAATATTATCTGGTATAAAATTTTTCATTGAGTCTACTTCTCGTTTTCGACATTTGAGCATGTGAAAATTTTTCATGCTTTGAAATCTTCACAAGAAAATGTTTTCGTCGATTGCTAATTTTGTAAAGCTTCTTACTCTGAAAAATGCAAACGCGTCAATTGAACTGATATGTATCTCTCTCACCAATTCCAAAGACAATTTTATTCAAAGTCAACATTTGGATTTTTCAATTATAATAGCAAAAGGTAAAATGGAAATTGCTTTCTTGGCTATTTCAAAATTTTATAATTGAAGTATTATTGCTAAAATTTTACTTGAGGATGCACATTTAGATTTTATTTACCTGTCTTTTTCTTATTTTCTCGGCAAGTTCTACTGCAGTCATAAGAAGTATTTTGTTGTCAATGGGTGGCAACACCTTTGTTTTTCCCATTATCAGACGATACAAAAGTTCAACACCGAGTCAGATAGGGGTCTGGTCACGGTAAGTATGAATCGGAGGCATTCCATGAGTACCCCCAACATCTGAAATAAAAAGTCACAAATACAAATGCTATTTGTAATCTCAACTAAAAAGTTTGATATATTATTTACTATATATGTCAAATTCTATTCTTATAATAAATTTCACTTTTTATCAAAGAACCAGAAACTCCATCATGTTGTATCAATATTGTTATGGATTCTACATTTTTGCTGTAAAATAAATTCTCAGGCATCATTTTATATATTTTAAGGACTATCTTATAATCAATGTTATTTGTCTAATTGCAAAGTGTTTTTTTTACTTAAAATAAATTATTAATAATGTTAAAATATTGTGCCAATCCCTGACTTGAAGTCATTGTTTGCTGAACATCAATAGGTCACGTGTCACACCTATGTACAGTACAAACAGCCCCTTAATAGAGGTAGGGAGGACATTTTCTAACCAACGCCAATGTGACGTATAGAATAAAACCTGGGAAATTCTCATCAGGCAATCTGACTGTCAATGCCAAAAGTTTTATGCACATTATTATAATCGTCATCTGGTCTTCTCATCTATGCAAGCAGGGAATGCAATGTATATCACCAGAGGGGTAACCTTAGTTCTCCTGTAAGTTAGCTTACGGCTTGATGGCCAATTGGCTAGCGCTCTGACCTTTTACAGACTTCCACAGACTACCACAGACTTCAGGTTCGATAACTGTAACTGTAACTTTAAAATGTAGGTATAAATCTGTACGCTAGCTGCTCACGTTACCACAGGACTAAGTGCCGGGTACTAAAGTTTATTTGCTACTGAAATGGAAATTTAGCAGATTCGGCATTACCCAGGATGCAGCAAGATTATGCCATTGCAATTAGAAACCAAAGTCATAATAATAAAGTGTAAAAAACATGTTTTTATTGAGTGAAAAATAAATAATTCAAAAATATATAATTTCTTGCATCAAAATAGTCAGATATTTGAATTGCATTTGTCATCTGTATGATAGGTGATCTGTTTTAAGAATATCAATAAAACATCATGAACTATAAAAAAAAATAGAAATAATAGAAATATTTCGATATAACCTAGAAATTTGGTATCAACTATAGAAAAAAAGCTATTATCACATAAATAGGCTGTATTGAAAGGAATTTAAGTTTTTATACGTTTTAAATCGCGAATTACATAACTAAATAATCTAACTCCTACATACATTACGTGATCAAACTCCAAAGCTTTGTTATAAACCAGCATAACGATTTCAAAGAGGCTAAATACCAACTAGAGCCGGAGCTGAAATTTGTTGGCATATTTGTCTTATTGCCAGGTCATTGACATTAGTTGCCATCGTCATTTAATACGTAAGATGTAATTTAGGTGGATAACCAGTTCTATTTGAAAGAAAGTTTGGTCACTTGAAAAGGTTAAGGACAAAAACATAATGACAAAGCTCATAAATTTAAAGTGTTATTTTTTTACTTAAATTTTTTAGCTGTTAATTAATAAAAACAGCCACTTGAAGAAAAAGTGCTTCTAACTTTTATTGCAAATTTAATCTAAGAATAAAGGAGAGTTATAAATAAATTGTATGGAACATAACTTTCAAAGGAATAGCATTATAGTTATTTAAACATAACTTTCTAAGGAATAGTATTATTATTATTTAAACATAACATTAGAAGAAAAATATAATTTCAGAACATAAAGCAGAATATAATTTTAGAACATAAAATAAAGAGTAAAAACAAGTCCTTAGAAAGTTATGTTTAAATAATGATAATGCTATTCCTCTAAAGAATAGCATTATTATTATTCAAACATAACTTTAGAAGGAATAGCATTATCGTTATTTAAACATAACTTTATTCAATTCCTTCTAAAGAATATCTTGTTCATTATTATTATTTTAAACATAATTTTTTTACTTGTAGTGGAAGGAATACGGTTTTTTCATTATCGTTATTTAAACATAACTTTATTTTTTACATTATTATTATTATATTTTTTAAGTAAGGAATAAAGGTCTAAAAGGAAAAAAATAAAAGGTAAAAAAATGAACAATAGAAACATAAACAATTGTATTTCATCAAATTAAATCGATTTTATTTTTATATACATTCCACTTATTTATAGTCTTCAATCAATAGCAGCAAATACTAATATTTGCACTTTTATATCTATCCGATAAACACAGCCATTTAATTTGACAATCGTTGCTATAAAATGTTTTAATTTAATTTTTGTAAATTTTAACAACAAAAAAATTTTTAATTTTTATAAATAAATTATATAACTAATTGATCTAATAATATATTTAAGATATATATATTTATATGTATATGTAGTCTTATATTATGTACATATTTATATGTATATGTAACATATACTTATGTATATGTACATATGCATATGTATATGTTTGAACATATTTTTATGTAAATAAGCTATATTATTAATTCAATAAACACCTTTACATTTAATAATACATATTTTAAATATTATAATATATATTTAAACTTATTTTAAAAATTAGTTCTTTAAATATTATTTAACTTATAAAATAACATAAATTGTAAGAAGATCTGCTATAAATTTGGAAGAAAAAAAACAATAGAACATTCAGAATTTTCTTACCTTTCTTCATCAAATTTGATACCAATAGTTTCACTTAAAATAGTTCTACTGTTAGATAGACTTTTATGAAATAAAGAACCACTCGTCCAGTCAGAATAAATAAAAAAAGGCAAAATTGAATTTGTAAAAGGATATGTCAGAATATCACCTTGAACAGAACACCTTCCGTCATAATCTGAAGAATTACGATGGGCTATTTCCCTACTCGATTGCTTATAATGCGAATCTGCTATAGTCGGATAAAACCATGACCTTGATGGTCGTCTATCTGTGAAATTTCTTTTTCTACCTATTGGTCAAGTTACCGAACTATTTTCGTGTCAGTCTGGGAAGTTTTATTCATTTTGTTTATTTTATTGCGTCTGTACCTCGCCCTTTATTTAACCTGTCCGATTTTGTTCAAAAGAAAATCTTTTTTTTCTTTCTTTCTATGTGTCGTTCTTTATAATGGCCGCCATTACTGGTGTTCTGACATGTAATTATGCACGCATTGTGACCGATGGAACTGTAAGATTGTTAATTAAATATATAAAAAATGGTCTTATTAGGGATGAAAAAAGATGTGTGATTCGGGTGAATGGTTTGATGTTATTTTTAGTAAAATTTTCGATGTAAGTGTTCTATAAATATTGAATACAAAATGAGAGATAGAAAGAATATGATAGATATCCTATTTTTTATTTATGAAATGTCTAATAAATTAAGTGCTATTAATTTAGAAATTCTTGTATGGTACTGAAATTTAAATAAAGGCCGCATTCAAATATATTTTTTTAATTTTTTTTTCGCCTGATTTCTTTATAATTTCTTCGTGAACAACATGCAGCGCCATTACACATTACAAAGACAATGCAATTAAACTGGGAAAAATGCAATTATAAATTATAAAGCAATTATACATTATAAATGCAATTATACGTTATAAAGAAAATGCAATGTTATACATTATAAACGCAAGAATTCAAGAAATTTTATCCTGTTTTTTTTTATTTTATAAATTCATAATAAATTAATTGCTATTAATTTCGAAATTCAAGTAAAGCAACGAAATTTAAATAAAGGACGAACTCGAATATATATTTTTTTGTTATTTTTTTCTTTTGAACTGCATGCAGTGCAACTACACATTATAAAGATAAGGCAATTATACATTGTAAATGCAATTATGCATTACAAAGATAATGCGATTATGCATTATATTTTGTAATGCTCTGTTCGAGCCTTGTGTTCCATTCAAATATATCACGAAGCACCCTCCGACTATCAATAAAAAGAAGATAATAGAGAGTTTTTGCATACCGTACTTTAGAAATACGGTATTTTTTCTCCCTGGCGCGCATGCTCATAGGGAATTGCGCATGCTTATCTGTAATAATGTTTCCTATGAGCATGCGCGCTAGGGAGAAAAAAATACCGTAATTCTAAAGTACGGTATGCAAAAACTCTCTATTGTCTTCTCTGAGGACTTTTAGGAGTAGCTAACTCGAATTTTGGTATTCATATGAGAGAAAACCTGATACAATCTCACCAGACACCATTAATGCAAGAACTTGCACACTACCACTACCGTCGCGGCCCAATGACCAATTGGCTAGTTCCTTGGTACCACAGGCTTTTCAAGTTTGAATCCTGTCGGTGGCATGGATGTCCGTTAGTGGTTCCGAATCCAAGTTAAACTGTAGGTCCTGATCTAATTAGCCCAAAGTGTGCACAAAATGACTGTATAGACTGACACACCAAACCAAACTACTACTATCATACGGTCGCAACGGATTATAGCCATGTCAACAATCATTGCAACGGATGGTGGCATGGATACATACCGGAACGCTTGTGCACTCTAGAGGTTTGGTTTGGTTTGTCGCACACTTTAGACTAATTAGACCGCTACCTATAGTTTAAAGTGGATTCAGAACCACTCACAAACATCCCTGCCACGTGCACTCTAGAGGTTTGGTTTGACGCTCTACGGTCATCTTGTGCACACTTTAGGTTAAACAGACCGGGACCTACAGTTTAACGTGGATTTCGAACCACCAACAAACATCCATGCCACAGCCAGGATTCGAACCTGAAGCCTTCGGTACCAACGGCCAGAGCGCTACCCAGTTTGCACTCTAGAGGAGCAAGTTACCCTAGAACGCGAATCGTCCAATGAAAACATTTCGCGAAACGATTTCTTACTATTTAAATTTTATTCTTATTTTAGAAGGCATAAATTGCTAATCTAATAATGCACACTATTGTAAAATTCAAATAATTAACATAAACAATCATTTTCACTGTAAGGCTGAAAGGATTTATTAATTTTTGAATAGACATTATTATTTTTTTTTGTTGATGTTTAAAATGTTAATAACTACCAATTTATTCAGTAGTACATACAGTATTAATTTTTCAAAATGATTATTATATTGAGCAAATAATATTGAGTCCAACATAGTTAACATAATTAAATTCATTATTCCACCAACGACTAAGCCTTAATTTTTATATAATGTTGTACTTTCGGAAATTTAATTAGTATTCATCTTCTTCTTTTTCATTGGCGAGACAGCCCCATGGTGGACCAAGGCCGTCTGCAGATTTTAATTAGTATCATCAAATCCATATTAATGAACCTTTTTTTTTCTCCAGCCCACTATAAAAGATTCTAATAAATCAATCGTTTTTCATTTATTTATAATATATCTATTACAATAAGGAACTGCAAACTTTTTAAATTTATTTAGGAAATACATTTTTTTTCTGGACGATTGAATAATCGACGTATTTAAAAAATCTTATTTTGAGTGCATTATTATTTCACGCATATTTCTCGATCATATATATTATGTATGACTTTTTTTTTTGCATTATAAGATATAGAGGTTGCTTTTAGAACTCCGTGTTATGGTTGCTATTTTATTTAAACAGAATCGGCATGGACACAATTCAGAACATTTTACTTTCCATTTATTTTTAAGTTTTTATTTTTTATTGCATACTTGTACTAACCCATTAATTTTGAAATGATTTTTTTATTTCATTTAAATTGCATCAAACACTTACAGGATTAAAATTTAAATTACAAAATTATGGTTATTGGATATATACTGTAGTCGTTTATGATAGTTCACGATGCTCAAATTTATTATATTAGTACTTTTTATTTAGTATTTAATTAGTACTTATAGTTATTAGTTATACTTATTATATATACTATTGCTTGTTATTATTTCTTCTGTTCGCTATTATTACTATTGTTATTTTCCCGACTCGTGGCTTAGTGGCAACACGCGCCGCCGGTGAACATTAGAGCGGAGGTTCAATCAACTGGCGGCTTTGTAATAGACACTGTTTCAAAAAACGAGGAGAATTGAGCGCATTTGTGATGCTCAGCATCTTACGTCGTTAAACGGACAACCTGATGGGAGTTTCCCGGGTTTTCTTCCATGCGATATTGGCGGTTTGATGGCCAATTGGATAGTGCCTCTGGCCTTTGGTATCACAGACTTCAGGTTTGAAGCCTGGTGGTGGCATGAATGCTTGTGGAATGTTTCGGAATGAGTGCTTCGAAATCCACGTTAAACTGTAGGTTCCAGTCTAATTATCCCAAATAGTGCAAAAAAGGACCATAGAGCGACAAACCAAACAAATGCGAAACGCAAATGCTTTATATATATACTATTGCTTTATATATATATACTAGTTCCCCCTAAAAGTCTTCCCGAAAGGCATTCTTCTCCTTTAGCGTCAGGGATCCAAGTTAGACTTCTTACCTACGGGTGTTCCATCACAACAGAAGCTGCCCCCTCCCCCCTTTTCCCTCCTTCCATGAGGCCACACGGATTCTAGAACTTGGTCTAGACATTGCTATCTACCAAGTGAGATAAGAAAAAAAATAGATGTATTATTTATTAATCATTTTTTCCTCAGGGAATTTTTAGAAACTTGACAAGATAGTACTTTTATCAAACAAAATGTACACAACAGAATTTTACGAATATCAATCTCCATTGTACAAAATAATCATTGTAGACAAACTTTACCTATTTGTATAAATATCTCTCTCCATTGTACAAAAAAATTATTTATAGTCAAGGCTTCCACTACTTGAGAATACACACTAAATATGAAATGTTGAAACTAAACCGCTCTCACTTCATAAAAACAAACCAAATGGAATTCTTATAATGCAAGTTTTTTTTTTTTTTTTTTTTTTTTTTTTTAAATTTTAGTAGCTTCGATTTCATTACAAAGTAGTTTAAACTAACACATATACGTGTCCATCTGAATCTTGTTGAATCGGCTCAATGGCGGTTCGACATTAAGCATTTAAAAATTGAAGAAAAAAAACAGTCATCAACAATTAAAAATCTTTAAAAAAAATCATAATTTTACTTTGAAATTGCCCATTAGTAAAAATTTACAGAACTTCTCATCATTGGGGCTTTAATACTAATAACATTTACTGAAATACTTAATTAAATGAAAACTTCAGGCACTAAGATTTATAGAACTGCTCATTATTAGAGCTTTAATACTAAAAACATTTACTGAAAGACTTAATTAAAAGAAAATCATTGGGGCTTTAATTAGACTTTATTAATAACATTTACTGAAATACTTAATTAAATGAAAACTTCAGGCACTAAGATTTACAAAATTGCTCATCATTAGAGATTCAATACTAATAGCATTCTCTGAAATGCTTAATTAAAAGAAAACTCAGGCACTCAAATTTAAACAACTGCTCATCAATAGAGCTTTAATACTAATAGCATTTACTGAAACACTTAATTAAAAGGAAACCTCAGGCACCGGCGAGAACAAATCAGAGAAGGCAAATCTCCAAGGATTAATAAAACATACAACTTATAAAAATAATTTGCAGTATTTTTATGGCATTATAATCTTCTACCTTTATATACGATACGTTTAAGAATTTTTTAAAATCAAAATTACCTTTATTGGTATCGGGTGTAGTTCTCGCATCAAATATACCTTTCTCACCACGGAAGTTGCTGATGTGAGACTTTTTCTCAATGTAGGTAAACTGTTTAGTCCATCAGCTGAATCCTAATGCCATGTGCCAGAAACCGGTTTCCTCCTCCATAAAGTGAAAGGTGGTGTCTTTAAAATGATGGGTTCAAAGCTATGTTTCACTTTGTCTTAAAACCTCTTAGGCACAAGCCCTTAATGGAAAAGTGTTACAACACCCTGCCTTAATCCACTTTACAACGTCACTGCTGCATTGCAGAGAGGGATTTATTGCAACTATTCCCTTTTTACGTCAAGATGCGAACAAAGATTTCTTGGAATGAAAGAAATGTTAAAAAAAAATTCACAAATATTATTGGATTATTCCTATAAGTATTTCTATTTCGATGGCAAATTGTAATTCACTAAATAGGAATTTTAAGAAAATCTTGCAATAATAAAAGGTATTTCAAACCTGCATAGATTTACAGATTATTTTTGACAAGTAACTCTAGAAATGGATAAATAAATTTCAAATGGTTGTTACGTATCTTAATTCAAAAGTTGTTAAATAGACATTTGAAAATAAGAATAAAGTGAAATGTTATGAACATTTCTATTATTGAAAGTATTTAAGACATTTATTATTTCATCCTGGAAGACATAGAACCACGGAAAGCTAAAAAGCTAAGGTTTTCCTTCTTGGAATGAAGTTGAATTCTTAGAATGGAATAAAATCACAACTGGTATTAGATTACTCAACAGAGTATTTCTATTTCGATGTCAAATTATAATTCACTAAATAGGAATTTAAGAAAATCTTGTAATAATAATAGTTATTTCAAACTTGCATACATTTGCAGATTATGTTTGACAAATAATGAAAAAATAAATTTCAAATGGTTGTTAAGTATTTTAAATCAAAAGTTGTTGAACAGACATTTAAAAATAGGAATAAGTGAAATGTTATGAGCATTTCTATTATTGAACGTATTTAACACATTTATTATTTCGTCCTGAAAGACAGAATCATGGAAAGCTAAAAAGCTAAGATTTTCCTTCTTAGAATGAAGTTGAATTCTTAGAATGGAATAAAATCACAACTGGCATTAGATTACTCTAAAGAGTATTTTTATTTCGATGTCAAATTATAATTTACTAAATAGGAATTTAAGAAAATCTTGTAATAATAATAGTTATTTCAAACTTGCATACATTTGCAGATTATGTTTGACAAATAATGAAAAATAAATTTCAAATGGTTGTTAAGTATTTTAAATCAAAAGTTGTTGAACAGACATTTAAAAATTGGAATAAGTGAAATGTTATAAGCATTTCTATTATTGAATGTATTTAACACATTTATTATTTCGTCCTGAAAGACAGAATCATGGAAAGCTAAAAAGCTAAGGTTTTCCTTCTTAGAATGAAGTTGAATTCTTAGAATGGAATAAAATCACAACTGGTATTAGATTACTATAAAGAGTATTTTTATTTCGATGTCAAATTATAATTTACTAAATAGGAATTTAAGAAAATCTTGTAATAATGAAAGTTATTTCAAACTTGCATACATTTGCAGATTATGTTTGGCAAGTAATGAATAAATAAATTTCAAACGGTTGTTAAGTATTTTAAATAGAAAGTTGTTAAAATTAGACAGACATTTAAAAATAGGAATAAATAAAATGTTATATATGTTTCTATTATTGAAAGTATTTAACACATTTATTATTTCGTCCCTGTAGGCATAGAATCATAGAAAGATAAAAGAGTTAAAGATTTTCTTCTTAGAATGAAAGAAATGTTTTTAAAAAAATCACAAATAGTATTAGATTACTCAAAAGAGTATTTTTCTATTTCGATGTCAAATTATAATTCACTAAATAGGAATTTAAGAAAATCTGGTAATAATAAAAGTTATTTCCAACTTACATACATTTACAGATTACGATTGGCAAGTAGAGGATAAATAAATTTAAAATGGTTGTTAAGTATTTTAAATAGAAAGTTCTTGAACAGGCGTTTAAAAATAGGAATAAGTGAAATATTATAAATATTTCTATTACTACATTTATTACTACATTTCTATTTAATACATTTATTACTTCGTCCTGGAAGACATAGAATCATGGAAAGCTAAAACGTTAAAATTTATTTGTATATATTATATATTACATTATATTCTACATTATAGTTGCACTTTATACTAAACTCTTTGAATCTGGCAAGTTTAAAATCATACAATACTACACTTTATAATGAAAATTTCTTTATAAAACAATGCTTTAGAAAAATTTAAATCTTTCATAAACAGAAGTTGTTTGAAGGATTTGAAGGAAGAAACTTAATCTTACGTAGGCCATAATAAGAACATAATCAAATACAAATTCAAAATCAAATACGTATAGATTTACATTTTTATACTGATTTAATTTAGATACAACAGAAAATTCTACATAATGACAGAATAATCTTTAAATAAAATATTAATAACAAGATTAAGGTAAAACACCATGTTACGCACGACAGCCTACAAAATTAAAGGATTATATTCGTATTCTAACAATCTACATTACGGGTTTTTTTTTTTTAAACAATTCACGTAGATGTCATTATTAAGTATGATTTATATCATTAAATGTATTATTTTAATAAGAATTATTTTACTTTAATAATAATAAATCTGCTTGTTCATTTTTATTATGCTTTTAAATTTTAGAAACGTAGTAAAGATAACAATATTATAATATAATAGATAAAGATAAATTACTATTTTTAAAGTATTATCAAACTTACAGTACAATCCTGTTAATTAGGAAAGCCACAAACTTGGATTGCTGAAGCTCGGATGTATTGTGAAAACGTGCTGAAGAAAAAAAAAAGGTCGTTTTCTTAAACTTCCTGCTGTGCCCAAAAAGTAAGACCAATTTTCAATTTAAAATTCCTGGTGGAATTTCAATTTAAATTTTTTTTTTTTTTTTTTTTAAAGGTTACTGGCACTGTCCTTGACATCTGTGTGTAATTTCACATCAAAATATTCATTAGTATTTGAGTGACGCTAAAACTAATCACTACGATTTTTGAAATGTCTGGATTAATTGAGCAAAGAACTTGCATTAAATTGTGTTTGCGGAAACATTTAGAATGTTGCAAAAGGCATTCGGTGAGCATTCCTATATCGGAAAGTTATGTTTACAAGTGGTATAAACAGTTCAAAGAAGGCAGAGTACGCGTTGAAGACGAAGAGCCCTCTGATCGACCATCCACCTCAAACAATGAAGCTCAAGTCCAAATAATTAAAGATTTGGTGCTTGCAAACCGTCGATTTATGATAAGAGACCTTGCTGATGATGTTGGAATTTCAAAATTTGATTTTAAAAGATGTTTTGGGCCTCAAACGCGTCAAATCTTGATTCGTACCGAAAACACTGAATACGCCAGCTCACACTGCATTGATTCTTCGTGACTTTTACGTCAAAACTGAAACCCATATAGTTCCACATCCACCGCATTCACCTAATTTAGCATCGTGCTACTTCTGGCTATTCCCTAAACTCAAATGACCACTCCAGGGACACCATTTTGAGCCAATTGGAGAGATTCAACGTGAATCGCCACGCACTTTCATAAGAAATCAGAAAAAGGCATATCATCATATTCCTGTCACATCATCATTTTCGTGTCATAATCATCATATGCAAGAATTGAAAATGGCACAGTCATAAATGCAAATAATGATGGTAGCTTAATATCAAATGCAAATATACGCGATGATGCCATATATATTTTTAATGATAAATATTTCTCATTTGATACTTAATTATTTGTACTTATTTTTGAAAAATTTTCGATTCCTATCACACAGATTTTTTTTAAATTTTAATTGAATTTAAAATAAGAAATCAGGAAAAAGGCAACATTTTAAAATAAGTTAATGTCTTAAATTTAATTTAAATATACTAACTCCACTAAATAAAATATAGATTTACTAACACAATTAGGACATTATTTAAAAAGTGAACTTAATCATGAATGCAACAATTGAAAATGGCGCAATCATAAATGCAAAAGCCGACGATGGCTTAATCATAAATGCAAGTATTCCCGATCCGTATTTTTCTTTGCAATGATAAAAATTTCTCTTTTGACACTGAGTTATTTGTGCTTATTTTTGAAAAATTCTCTATTTATAGCACACAGATATTTCTTTTTTTTTTTTTTTAGTTGAATTTAAAATAAGAAATCAGAAATAAGACAGTATTATAAAATAAATTAAATCTCAAATTTAATTTATATTCAAAAGAATTAAATTTCATTTTTCTGATGCAATTTTCTGATATGAACATATATGGCCATAGAAGCTTGCCTAATCTAATTCAGTATTCTGTCTATGTACAAACCTTGAAATATTTTATTCATTTTTATTAAATTTTTCATCCTCTTAAATCACTCTTAACATATGTATCTTTTATTGCGGTAATTTCTTCAATGTCTTAAATCACTTTTAACATACGTATCTTTCCGTACGTTAATAAATAAAAATTATCTGAAGTTTATTGTGTTTCTAAAATTAAACTAAAATTTCGAAGAAGTATTTTTTATAAATCAAAAACTAAAAACTTTTTGCTAATTTTGTTTAATTATTTTACTTTTGTTATTATTCTACCTAAAGCAAAATATTTTCTAAAAAAATTAAATGCACATAGAAATATCAAAATGTTAAATAGGTTAAATTATAAAAAGTTTTAACAAAATGAAATTCTTTAGTGTAGCTAGAGAAAAATAAAGCAGAAATTTCTTTTTTTTTTTTTTTTAAAAGACATTTTTAAATTTAATTTTTTACATTTTCAAGAAATGTGTAATGCTGCTTATAAAATAATAACGGAATAATTAAATTCTTGCAAATGTTTTTTACAAGCTTAATACGGATTGTTGAAAAGATTTATACTTCATTGCAAAGATTTAACAGGTGGGCCGAAAAGTTCATAGGCTGACACATAGATGGTGCTACTAGTATTAAATCCATATGATTTTTAGTTAGCCCTAACCTTCAAAAGACACGTGTATAAATTTGACAACTGTTGCATTTTTAGTATGTGAGTTATAGCATATTTAGTATGTGAGTTATAGCATTTTTAGTGTTCATCACGTGCAGTCCACTCGGCTTACTGTCGATTGGACTCCGGTGTGAAATGATGGAGCCATGTTTCATCCATTGTCACATATCGACACAAAAATTCGGGTTTATTACGATTGAACAGCTCCAAACACTGATTAGAATCATCAATTCGTTGTTGTTTTGGGTCGATTGTGAGCTCTGCGAGGCACCCACTTTGAACAGAGCTTTCGCATATCCAAATATTCATTCACGATATGTCCAACACGTTTCTTTGATATCTTTAGGGTCACAGCTATCTCAATCAACTTCACTTTACGGTTATCATAAATTATTTTGGGGATTTTTTTTATGTTTTCGTCGGTAACAGACTCTTTGGGGCGACCACTGCTTGCATCATCCTCGGTGCTCATTTCGCCTCGTTTAAATTTAGCAAACCACTTCTCTACGGTTGATTTTCCTGGTGCAAAGTCCAAATAATGTTTATCAAGTCAAGCCTTGGCTGCAATAGTATTTTTTCCGCCAAAAAGTAATGCTTCAATTAACACACGAAATTCCTTTTTATCCATTTTTTCAAACTAACAAAAGTTGCTTTACTAAAAATGCTATAACTCGCATACTAACAGTGCAACAGCTGTCAAATTTATACGCGTGTCTTTTGATGGTTAGGGCTAATTAAAATTCATATGGATTAGTAGCGCCATCTATGTGTCAGCCTTCGAACTTTGCAGCCCACCTGTTACTACTAAGTTGCAACTACCATGGATGACTTCAAAGGAATCAAACCTTAGCACTTCTGCACACTAGCTTCGTACGTTACCACTGAGTCACGAGATAGAAACACACTATTTAAATTTGATTACAACCTCGATAAAAATATTAATTTTAATGTGTGAAATACGTGAAAGCAGTTACTTATTATTTTAATGAATCTCAGATTCTAAAGATTCTTTTAACAATTACATTTGTTTACATAGATTAAAGATACATAAGTAGCTTATTCATGCAAATTTTTATAACGCTGCATTCATATCTTTATTAGTAATTTTGTGGGAGGTGAAAATCAGAGAAATCCACGTTGAAAGAATAAAAGATACATAAGATGGTCGTTTTGACATTTACATTTTTTGTTACTAGAGTTGTAAGTTCTGTTTGATTTAAATGTGTGTTGTTATAAAATGTGTGGTTTTGCTAAATGTGTGTTGTTATAAAATGTGTGGTGTTGTTAAATGTGTGTTGTTTTAATTAGATTTTGGGAAGGTGAGAAGGTACTGTATCACCTTAAAAGAAATTTTTTAAACATATTCAGGAAAAAAAATTATTTTATCCTCACAAAAAACTAATAAATCATTAAAGTGTAAAAGATATAACGCATAATGCTTAACGAATTATAATAAAAAAAGTAAATTTTTAAACATAAATACAATAAGTCCCATCATACACAAAGATGCATAAAAAGTATTCACAAAATCATTTACTCTAGTCACTGCAGACAGAATAACCTATTCCCAATACTACTTTGGATGTTATTAACTACTCAGTGAAGATGACTTTTGAAATTGAGTTTGCTGTCCTCAATTTCGTCAATAAAGTGAATAGGTCAATCCTCACAATCTTTAGACCTTAACGTGCCCGGAGCAATGAACACACCGAAAGGCTTGAAAAAATATTTATTATGAGCTCAATGAGTTATCACTCAATAATAATCACCCAAATGTTTTTTTTTTTTTTTTTTTACTTTATATCTATTTTCTATTATCTTTCGGTTTGATATTTGGGTTAAAACACTTTAAACAGTTGTAACTTTGTACTTATTTTACAAAATGAGGCTAAGATTTAATATAAATAAATTATGATGGGGACAAAACGATGAATAAAATGAAAGAAGTCGAGTGCTTTTCGGCTAAAGCATGATAATTATGGATCTTAGAAGATTTTAATTTTGTAAATCAGACAAAAAGGAGTTTATTGAATTTCAATAAATTAAATAGCTTGAATCTTATCACAAGAATAATTTTTTACAAAAAAAAAAAAAAAGATTTTTACAAAAGCTCTTTTTATACTTCATTTCTTATAAAATATACAGAACAGATTAACTAAATCGATTCCCTTTTCAATCCCCCTATCGATTCCCTAATCAATAAATATTATTTCGCTTCATAATAGTTTTTAATAATTATCAAATTAATCCAATCGCAGAGAAACCATCCTCGTAATGTTGAGGAAATCGGTAATTTGAAACTCTAGTGCACTGATAAGGTCCGATGGCAGAATGACTAGCACTCTGGTGCTCGATGCCACAGAAGGCGGTGTCATGGATGTTTGTAGTGGTTCGGAATCCACTTTAAACCGTAGATCCCGGTCTAATATGACTCTAGAGCATTGGGCATAGAACTGAGAACTCTACCCCATAAAAAGAAAATATCTCCTGTTTCGAATCTGCCAGTTGACAGACCGCCATGGTCCAACATAGACTGTAGTGACAGGAAGTTAGTTAGTTCGTGATAGTTTTTCAGAAATAGTTTTATCGACTATAAATGAAAGTGATACAATTGTGTTGTTTACAAATGAAGAATGTTTCAATCAGAGATTGTTTGCTGTTAAAATGTCAGATATGTTAGATTTAATACTAATCAGGGGAATTATATCGTGAAGCTGTTCACTGAGACACATTCAGCTACCGCAATTTCAAAAGAACACCCTTAGGGAGGATCTCTGGGAGGTTCACCCTTACTCTTCAAATACAGTGGAAAAATTTCGTTTTGCGCATTTATCTTGTCCGGTGTGTCATTCGAACCGAAATCTTAAGTAAAACTACTCTCATTGATAGTCAAGCTGTCTTGTGGGAGTTCTCTGGGTTTTCTCTTATACGACGCTTAATTACCTTTAAAAATCCTCCAGGAAGACAATATCATTTCTTCATAACCTTTTTGGCTCATATCAGTGGAACACGATCCCCCTATGATCCACTCTAAACTATAGGTTCCGGTCTAATATGATTGTAGAACATTAGGAATGCGGCTTTTGGGGCTAAGAACTTTGCATATGAAAGGTAAAAAGGAATAATTCTTTTCTTTATCTGGGGGTGAGAACAAAATTTGATTTGGGGCCTTCTTATCCAAATTTCATGTCAGGAGTAGTTCTGCTTTTACTAATATTTAGTGTACAGTGAAGTGCACATACACACCGAATGATAAAAAACACTCATCCAGTTTCAATAATATTATAATATTTATTTTAATAATTTAAAGAATAATGTACTGAGAAAATGAGAAACATGAAGGTATCATTTTTCTACACAATCTCCTCCGTGCTCAATCTTGCAGTGGCAGGGATGTGTGTGAGTGGTTCGGAATCCGCATAGGTCCCGGTCTAATTAGCCTAAAGTGTGCACAACATGACCGTAGAGCGACAAACCAAACCTCCGTGCTCAAAGTAAATTCTGTAACACTTACAAGGTCCAAAAGTTTACTTGGGAAAAAAATTTTTTGCTTCGCCGTGCAACTATTCATGCACCATCGAATCGTTTTTCATCCCTTTGAAACCGACATGTGCGGTTATTTCAGTCACAATTACTTGGTGTTTTTGCTAAGAAAAAACATAAAACGTGCTTAGGTTTTCTAGTTTTAAAAAATTTTCACTCCTCACGTAACGAGTTGTGGAGCTACGAATGTGTCACGCGACGGTCACACATCGAGAAATTTGTGAAATGAGAGATTATACTTTTGCAAGTCACATATAAATTTATTTCTTATATTGAATAAATATAGAATGTTTCAAAAGCCATTATATTGAATCTATGCAATTCTTATCAGATTTATATCACACTTTGTTATAATGTAGAATGTTATGCAAGTAAATCTTAGTTTGGTAAATAACCTACAATATATATTGATCAGAAATCCTTTTTACCCATTTAGAACTAGTTTAGTATTCATTCTTCAATTCCTTCTATTAGCTCACACTCTCCCTATATATATATATCTTGTTCAAATTTTCAATCGTTCATAAAATACTTTTTATTCATCCAATCAAGTTCAAATACATTTTTTTAACTTGTAGTGGAGGACACTCGATGTTAATACAGTTTTTTTCAAATATCAATTCAGTAATTAAATTTAATGAATTAATTTTAGTTTTTTTTAGATTTAAGTTGCATATATCTACCAATAGATGGCGCCAGATAAACTTTAAAAAAAATTAATGAAAATTATTTATAAAGGACTTTTCTGCAATATAGTGAAAAAAAAGTAGGAATTGACTTTAAAAAATTTTTTTATATTACTTGTTTCAGGTTCAGGTTTCTTACTTAACATGCGCGATGATATTTCGGTGTGTGTTTTGGCGTCTTTCTATATTATTATCGAGAATGAGAAAATAAAAAGTTATTCATTTAATGCTTTTCAAAACTGCTTTATTCTTTTTACACTCAAAATCGATGTAAATTGAATGTTTCTAAATATATGTCATTTGTATTATATTAATAAATAAAATTATGTTTGATATTTGGCCCGCTTTAGGTAATTGTGTCTATTATGCTAATTATTTGTTGCATATAATTTTGTGTTATTTTTCAGGTGTACTTAGTACTCTACTTTATTGTTTCTCTATATACTATTATACTGTACTTTACTGTTTCTTTATATACTATTTGTGCTATTATTTCTTTACTGTTTCTTTATTTATTTCATTTAAAATTATTGATTAATAAATATTCATACATATATATACAAAAAATATGTGTCTTTTTATAGAAATACATTGAGGAATGGAGCCAAGCGGCTATGTAGCGCCAACTTCTTCTTCATTGGCGCAACAGCCCCATGGTGACCCAAGACCGTCTACTTACAAGTACATATTTTCTTTTTATAGGATAGGGTTGTAAGCCCTACGCTCTACAGTCATATTAGACCAGAACTTACGGTTTAAAATGGATTCTGAACCACTACTAGTTAGTGCAAAAGACGGGAGATGTGGTCCTCAAAATGTGTGATTTGATATGTGGTCCTCAGTACAATACTTTCCGAATAGAAGAGCTGTTACTACTACGTTTTTAAAGTTTCAATAGCAGTATTGCAACTCAATATTTTTTATCAAGATAAGAAACTTGCGAAGGTGACACACACCATCTTTGAATTTCCTGTTCCACTCATACCCTTGCTGCGGTGACGAACATGTAGCATCCCATTTTCACTTTCATTTGGACCATTAACTGTAATAGGGTTTATACTTTCACTTGTCAAAACTTTTTTAACAGAACACTGCTCTTGTTTGTTTGTTTGTTTGTTTCTCTCTCTCTCTCTCTTTTTTTTTTTTTTTTTTTTTTTTTTGTGTGTGTGTGTGTTTCTTCAACGGGAGGACATCTTTTATACTGCTTTTTTTATCAACACTCGTACTATACATTTCTTACATTACTATGAGCAACGTTTCCAACTTACAGTACAGTGGTGTAACTTTTTTTTTTAATTTCTTTATGCCCTTCAGTGACATTGTCACATATGTATATGTTTAGTTTTTTTACCCGTTTACTTACGTTGCAAAAATAGTTTAACACTTACGTTCCAAAATTCAACGTTACATAAACTACTTTTTTTTTCTATTTTCAAATTTCTTTTGCTGCATGGTATAGAGGAAACTTCCGCAATTACGACAAAAAATATATTTGGCTTTGCATGATAATTTTTTATAACTATTAATTGTCCATTTTTTTAGATAATTTTTAGATTTTTTTGTTTTTGGTTTTCACATATTCTAAAGATGTCAATGCCAATCGAAAAGTTTTATTAAGCTGTGTTTTTATTATACCAAGCTATAGTTTCACGTGGAAAATATACTCCACTTTTACATAGTTTTAAAAAAATTCGTGTATTGAAACTATAATCGTTTTGGAGTTACATTGCATTTTCGAAAACTTTTACAACTCGCTTAAATTTTTTTTTTTTTTTTTTTTTTTTTTTTAGTTTCGTTCCCTCAATTAGAATTCAAATGGAAAAGGATTTGATCCTTAACATGGTAAAATTAAAATTATTAATTATAAATTAACAAATTAAAATTTATTAGAATTTTATTCATTACAGAATCCCTCAATATTAAAAAAAATAATAAACAAATAAAAACAAATAAATTAATAATAATAAAAAATAAATCGATTTTTTTTTTCCCTGAAGACTTTAAGATTTTTCTTTAACTGAGATTTGTATTTATACGACGATTTGCCAGGTTGACGGAGAGTCTTGGTTGCTTAGCAACCTGTGTCTCCTGCTTTGTGAATGAGAGATTTGATTTGGTTTATAGATCCACGATCATTTTTTAGACACTGTAGGCTAATTAGATCGGGACCTACAGTTTAACGTGGATTCCGAACCACTCACAAACATCCGTGACACCACCAGGATTCGAACTTAAATAATGTGGTACCAAAGCTCTAGCCAATTGGTCATCAGGCCGCAGCCAGTGTGTAGGAGGAAGCCCGGTTACATAGCTATTTTTTTTTTCATATTTTCGATTAAATTCATATTCATGTTTTCGATTTCGCTGTCCACCGTGAGGATTCGAACCTGAAACCTGTGGTTCCGAAGGCGTGAATGAGAGAAGCTTTAAGCCCATTGATTAGATAGAAAAGAAGTAAGACATACAAATAAAAATTAATTTTAAAAAAAATAATTTATTTATTAATTATTTTTTTTATTAATTTTTAAAATTATAAAAAAATTTTATATATGTATATATTTTGTTATTATTATTATTATTATTATTATTTTTAAGTAAGGAGTAAAAGTTTAAAAGGAAAAAAATAAAAGGTAATAAAAATTAAACAACAGAAACAAAATTGAAGAGGTTTGGTTTGTCGCTCTACTGTCATTTTGTGCATACTTTATGCTAATTAGAACAGCACCTACAGTTTAACGTAGATTCTGAACCACTAGCAACCCTCCACGCCAACACCAGGATTCGAACCTGAACCTGCCTTTGGTACCACACCTGGAAGCGTGTGATACCAAAGGCCAGGGTGCTAAACAATTGGCCATCAGGCCGCAAAATTGAAGAGGGGAAATTACGACTCAGCGGAGGAACTGCATGGTAATTCGGTCGAAACGTTAATGAAACGTTAATGAATAATATTCAGAACAGTGCGAGGTCTTTTGCAATTTTAAATTTATATACGGATACTTTTACTCAAAAAAATCAATATTTTTAAGCAATACCTTTTTGTAGAAATTATTTTTAATAACTACAATTTAAAATGTTTAAATTATCCATTTTTCAGTTAAATATTTGCATAATAATTTGTCAATGCTTATTTTAGGTAGACGTGTACAAATGATTACGTAATGAAACTATGTATTTAGATTTATTTCGCAAAAGTCGTGATAGATAAATAAGTTGTTTCTCAAAAACAACTCCTTTTTTTTTTGTATGCAAAGTTACTTAGGATATTGTGCAACAAATTGTGAAGGCAAACTCTTTTGTTTGCTGAAGTCAAAATTTATAATTAATTGCTTCGTACAGCATTCAGCTGAGTAGTATGTGTCAATAACAAATGCCTTCATTTAAAAGAATTTGCCGGCTTACTTAATTCATCGCGATTGTTTTGAGAAGTATGAAATTTTCCAAGAAGCGATAGCGTACTAAATTTACTATTTCAATGGTAAATAAATTTTTACAGAAGATAACTGTTCTCTTTAAAGTGGAAAGATTAATAAAAAGAAATTTAAGATCTTACAAATGATTTGAGGATATTCAGTTTGAATTGTAACACAATAAGCTAAGTAATACATATATTAAAAATGTGTATATTTGTAAGGAAAGAACTTTCAGTGCATATTTAATTAAAATGGAGATATCATGTTTAACGTCATATTCCACGAACAGTGCATCTCGCAGTTTGGTGAAGTGATATTTGAAGTTTCAGGGAAGAATTTCCAGAATAATTAATAGATTAGTATGAGTTGTAAGCATAATCTGGCATAATTACACATAATCATGATTTCTGACGCATTAGCCCCATAATTTAAACGAACATCCTCAGGGATGGCCTCCCTTCGTCTTATTATCTTTTTCCAAAGGTCAGTTATTCCAACCTATAGATTTACTATACTGATTCTCGGCAATGGCAAAAGAGAACTTCCAATTAATTTCATTATAACGTTAGTTCTTTCTCCAAAAATTATCTTCCTTCCCCCATTGTAATATTAATTAAAGAAACTACTTTGGTAAAATAGGCTTCATGCTCCAATCCTGGCAGTGGCATGGATGTTTGTTGATGGTTCGGAATCCACATTAAACTGTAGGTCCCGGTCTAATTAACCCAAAATGCTCGCAAAATAATCGTATAGTGACAAAGCAAACCAAACCTAACCTAATGAAACTCCTTTCACAATTGCTTTTTTTTTAATATCAGGGGCCCTTGTGCTTCGTTGATTGCCACGAACCGTCCACCAATGGCTGATGAGAGGACATTGCCTTACGACAGTATTTTTAGAGGTAAAAGGGCATAAAGGGTGAAACACACAACTCCTACTAGGCAGCCGGACTATCGATGCGAGACGTTTTCCACTCATTGTGATAATCGCCACGAATCCTCTCATGTCTGAAAGCAATGATTGCTTGCATGCTAGCTGCGATTTGTATTTATGGCTATTATTTTCTTATTACAGCTCACGTTCTTCTCAAAATATTATAATGAGTACAAATGATTATTGAGTTTAATTTTCTGCGTTGAAGCATTGAGGTCAAAATAAAATAAGGGCCAGAATTTTTTTTCGAAACACTAAAATATGTTTGACACGAGAGCAATTCCAGATTATCATGTGACAATAGAATGCTGGAATATTTACCCTTTTTATGTTTACTAGTAACTTATAAATTGATTTATAAAAGGAACATAACGATAAATCAGAAAAATCTAGAAACTATTGTAGGTTTAAATAGTACCTGCTGGGAACGAAAAAAAGACATTTTATAAAGTCTTTTCTCCATGGGTTTGCGACCCATTTAATAAGAGTTTGTATAATTATGTATTCATAATTATACACACTCGCCAACCATTGTTGTAGGATATTTAACATCCACTTATAAACGAAATTATATTTACGGTTGTTGTTTACAATGCCAGGCATTTTGACTTAAGAACTTACACCACTGGAATGGTTGATAATATATCTAGTGTATGTCAGAAAATAGCAGATAACATGCACACCACTGGAATGGCAGAAAATATATCTAGTGTATGTCAGAAAATAGCAGATAACATGCACACCACTGGAATGGCAGATAATATATCTAGTGTATGACAGAAAATAGCAGATAACGTGCACACTTTCGTTAGAAATGTTATTAATAGAGTAATAAAGGATAAAATTTTAGGATAACAATTTAAGGCATCTTTACAGATAGTTATTAAAAGAATTAGCATTGTGATGCATGTAATTTGACTACATTTTGATAACGAATATATTATTATTTTAATTTCATTCTTATAAAATGATTTAAATATTTTTAACAAACGCCAACATCAATAATTCTACCTATTGATCTCTAAATAAAATATAGTTTATATTGAAATAGATTTAATTAAAAATTTCACTCCAAAGAAATCTCTAGCTCTAGTAAAAACTTTGCATAACTGAGGGACCATGCTTTTAATCAACCAAAGAAACTAAATTAAAAATCCTTTCAAGAATTTCAATTTATCATGTGTGAACATTTGCTATGCATGGGAGTATACCAGCGTTCTTGTAACACAAGAAATTCATGAAATCATTGATTAGGATATTACAAGAGCGGGAGTTCTACACGTTAAGTTCCCTTTGTTTATTTGGCGACTTTCCCTTGTGGTTTGCGCCAAGTCCTATCTTAAGCAAACCAAATAGTCGCTGCGGTTTTGGCGTTTCCATTTGGCACGGAAATGAGACTTGGCGAAATATTAATCCTAAAGTGCATAATCCCCACAAAAACAATCAAATACAATAGCGACAGAAAGATAACAAAATATAATAACTTTAAAAATTTATGAAGAAGCAATTGTTCAAATAATACTACAAGAAGCACTATCATATTCAGACAGAGAATTCTGTTCAGTGACTTTTAAATTAACTTTTATAAACATAAAATAATCCTTAGAAGCTATTTGGAGGATATTGAAACAGTAATCTATTTTATATTTTGAAAGCCACGAACGATTTGCCCGATTGACAGAGAACTTTGGTTGCCGAGCAACCTCTATATCCTGCTTTGTGAATGACAGAAGTCTCTTAAGCAAAGCCCATTGAGACAATTCAAAATGAACTAAAGAGCACGTGACTTGATATGGGTCTTTTTATTTTTAGCAACGCGGTACAAATCCCAGTGTTGCCATGGGTGTTTGTAGTGGTTCGGACCATTCGGTTAAACCGTAGGTCCCGGTCCTAATAGGATAGTAGAGCATTGCGGGGGCATTGTTACTCCGCGTCCGTGGCTTATCTTCAAGTGACACGCATCCCCTGCGTAACTTGTGCAAAGTGAGTAACGTCAGCTCAGCCCATATGGCATAAAAGATCCCGCTCTATTTGCCAGTTGCATTAGAAAAAAAAAATTTTTAGCAACGCATATTTCATGCCAATTTTATAACGCACGTAAATAAAATCAGTGTTAGTTTTAAATAAATAAAAGTTTTTGAAATGAAAGTTTCTGGTATTGCGAGAGGTTTGGTTTGTCGATCTACGGTCATATTACGAACACTTTAGGCAGATTAGACCGAGATCTACTGTTTAACGTAGCTTCCAACCTGAAGCCTATAGTACCAACGGCCAGAGTTCTAACCCACTGGCCATCAGGCAGCCGTATTGCGCCAGGAAATTAATCGGTTTTAAATAATAGAGAGTTTTTGCATACCGTATTTTGGACGTCCGTTAGCTTTTTCTCCCTAGCGCGCATGCTCATAGGAAATTGCGCATGCGTATCTGTAATAATGTTTCCTATGAGCATGCGCGCTAGGGAGAAAAAAATACCGTATTATAAAAATACGGTATGCAAAAACTCTCTAATAACTTACGAATTTTTATTACATGGTTTCACTTTTTAAAAGACACCACGAACCTCTAACCAGAACATTATGATTTGAATACAATTTGAATTAAAGAGTTACGGTATGCAAAAACTCCATAGCTTATTATTAGAGAGTTTTTGCATACCGTATTTTTATAATACGGTTTTTTTCTCCCTAGCGCGCATGCTCATAGGAAATTGCGCATGCGTATCTGTAATAATGTTTCCTATGAGCATGCGCGCTAGGTAAAAAAAAATAACGGACGTCCAAAATACGGTATGCAAAAACTTTCTAATAACTTACGAATTTTTATTACATGGTTTCACTTTTTAAAAGTCACCACGAACCGCTAACCAGAACATTATGATTTGAATACAATTTCAGTTAAAGAGTTACGGTATGCAAAAACTCCACAGCTTATTATTCGAGAGTTTTTGCATACCGTATTTTTATAATAGAGTATTTTTTTCTCCCTAGAGCGCATGCTCATAGGAAATTGCGCATGCGCATCTGTAATAATGTTTCCTATGCGCATGCGCGCTAGGAAGAAAAAATACCGTATTATAAAAATACGGTATGCAAAAACTCTCTAATATTAAAAACGTCGATGAGCGTTATAGTAGTCAAAGCAGTCTTGTGATTGAATTATGTTTCGCATTTTCTATTAAACCATTTGACTTGATTACAAAACACATCCTTTTTTTTTAATACGCTTTTATTAGCTTCACCTGTATGTTTGTATGTTTGTATGTAACTGACTCTTTGGGCTCGATTTTGGGACTGATGGCGCCATCTACTGGTGAATCAGTCAACTGATCAAACCCTACCTATTTTGTATAATTATTTTGTTTAATCTTAATTCCTTTTGTTTTATTTTACTTTTATCTTAAAATTCTCATTTTAACTTTAACCTTTTTATTTTTGGGCATCGTCAACGGACTCTTAATTGTACCGATAGCTTTAGCTTTTTCGATCTCCTGCTTCAATTGTTCTCAAACAGGAGATGTTTTCCCTAAATTTTAAATTCATTTATTTATTTTTAATTATTTCTATTCATTAATTTAAGAAACTACAATTTATGCTAATGTTTTAATTAATTTAAGATGTGGAGGTTTTGTGATTCTTAAAACCACCAAGGAACTCCATAACCGGTACGCCCGTAACCGGTACGCGTCTTTCACCCCGGGTAGAAATTCAGTAATATCCGCGATCGAATTGCGCTCTTCCTATTGGCCGAATATTTCGGTGGCTAAAAAGTGTGTAAACTTAACGGATAACCGGCCAAGTCGAAAACAAACAAAATAATAACATGAAAAATAAATTAAAGTTTAAAAATACGCTTTTAAAAATACGCTTTTTAATAATCTATCTAAAAAGTAAAAAATAATTGTTAACATAAGAATAAAATGACTGACGAGAAAATGAATGTCAGTGTTCTAAAAGCGTGGGATGCTCGATATCAATCGTTATAATTTTTCACTAGTTTCATTCCGAAATGCAGAGTTAGTTTTAAAATGTCATACAAAGCACCCCGCGCTTTTAGGACAGTGACATTCATTTTCTCGTCAGTCATTTTATTCTTATGTTAACAATTATTTTTTACTTTTTAGATAGATTAACTCTAAAAGCGTATTTTTTAGTTTTTTTAAACTATTAATTTATTTAATATCTCTATTATTTAGTATATGAAAGTGTTAGTGTAATAAGGCAATCTCAAATGCCATGACATGAAAAACACTTAACAGAGACATCATCTGCATTTTATTTCTTTTGCAAATGCTAACACCTGAAACATAATTTGAATATAAAATTTGTTTTCCTTTTTTGGTCGCAATATCGTGCATCATTAACATCATTTTCAGCAATAACTATAAAGTAAGACATGGATATGAACCTGTTTGGATTTCCTTTCTTTTAAAGATTTCGTGAAATTAATTAAAAAAAAGAAAGAAGAAAATTTTACCCTTTATTTACATTCGTCGGTCAAGGCGGGTGATAAACTGCGTTGCATAAACACGTGACAAAGTATGTCATCACGACACGCCGGCGGAATTAATTTCGATTAACGTAAATTGCGTCCTGTTTATTATGTAACTTTCCCCAATCACGTATTCTTTAATTTTAAAATTTCGCATTGTCGGCGTTATACAAGAAATAAATTTAATTTAAAAAAAAATAAATCCTACAATTCATAATGTTTACTTAAAAATGTAAATGAGTAGATTGAACATTAAAAAAAAATAAATAGATAAGCTCAAAAGGAATTTTATCAGGATTGAAAGAGTTGAATAAATATTAAGTTGTTGTTGTTCTAAAGCAGCTGGCAATACAGTGAGAGTTAATCTTTATGCCATAAGAAAGAGCTGCTCCGCTGTTACTCATTTAAACCCAGAGACACCCGCAACGACCCAGGGACATGTGTAGCTTGAAGATAAGCTACGGACGTGGAGTAACACTACACCCACAACGCTCTACGATCCTGTTAGACCAGGACCTACGGTTTAAAGTAGATTCCGAACCACTAAAACATCCAAGGCACCACCGGGACTCGAACCCGAAACCTGTGATACGAGCTCCAGAGCGCCAACCATTCGGCCATCAGGCCCTGTATATTTATAAATAGAGCATAAATATTAAGTACTTAAACATAAATCTTTTTGTAAGACAGATTGTAAGTTTCAATAAGATTGATTGGGCATTAATATAATTTTATATTTCTTCGATAATTATTTTTTAAATCAGTTTTTAAAGTACTATTTAATAAAATATATTTATGTGCACAGAAGTTGTAATGAGAAATTCATCTTTTCCTTTCATACAAACTGGGTATTGTCAATGATACGAAAATTGAAGGATTTAAAATGACTAATAAAAACTTTTAAATTTATTAAATTTATTGGAAATTAGACAAAAGCTTAAAAGTTCTAAACAACAAACAGTAAAATTTTAAATCAGATAAGAAGGCATTGTTAAACTATACTAAAAAGATTCTTCTTCGATGACACGAGGCCTGATGGCCAATTGTCTAACACTTTGGCCGTTGGTACCACAGGATTTAGGTTAGAATCCTGCCGGTGGCATGGATGGTTTTCAGTAGTTCGGAATCCACATTAAACTGTAGGTACCGGTCTAATTAATCCAAAGTGTGCACAAAATGACCGAAAACGACTAAATCAAACCAAATCTTTGTTGACGCAACAGCTCCATAATGGGCCAACATAGTGTATCAGATATTGCTAAATGGCTTGAAGAATCTTAGAATATATTTATAGAAATACACCTAAAGGGTTCAATTCTTCTTTTCATTGGCGTAACAGTCCTGTGGTGGGCAAAGGCCGTCTTCCTACTAGTAGATTTCCAGACAGGAGATATTTTCTTTTTACGAGATAACAGGAGGGCTGAAATGTTCATAGGCTGACACATAGTTGGCGCTACTAGTATTAAATCCATATGATGTTTAGTTAGCCCTAACCTTCAAAAGACACGTGTATAAATTTTACAGCTGTTGCACTATTAGTATGTGAGTTATAACATTTTTAGTGAAGCAACTTTTGTTAGTTTGAAAAAATGGATACAAAGGAATTTCGTGTGTTAATAAAGCATTGCTTTTTGGCAAAAAAAAATACTATTGAAGCCAAGGCTTTGCTTGATAAACATTATTCGGACTTTGCACCAGGGAAATCAACCGTAGAGAAGTGGTTTGCTAAATTTGAACGAGACGAAATGAGCACCGAGGAAGATTCACGCAGTGGACGCCTTAAAGAGGCTGTTACCGACGAAAACATCAAAATAATTTCTGATAACCGTAAAGTGAAGTTGATTGAGATAGCTGAGACTCTAAAGATATCAAAGGGACGTGTTGGACATATCGTGAATAAATATTCGGATATGCGAAAGCTCTGTTCAAAGTGGATGCCGCGCGAGCTCACAATCGACCCAAAACAACAACGAATTGATGATTCTAAGCAGTTTTTGGAGCTGTTCAATCGTAATAAACCCGAATTTTTGCGTCGATATGTGACAATGGATGAAAATGGCTCCATCATTTCACACCGGAGTCCAATCGACAGTCAGCCGAGTGGACTGCACGTGATGAACACTAAAAATGCTATAACTCACGTACTAATGGTGCAACAGCTGTCAAATTTATACACGTATCTTTTGAAGGTTGGGGCTAACTAAACATTATACGTTTTTAATACTAGTAACGCCATCTATGTGTCAGAATGTGAACTTTTCAGCCCACCTAAAAAATGTAAATTTATAATTTTTTTATAAAATAAAAATTTACAGAATTTCATAATATAAGAAAAATAACATAAAAAATGAAAATTATATAAAATGACTATAAAAATTAATTTATAAGAATAAGAAAAATAGTGTTACAAATAATTATATTTTCCCAGTTCTGGAAACAAAAAATTATTATAAAAATAATATTGTTCTTTATTTTATATGCGATAAATATAACGTATTTTATACTAAAAATTAAAATGTAAAATAATTAATAAAAGAGCAGAGATGTTGTTTGTTATTGGCTGTAGACCTAATTATGAATCAGAACTTAATAAATAGTAAAACCACAGAAAATAAAAAACAAAAACTGATAACACGCATCAGATTATTTGATCCATTCATTTTTATAACACAAATATTTAGTATAACAGATGTTAATAATTTACAACAGAAGATTAAATATGGAACTATGCAATTTTTAAATCTCTTATAATAAAATAAACAATTAGATCAAATTATAGCTTACAATATTTGTCTTTGAAATACGATAACCTGATTTTGCTAATTCTTACAGTAAAAAGATGCACGTTTAACGTATACTATATAGCTAACATATTCTAATATTTACAATATAATATAGCTAACATATTCTAATATTTACAATATAATATAGCTAACATATGAAATAAAAATTAAAAACTGATCAAGATCAAGATATTTTGTATCACTAAAAAATTTTTATTCAAATATTTTAACTTCTAATTACATAGTTAATTTCACATAGGGTTATTAATTTTAATAATTGAACAAGAGTACATATTTTAAGATAACAGTTATGTACATAATATTATTAAAAAGAATCTTTTTTTGTCATACAATCAGATATCCATGGCAAAAAATGTTCAACATTAAATACCTGAATAAAATAGTCTGTCAAAATAAACCGCGATAACCCAAGTGTTTAAAACACATTGTAAAAAACCAAAACATTCCATAAGTAACTTCTTTTACAACAAGTTTTTTCGGCATAAATCTCTTCAGCATCAATAGAAGAAATTTAATCATAAACATCTTGCTTTATGATGCAGAACTGGAGAAGAATTATTCCAGTAATAAAACACAATGTCGAACGCAACTTAAAACACAATTCCGTCACATTCAAAAATGAAACGAATTCTTTTGCTTGACATCCAAGGTCATTCGTACAGTTGATGAAAATTCCTGGTTTTACTATTCACAACTTAAAGAAGAACTGTTCTTAGAACTGAGAAATGGACAAATTATAATCCAAATATAATTTCAGCACAATTAAAAGCACATCACGATTTAATTTCAGTAATTGAAAAATTCACTTTATGGTAAAGCATTTATTCAAGTTTTTGAATTAAGAATAATTAACAAATTATATAACACCATATATATATATATCACCAATTGAACCACTTTTCATGTGAAATGTTCCAAGCTGTACTAAATTTAGGCTTAAAAGAAGTAGTTTCTAAACTCGATAGATAAACGTTATCTCGCATACTTGAATATGAGATAAGAAAGCTAAGCTGTTTCGTATTTATCTTCCGCAGTCGCCGGTTTCACCTTCAATGAGTATGTCTAAAAATATGTTGCGATAACGATTCTGAAAGAAGTAGTTGTGCATTTTATGTGTAACACGAAACAGGCTAAAATGTGCATAATCATTTGTTATGCTCATGTCTAAAAGGATGCAAAATTATAATTAATGTACTCTTTCAGACATAATATAATTGACATCAGCAAGAATGTTTGAGGGATAAAATATCGTCAGATGGTGTCAAATGTGCATGTGTGGAATGTGGATAACTTAGCATATTATTACCCAATTTGAAACACATCATACATTTAAAAGAATATTTAATAAAAAATATGAAAAAAATTGGCTATATATCCGTGCTCCTGTACATTGGCTAAATTTTTTAAAAAAATTTACGTTTTATGTACATTATATCATTTTTTTCGACTGTCATCTACAGATGTCTAGTATATACAATTTTATTATTCTATCATGACATCAAATACATAATAGTTTTTCAAATGTGATGTTCGTTTAAGATATGAAAAATCAATGAACATAAAAGATTCAAAACAAAAAAAAAAGGTGAAAAAAATGGAATTTCGAAAAGTGATCAAAAAATGAATCTTAAAAAGAAAACAAAAAAAAGGAATCCCAGAAAGGAACAATAAAGGAATTTCAAAAAAAGGAATCACATTTTTAACGGGTGTATCAAAGACAAAAAAAAAAAGAGAAAAGACAAAAAAAAAAAAAAGAGAAAAGACAAAATGTGAATCATTCACAGATTATATACCACTGTATATCTCAGATACCTATGTTATAACAATTATAAAAATTACAACTACATGTATAAATAGTGTTTGTTTTTCTCATCCCACTTGGTAGACATCAACATCTAGACAAGTCCAAGACCCATGTGGTCTAATGGAGGGAAGGAAAGGGGAGGGGCAGCTTCTGTAATGACGCTGATTTTTTTACGGGTAGGATTGTTAGCTATACGCTCTACAGACTTATTAGACCAGGATCTACGGCTTAAAGTGAATTCCGAACCACTACAAACATCCATAGCACCGCGGGACTCGAACCCGAAACCTGTGGCACCGAGCACTAGTCTCTCGGCATTCAGGCCCTTAATACAATATTTAGAAACGTAAATTAAAAGATGAAATTGACATTCATTGAAAACCAAATTTTTCAAACAAAGATTTTAGCATTATCTGTTAAATTGTGTTTTTTTTGCAACATGTGTTTATCTGATTTTATAGAAGACAAAACACTCGAAATTTCGAAAAAATATCTTTAACCTGAACTACGACAGATAGTTCATAACATAATACTGTCCTGCATGGTTTGTGTTAGCATTTAACATCATGTTGTTAATTGTTGTTGTTTTTAAACGCCAGGCACTTTGATATGACTTCATTAGCTACTACTTGTAGTGAGGGGCGGATGTCCCATGTATAATCTACTCATGAATGGATGGAAAGGGGGCAGCTTTTGTTATGATGGAGCACCTGTAGGTAGAAGCATGACTTGACTAAGTGTCGCTGAAGAAGAAGGGCAGAGCCTTCCGGGAGGACTTTTAGGGGGAACTACCCCGCATTTCCTTATCGTATGGGAAAAAATCCTGAAAACTCCCACCAGATAATCTCACTGCGAGACAAGATGCCAAACATCACAAACACCATCGAGTAACCGTGTTTTTTGAAACAGTGTCTACAACAAAGCCGCCTTGCACCTCAATCCTAATGCTCACCAGCGGCGCGCATTGCCATTGATCCACGAGTCGGGAGATTTATTTTTTTAAATATATAAGGTGATTCAAGTTAATTACTGAAAAAGTGATTAGATGCTAGTATTAAGAGCTTACATAATGAAAAATGTCACTGCAATTTAAGATTTGACTGGTGATTATAAAAACGGCGGGATTAAGGAATATAATTCATATTTTTTGCTTTATTTTAAATATTATAGAATTTGTTGGTATTGACAAATACACTGAAGTGACAAAAGTCATGGGATAGCAATATGCAAATTTTCAGATGGCAGTAGCATCGCGTATAACGGGTAAAAATGCGCAGTGCTTTCGCAGAGCTTTCATTTCTGTTCAAGTTATTCATGTGAAGAGGTTTTGACGTGATAATGACCGCACGACGGGAATTAACAGACTTTGAACGCGGAATGTTAGTTGGAGCTAGACGCATGGGTCATGCTATTTCGGAAATCGTTAGGGAATTCAACATTCCCAGATCCACTGTGTCAAGAGTGTGCTGAGAGTATGAAATTTCAGGCATAACATTCCACCATGGACAGCGCAGTGGTCGACCGCCTACACTTAACGACCGAGACCGGCGACGTCTGCAAAGAGTCGTAAATTCTAACAGACAAGCAACACTGCGTCAAATAACAGCAGAAATCAATGTGGGACGTACAAGGGACTTGTCTGTTAGAACTGTGCGGAGAAATTTGGCTTTCTTGGGCAATTCCAGCAGAAGACCGACTCGAGTGCCTTTACTGACAGAACGACATCGCTTGCAGCGACTCTCGTGGGCACGTGAGCATATCGGTTGGTCCCTAGATGAATGGAAAACCGTGGCCTGGTCCGATGAGTCACGATTTCAGTTGGTAAGAGCTGATGGTAGGGTTCGAGTGTGGCGCAGACCCCACGAAGCCATGGACCCAAACTGTCAGCAAGGCACTGTTCAAGCTGGTGGTGGCTCCGTAATGGTGTGGGCTGTTTTTTCATGGCATGGACTTGGTCCTCTGGTGCGACTGGACCGAACATTGACTGGAAATGCTTATGTTCAGCTACTTGGAGATCACTTGCAGCCATTCATGGACTTCATGTACCCAAACAACGAGGGGATTTTTATGGATGACAATGCGCCATGTCACCGGGCCACAACTGTTCGCGATTGGTTTGAAGAACATTCTGGACAATTCCAACGAATGATCTGGCCACCTAGATCGCCCGACATGAATCCCATCGAGCATTCATGGGACATCATCGAGAGGTCTGTTCGTGCCCAAAATCCTGCACCATCAACGCTTTCACAATTATGGACGTCTATCGAGACAGCATGGCTCAATATTCCTGCAGAAGACTTCCAACGACTTGTTGGGTCCATGCCACGTCGAGTTGCTGCACTTCGCCGGGCGAAAGGAGGGCCGACACGATATTAAGAGGTATCCCATGACTTTTGTCACTTCAGTGTATATTAATTTGAAATTTCAATTCATATGTCTGAAAATAGTAACATCATGGTTTTGAATTTCCATCTTAATACTCACCAGCGTCGCGTTGTTGCCACGAGTCGGGTCACAACTATATGCATAAACAGTTGAAGATCATATGCAGGAAATTACGATAGATTTATGAAATGTAATCTTGATTCCTATTAACAAGCTCATAACCAAATAAAACATTGAAAAAACAAGTAATATAAAAAAAAAAATTTAAGTCAATTCCTACTTTTTTTTTTACTATATTGCAGAAAGCCCTTTATAAATAATTTTCATTCATTTTTTAAGTTTATCTGGTGCCATCTATTGGTAGATATATGCAACTTAAATTTAAAAAAAACTAAAATTAATTAATTAAATTTAATGAATGAATGAATATTTGAAAAAACTGTTTTAACACCAACAGTCATCCACTACAAGTTTAAAAAAATGTATTTGAACTTGATTGGATGAATAAAAAGTATTTTATGAACGATTGAAAATTTGAACAAGATATATATAGGGAGAGTGTGAGCTAATAGAAGGAATTGAATAAAATATGGAATGAATAAAGAGAAGTTATTTTTCGAATAAAGAGAAGTTATTTATTTTGTCAAAAATGTCTTAAAACAAAAGTCCATTTGTTTTAATATCATTTTAATTTATCATAAAATAGTTAATCCAACTATTTTTTTATCGTTGAACACCAGACATCATTAAATCGTTGCCGAACAGGTCTTAATCAAGGAAATACACTTACTGTGAACGGCATTGTGTTCCACAGCATGACACCAGCAGTTTCGGAATCACCCACTCTTTAAAATGAAATGTTCCTGCGATCTATTGTGGCAGACTTTTATGATCTTTATAATAAAAAATGATTATTCACGCAATCTCGTAAAAGTAGACTGGAGGAATCGAACTTAAACCGAACGAATGAGCGATAAATAATCGACAAGAACTTTGGTTTAAATATACACCCATTTTTGCAGCGAAGTTTGAAGAATCATCTTTTGAAGATAAAGGATAAGAAAGAGTTAAGCGCATGGCTCTTATGTCATTCATCTGATTGGCTTTTATGCGCGCGTGGCTGTCCTCGAGACTTATTAACCTAGAAATATTTTCGCGCGTTCTACTTGATAAAGCCGTCACTCACAATTTGATACAATGTATGCTGATATTTAATAGGCACAAATGAGGCATCGCAAGCTATTAATAAGCACAACTAATAACTTAATAACACAACTGTACAACCAACAATTAAAATTAATTTTTTTATATAAATAAAGGTATTGTTGAAATGTTGATTTTTTTTAGTTAATTTAAATAAAGATTTCATGAACGTAAAGACTTCATCAAAATTATGCTACACTTGATATATATATATATATATATATTCATACTATATTGCATGTGTATATATACGTTCCCGACTCGTGGCTCAGTGGCAACGCGTGCCGCTGGTGAGCATTAGAGCGGAAATTCAGTACGCTGGTGGCTTTGTTGTAGACACTGTTTCAAAACACGAGGAGCCTCGATGGTGTTTGGGATGTTCAGCATCTTGCCTCGCGTGTCGGACTACCTGGTGGGAGTATTTCCGGGTTTTCTCCCAAATGATACGCAAATGCGGGGTGTTCCCCGTTAAAAGTCCTCCAAGAAGTTACTGCCCTCCTTCTCCAGCGTCAATGGAGAAAAGTCAAACTTCTACTTATGAGCGCTCCATCACAATAGAAGATACCCCCCTTCCTTCCTGCCCTGAGACCACACGGGTTTTTGGACTTGGTCTAGATGTAACTGTTTACCAAATGGGATAAGAATATATATATCATATTGTAGATATAAGATGTTGAAGATCGGTGGGCCTGGTGTTTCACTGACATCAACTACGAAGATGATGAGGAAAGGATATTATCTTCCGGGAGGAATTTGAAAAGTAATTTAGCGTCATATAGGAGAAAACCCAGAAAACTCCAATTAGACAACTTGACTGTCAATGAGAGTAGCTTTACATGAGATTTCGGTACACATTACACACATCGGACAAGATAAACCTGCAAATCCCAGATATCATCTTTGTTTGAAATGCAGAGAACAGTCTAACGATAATAATTCTTTGATTGATATTAAATCTAACATATCTGACATTTTAACAGCAAATGATCTTTGATTAAAACATTCTTCATTTAGAAATAACGCAATTGTATCACTGTCTATAAAACTATTTCAGAAAAACTATACAGAATCGAAATATGAAAGCCATTCCACTGTTAAAGTGAAACCAATGTCCTTTCAATGTTAAAAACAAAACATTAGGCAAAGTAATCAAAAGATCATTTAATCCAGCCAAACAAAAAAAAATAAGGGAAAAATGAATATAATACAAAAATCATTTAATTGGGCATAACGATAAACAATACATAAAAATAAATTAATAGTTTAAAAAAAAACTAAAAAATACGCTTTTAGAGTTAATCAATCTAAAAAGTAAAAAATAATTGTTAACATAAGAATAAAATGATTGACGAGAAAATGAATGTCACTGTTCTAAAAGCGTGGGGTGCTCGATATCAATCGTTATAATTTTTCACTAGTTTCATTCCGAAATGCAGAGTTAGTTTAAAAATGTCATACAAAGCACCCCACGCTTTTAGAACAGTGACATTCATTTTCTCGTCAGTCATTTTATTCTTATGTTAACAATTATTTTTTACTTTTTAGATTGATTAACTCTAAAAGTGTATTTTTTAGTTTTTTTTTAAACTATTAATTTATTTTTTACTTTTTAGTCTGATTAACTCTAAAAGCATATTTTTTTTTAGTTTTTTTCCGGTTATCCGCTAAGTTTATATACTTTTTACCCACCGTGATTTTCGGCCAATAGGAAGAGCGCAATTCGACATGATCGCACTCCTATGCCTTTGAGATCCGCCTCTTTTTAGCCACCGAAATTTTCGGCCAATAGGAAGAGCGCAATTCGATCACGGATCAGTTGACTGACTCGCCAGTAGATGGCGCCATCAGTCCCAAAATCGAGCCCAAAAAGTGAGTTACATACAAACATACAAACATACATACATACATACATACAAACATACAGGTGAAGCTAATAAAGGCGTATTAATAAACAGAATTTAAAGGATGCAATTTTTAATAAATAAAAAAAAAAGATTTAACTACCATTTTCTACTCTATCAAAATATGAATCATCATCAGAATTAATCAACATTTTTGTCGGGAGACTGTTTTTCTGGTAATGAAGATGTAGAGGAGTATAATGAGAATGAAATATTTTTAAATTAATGTATTTTTAACCGAATTTAAATTAAGTTTATCAAAAGTAATATGAACATTGACAAATTAATTTTCAAATTATTTTGTGATAATAATTATAAGAAAAGCGACTTGAATAGATTTTATAGAACTAAAATCATAATCGATTTTATAATTAAATATTTTTTTTGTTCTAATGCAGATGGCAAACGCTTAGACAATTGTCTTTGATGCCTTAAGGCAGGTACTGCACCGACGTTAATCACTTAGCATTACCCAGGAGCAAGATAAGCTACGGATACGGAGTAACAACACCCCCTGCAACGCTCTACGATCCTGTTAGACCGGGACCTACGTTTAAAGTAGATTCCGAACCACTACAAACATCCATGGCACCGCCGGGACTAGAACCCGAAACCTGTGGTACCATTCAGGCCCTTCATGATTAAATATTATTTGGCGCATCTTGGCGAAAACTCTCCTTTGGGCAACAACAAACAGCGTCTGATAATTCTCGGATATCCTATAGCGTATTTACAATAGCGAAGAAAAAGAGAGAAAAATACTTACGAAATAGTGATTAATTTAATTCGAAATTCTTATGGCAAAAAATTTGTGTTCAATATTAGAAACTAGAAAAAGAAGCTCTTAAAAAGTACTATAAATTTTATAACGATTATTAAATTGTATGGTCAAAATTTTCAAAACTATTGAAAATATCTTCTTCCGTTTTATGTCTTGTTTCCTTTGATTAGCTTTGCGAACTAAAGAGAAAACGATGCATATAATACGATAATATTTCCAAAGAGTATGGCTTAGCAATACATGGAAGCTATTGAGCGTCAAAGAGCAGGAGGTATCTAATTCCTCAGAAGTTAATTATTTCATATTCGTAATTTAGTGCTGTATTCTTAATTTAGATATAATATTTTGTATAATACATAATAAACAACAAAATTAACTATGTAAAACTAAGTGTGCCGTTCAATAATGGTACAAGTGGTAAAAGTTATTTAAAAAAATTCCATCTAAATTTAAAATACATGTAGTACTTACAAGCAAGCGAACCGATGCCCACCACGATATTTCAGCTATTTTAACGACCACTGCGGTTAAAATGTTCAATTGACGTAAAACTCTTTATATTTTACGAACTAAAGAGTATTACTATAATAGATATTACCAAAGTGAATAAAAAATAAATATTACCCTAGAGAGCTTGGTAATACATAGAAGCTATTAAGCGACAAAGAATATAACTTAGCAATACATGGAAGCTATTGAGATTAAAAGAGCAAGAGGTATTTAATCCAAATCTCGCAGAAGTTAATTATTTCATATTCGTAATTTAGAAATATTTATTCGTATAATACATAATAAACAACAATATTAATTGTGTAAAAAAGTCGTGTAGTTCTACAATGGTGGTAAAACTTATTTTAAAATATTCCATCTAAATTATAATACAGAGTACTTACAAGCAAACCGACCGATAGGCACCACGATAACTCAGCCATTTTAACAACCACTTGAGTTAAAATTCTGAATTGAAATAAAAGTCTTTATTTATTACGAAGTAAAGAGGATTTCTACTATAAATATTGCTAAAGAATATAGCTTATCAATACATGGTAGTTATTGAGCGTCAAAGAGCAGAATGTATTTAATCCTAAATCCCTCAAAAGTTAATTATCTCATATTCGTAATTTAGTGATATATTTGTAAATTAGAAATAATTATTCGTATAATACATAATAAACAACTATGTAAAAATAGTCGCGTCGTCCATTAATGATGCAAGTGGTAAAACTTATTAAAAGAATTCCATCTAAATTTAAAATATATAGAGTATACTTACAAGCAAGCGAATCGAAGGCCACCAAGATATCTCAGCCATTTTTAACAACCACTGAAGTTAAAGTGTTGAATTGAAATAAAAGTCTTTATATTTTACGAACTAAAGAGGATTACTACGATTAATATTGCCGAAGAGCATGGCTTTGCAATACAAATACATGGAAGCTATAGATGTCTAAGAGTATAGCTTAGCAATACATGGAAGCTTTTTAGCGTCAAAAAGTAGAAGGTAATTAATCCTAAATCCTTCGGAAGTTAATTAAGTCATATTCGTTATTCAGTGATTTATTTGTAATTTAGAAATAACTATTCGTATAATACATAATAAACAGCAATATTAACTATATAAAAATAATCACGTCATTCAATAATGGTACAAGTGGTAAAACTTATTTTAAAAAAATTCCATCTAAATTTAAAATGCATGGAGTACTTACAAGCATGCGAACCGATGGCCACCACGATATCTCAGCCATTTTTAACAACCGCTGCAGTTAAAATGTTGAATTGAAATAAAAGTCTTTATATTTTACGAATTTGAAACGCTTCTTACTTTTGTTTTTAGTAATAATTAGCATGCACTAGAAGCATATTAAAGAGGTCGTTGACGAAAGTACGTGTATCTTGATTTTTGGATGCAGATCAGGTATGGAATATGAAATTCAAAAGATAAGAAAAGTTAGATCAAAATATAGATGACTATATAGCGTTAAACCTTAGTTTCGTTCTTTTTTTTTTTTTTTAAAGATATAAAGCTGTTAATAATTTTAATTTAAATTATGTACTAAATAGAGTGCATGTTATACATTCCGATTCATTGCAAAATTATTTATTTCATAAAGATCTTATTTTAAAATGAAAATATTATCCCCAAATGCGTTAAAATTCTACAGAAATAGACCTTTTATCAAACAAATTAATATTGTTTGCTTTATGTTTGGAAAATTCTTAATAATATTTTTATTTAATTTAATATAATAAATTCGCTTAAACTTATTAAGCGAATTTTAATGATAATATATTAATAATTCGCTTAATAAGTTTTGCAAAAGGTAATGATATTATTTGATTAAATCGTTTGATGCCTTCTGTTACTATATTCCATTTCAACAAATAAATTTAATTAATTTAATATCTAATTCCAATTTCAAAATTCAAAGAATTCTCGGAATGGTATGGAAAAATTCTTCATTCCAATCTTATTAAACATTCTTAGAATTAAATGGAAGAATTTTTCATTCCATTTTTATTGAACATTCTTAGAATGGAATGGAAGAATTCTTCATTCCATTCTTATTGAACATAAATAAATATTATGATGTGCAGTGATAATTATGATTCTTCTTGACTAATTAATTCTTCAGGAAAAACTGCATGCAATAAATAATAATTGAAATAGATTTACAATACCAATCACATTGCATTCCTTGATTATTTTTGAGTTATTTTAGCAGTAAGAAATGAAATAGTTGACGATAATAATTTAAAAATTCAAAACAAAATTCCTGCCATAGAAAGATGTTTCAATGGTTGTTGTAAATGAAAGTGTGTAACCGTACTTCCTCCTACACACTGGCGACAAGAGGGTCCCCTATGGCGTTCAGGATAAATGGTCAGTAGGCCTCCAGACTCTCACCCGGGAGGAAGTAAAGCTCAAACTCGTGCTTCTGTTAAATATTATAGAAATTATATTTGAATTGACAAAGTTGTATTAATTACCAGTAAATGCGTATTAAGTTATTAATTATTGAGAAAAATGTATTAAATATATGTAAAAATTAATACTTGAACATACAAAATATTAAATTAGTGCAAATAAATAGCTTGTTAGTTATATTAGTTATAGTTATATTAGTTAGTTATAATAGTTGTATTAGTGCGAAAATAAAAGTTAAATAGCTAAAAATTCTTAAACAAATTACTTTCATCCTTTTCAAACTAGTGTACATTTATTTACTATATTATATTTGTACTATAGCCGTGCTTCCTCCTACACCTAATTTTATGTACGTGTGTCAAAAACGCTGTGAATTCTCCGACTTGTGTCTTACTATTTCAATCATTACAATCCAACCGCCCAACTTGTACACTACAAGTGTTAATTTTCCGCTGAATTTTTTTAATTCGATGCAAGTGCCAGGAATATCTTTACATTATTTAACATTAAAATTATCATCACTAATCAGTGAGAAATTTAGATTCACAACATATAATGGAGCAGGAATGACCGTGAAACAGTTATCAAACAATGCATTTATTCCAAGGATTCTGCTCATATCTACTGAACTGTCATTTCAATGGATAAAATTGCTATTTTCAGTAAGATTAACATTCAGTGTCCCTATAAATAGGTCTCAAGGACAAACGTTAAGATATTATGATATTAATTTTAAATAATCATGCTTTTCTCACTGTCAGTTACATATAGCTTGCTTTAGAGAAGTAAATCAAAGAATTTCTATATCTACTCACCAAATAATATGATAAATGTAGTTCATAACCAAATATCGTAATTAAATATGTAAATTAAGTATGAAATAAAATTAAAACAAAATTAAACAAAAAACAGAATTTTTTCACTAAATTAATACACACGTATTGAGAACAGGATGATTTAGTAATTTAGCTTTATAATTTCTGTATTTAAAGATTCATTGTTTTGATTCTTATTTGACAAAAACTAGTTGGTTTATGCAGCATAAACATTTTTTTTTTATTTTGTATACATTTTTTAAAAAATATTTTGAGTAAATTCATTTGAAAAGCAATAATACTACTGTGTCCAAAAAGTAAGACAAAATTTCAATTTAAAATTCCCTGGGCTTATGGTTTTTCATTTTTTTTTTTTTTTTAGGTTGCTAGCACTGTCCTGGACATCTGTGTGAAATTTGACGTCAAAATATTCATTAATGTTTGAGTTAGGCATGACTTTGTGAGACACTAAAACTAATTATGGGGTTTTTGAAATGTCTGAATTCATTGAGCAAAGAACTTGCATTAAATTTTGTTTGCGGAAACATATAGGATGTTAGAAAAAGCATTCAGTCAGCATTCCTATAATGTTTAGAAGTGGTAAACACAGTTCAAAAAAGGCAGAGAACGCGTTAAAGACGAAGAGCTCTTTGGTCGACCCTCAATCTCAACCGACGAAGCTCACGACCAAAAACATTAAAGATTTGGTGCTTGCAAACCGACGATTTACAATTAGAGACCTTGCTGATGATGTTGGAATTTCAAAATTTCATTTCAAAAGATGTTTTGGGCCTCAAACACGTCAAATCGCGATTGGTACCGAAAGCACTGAATGCGACAGCTCACACTGCATTGATTCTTTGAGACTTTTTCGCCAAAACTGAAACCCATATCGTTTTACAACTGCCGTATTCACACCGTGCGACTTCTGTCTATTCCCTTAACTCAAAAGACCGTGATTCAACGTGAATCGCCGCGCGCTTTGAAGGCCATCCCTGTCGATGACTTTTTTAGCATGCATTGAGGATTGGAAAAAAAGTTGGCATAAGTGCATTGTGTGCGGAGGAGATTACTTTGAAGGCGATGAAATAAATTTGAAAGAATAAATAAAGAGTTTTTGAAAAAAAAAATTGGTCTTATTTTATGGCCACAGTAGTATATGATAAAAGAATAATCTTAAAGAATTTTCTGGTTTAAGAAGATTTCTACGAGTTTTAAAAATACTGTTAATCGCTTTTGTATAGATTTGAACTATTTTGTTAATTTGAAGAAATTTTGTTCTATTTTTTTGTTATACTGCAAATATTAGCAGTTGCTTTGAACAAATATTATAATAACAAATTATTGTCATATATATTACGACGATAATTTGATAATATAATATTTTCAAATATGTATTATAATATATACATACTATATATTTTCAAACATATATACTAGTATATTTATATTTTAAAATATCATATTTTATATTATATTATATATTTATAATTTCAAATTATTGTCAAACATTTTATTGGATTCAAATCTGGTGATCGAGGAGGTCTTTTTAAAACCTATTTACAATTCTAAAGCAACTGCAATTGATCATCCTTAGATCCAATATACTGATAGAATCAGAAAGCATTATGTATGTCCAGAATTTCGGTTGATGATTTTAAAATTTAGCTTAAAATGCCAATATACATTTATTGCTCTATGGTGTCTTCAAGACATCAAATTGGTATTAAATGGTTAATAAATTCAAGGAACGATCTATAAAAATGGGTTAATAATTTCGAACTTACTCATTTCCGGGAATGGTGTGTATCGCCCAACATAACTCCTCCATAGTCACTTTTAACGAATGGAATATGTTCTTCTTTCGAATATATCCAAATCATAATGCTTTGAATTTATTTTATTTGCTTTTATTAGCAAATACAATATTGTAAAAATGTTTTTTTCTATGCTTTGGTTGATAAAATTCGAATTTTTGACGTTTTACTCCAATGAAGAATTTCTTTGTCACTGAATTGAACTGATTTTAAACTTGCAAATATTCCATAATTTTTTTGTGATTCTGCTGTATTTTTTTGTTGCTAACAATCTTGGATGTATGTTCAGTTTTCGAATGATGATTCGCTTAATTCCACGAGATAGCTTTGTTAGCTGACAGATCTTGATTTCTAGATTAATCTAGAATGTTTTTATAATGTTTTGATAAAAGCAGCCAGATTACTAAAACTAATTGCGCGATTTATTTTTTTAATAATATAATCGTTTTCTAAGTATAAATAATTTATTAATTTGTGAATTCCAAACGATTTATTCTTGCCTTATGTAGATATTCTAATTATATATACTATAAATACTAAAAAAGTTATAATTAAACAATTAAATATTCTAAACAGACGATTTTTATTTTCTACGAAACGACCAAACGATTTTATTTACTGAGTTTGAAAAGTATTTCTTATTATGATTAAAAATTAGTTTAAAACAGACGACTTTAATACGATTCTAAATCGCATGCGAAAAGTAATGGTAAATTTGTAAAGTAATTTGTATATTTGTAAAGTAATGGTAGCATTTTGTAAGATTACTCTAAACTTAAAAATATTCTTACTTAATTTTTTTCAAAATTTGAAAAAAATAATATATCTAAAAATCATGCTGTATTAAGTGAAATAATTTGATGTTCTTTTCACGTTGAAATCCTTTGGAATTTTTATTTTTATTTTTATTTGGAATTATGACGAGAAATCGCACAGATTATGAACATTTTGTGAGGTATTGTACCCTTTTTTTTTTAATAAACAATTATTTACTTTTTATAAGCAATTAATCTAGACTTAAAAATATTCTTCCTTAATTTTTTTTCAAAATTTAAAAAAATAATATATCTAAAAAGCATGCTGTATTAAATGAAATAACTTGATTTTCTTTTCAGGCTGAAATCATTTCAAATTTTTATTTTTAATTTGGAATTATAACGAGAATCGCACAGATGCGAAACATTTTGTGAGGTAATGTATTCTTGTTTTTAATAAGCAACAAATTGTATTTTGTTTTATCTTGATGAAATAATATAATATATATGTGTCATAATAAAGATCCCATACATTAGATACATTATAATGAAGATCTTAAAAAAAAAGAAATGAAAAAGCACCATAACAATTCCGAGAAATTCACTTCTTAATTTGAATACTAATGAAATTGCAATTAGAAGTGAAATCTGGATTTAGAATACATCTTACGTCATTAGCGGAAGATTTAGAATGCCACTTCTTACATCTTTCTTGAAATTGCTGTTTGTGATTGTATCTTCTTCAACGAAACAGGATCAAAGAAAGTAATTTCGACCGGATTACATTCTCAATAAATATTTAACAATGTGATAGAAAAAAAATAAAAAACATTTCAAAACGGGACATTTCCTTTTTTTTTTATCTTCTGTCTCAAAAAAACAGATAAGGCTTAATTAAAATGATTTATTTTTATTCGTGTTGTTTCAGAATTTAATTTTTTTATGGAGTTCAGTATTCTGCTAATTGTGTTATTAATTAAATAAAAGAATTCCATTTTATAGATTTTTTAGTATTCAATGAGTGAAATATTTTTTTTTGTTTTGTTATTTTCGTTAGTATTTAAGAGAGAAATATTAACTTAATTATTTTTCCAATATTTTTTTAATATACTAATTTTTAATATATTAATTAGTATAATTTTTGAAATAATTTTTATCTTATTTTTTAAATTTGTTATTGTTTCAGGTTAACTGTTATACTGACTAATATAAATAAATACTACAATAAAGAATAAAATTCGATTAGCTATTCTATCGTTTGTTGCTTAATATAATATTATATAATATAACATTAAGCATCAATTATAATTATTATTATATTATATAATATTAGAATTTATGCTCGACATATTAATTTAATTATTTATTTAATATTTTTAATTTTTTTTATTGTTTCAGGTTAGCTATTATACTGATTAATATAAATAAAAAAAAATGAAATTCGAAAGGCTATTTTATCGTTTGGTGCTTAATATAATATTGACAAAACTTTTATTGTAATAAATTAAAGAATAAAATTTAAATTTATAAAAATTCTATCTTATCATAAATTTTTAAAATATGTATAAAATTTTATTATAAGTTTTAATTTAGGGCTTTTTGTATGCAAGTATTATATTTAACCCATTTATTTCATAAAAAATTTTTAAATTCGCATCTTTTTTATTTGTTTTAAATCACATAAAAAAATTCTTAAATAATAATTATGAAAAAAATTCATGTTTATAAACAATCACGCAAAGCTGGATTAATTATAAAAATCTGTTATTATAAATTTTTAATTATTATTTGAATTATTATAAAATTTATTGCAATAAATTAAAGAATAAAATTTAAATTGGTAAAAATTCTATCTAACCATAAATTTTTAAAAAACGTATAAAATCTTATTATAAGATTTAATTTAGGGCTTTTGTATGCAAATATTATATTTAAAGCAATTCATAAAAGTAATCAAAATTAAAAAAAAAAATTAAAATTTTTTTTATCTAATCATAAATTTTTAAAATATGTATAAAATCTTATAAGATTTAATTTAGAGCTTTTTGTGTACAAGTTATTAAAGCAACTTATAAAAGTATTAAATTTTTTTTTTAATTTTTTAAATTGATATCGCTTGTTTCTATTTGTTCTAAAACACACACAAAAATTTTTTATTAATAATTATGAACAAAAATTATTATAAAAATAACACGTTGGATTAATTATAAAAATTTACCAACATTAAAGATACAGCAAAAACAAGAAGATATTTAAAAATAATCATCATAGTAAAGTTCCGTTTTTGTTCAAACCTTAAGTAAAATGTTGTGTTAGTAAAAAAAATTATAATTGATGAAATTTTGAAAAAAAAAAATGAAAATATTATATACAAATTTATTTAGTATCTGTTGATATTTTCTTTTTTAAGAAATATATGCCTTTTTGTTTGTGTTCTATAAAACTAAAAAAAACTAGATATACGTACTTGTTCTACATTGTTGTTTACAAAACAATAAAATCTCCACCTATTTTTTCTCTCAATTTTTCAAAAAGATTAATTTTGGCCTTTTAGACAATAACAAAAAATAACCTACACTGCAGGTTGATAATTAATAAAAAACTTATTTTAGAATCACATTATATTAATTTTCTAATTTTATACAGTCAATACAACCAGAACCATTTTTTTTAGTCTCTCCATAGTGTCGTGTCTATATGGGTTTCGATATGTATTTATTACTTTATATATTCTATATAATTATATTTTTCATATGTAATTTTATATTTTTTTTTATAAAAAATGTTATTTTAGGATCACATAATATTAATTATCTAACTATATGTAGTCAATACAACCAGAACCATTTTTTGAGTCACTTCATATGTATGTCTATCTGGTGTCAATATGTATTTATAACTTTATATATGTATATGTAATTATATTTTTTGTACATAATTTTATATTTTTTTTTCAAAATTTTAATTTTAGAATCACATAATATTAATTTTCTAATTTTATACAGTCAATACAACCAGAACCATTTTTTTAGTCTCTCCATAGTATCGTATGTATATGGATTTCAATATGCATTTATTACTTTATTTATGTATATATAATTATATTTTTCATATGTAATTTTATATTTTTTTATAAAAAATTTTATTTTAGAATCACATAATATTAATTTTCTAACTGTATGTAGTCAATACAACCAGAACCATTTTTGAGTCACTCCATAGTGTTGTGTCTATATGGGTTTCAATATGTATTTATTACTTTATATATGTATATATAATTATATTTTTCATAGGTAATTTTATATTTTTTTTATAAAAATTTTTAAATTTAGAATCACATAATATTAAATTTTTAACTATATGTAGTCAATACAACCAAAACCATTTTTTGAGTCACTCCATAGTGTCGTGTCGATATGGGTGTCAATATGTATTTATAATTTTATATATGTATATATAATAATATTTTTATAGATAATTGTATATATTAAAAAAATTTTAATTCTAAAATATTATATATTTTATTTTCGAATCACGTAATATTAATTGTTTTAACTATACGCAGTCAACACAACCAGAACCATTTTTTGAGTCAAAATGTGTTTATCTTTCATGTCCTTAACGGTCGGCTTATATCATATTCAATATTCAAGAATCGAGCTATAATGACTTACATTATTTCTCGAAATTTTCAAGGAATATTTCTCAAGTCCTTTTCGTCGATTAGTAAAGATAAAAGTATTTTTAAATCAGCAATTAAAAAGAAATTAATGATATTGCAGTTTACCAATATATCTCAACAGAAAAACAGAAAATAATAATTGGCTTGGAAAGTTTCAACACAAATCAGATATGACTTTTTTTTTTTTTTTGCTCCTAATTATCAGCAATAATTAGGTTTACAGAATAATTATATTAATGTACCATTGTGTATCAGTTGTTTGGTCAAACAAATATATAAACCATAGTTTTTATGTAGGGTTACAATGATTGTGTAATAAGAAAAATTGGTTATTATTTTTAAGTGTTCATTTATGGATTGATATAAAAAAATTTTAAAACTTAAGTATACTAGTATATCATTAGTTTCTCAGCTATTTGATTTATTAAGACTCATGTTGTGTCTAGTTTCTTGTAAATAAAAATATTTTACCTGAAAAAAAGTTTAATTTACTGGAGTACTATTTTGTGGACCTGATGGACGAGTGACCAGCTCTCGGTACGACAGGTTTCGAGTTTGAGACCCGGTGGTGTCGTGGATGTCGGTAGTGGTTCGATATCCACTTTGAACCTTAGGTCCTGGTTTAATATGTCTATAGAGCGTTGGATTTAGGGCTGACAACCCTACTCCGTAAAAAGAAACACATCTCCCGTCTCGAAAGCTGCCAGTAGGCAGACGGCCTTGACCCATAATGGGGCTGTTGCGACGATGATAATGATGATGACTATTATGCACAAACCCCTCCAATGATGGAAACAAGTATATTAACATTGATATTGCTTTGTTCTCGAAATAGCATTGATTTGTAAAATTTTAAAGTTGAAATTGTTTATTTAAAATTATTTCGAGTATCTTTAATATTTGGTTAATAGTATACCAGATGTGCACACTATTATAGGCAATTTCATTGACAGCATTTCTTTTCACACGGGATTTGTAATATTATTTTTGTTTTATAAGAGATATTGTTTTTTAATTTTATTCGGTCATTAGATTGATGTAGATATAAAATTAATAAAAAGTAATTAAGCCAAAAATTTAAATGAATTTGCACTTTTAAAAATTATACTTGAAGAGGTTGATTCGTTTTAGTATTGTGCCCTCCCCACGGGAAGAGGTGTGACATTTCATTCCCAGGAGAGAGGAATGTATGTTATTTTACAAGTATATAATAACAACGCATCACTCAAATTTGACAGAAGGAAAGCAATATTGTGGGTAGTTATATTACATTCAAATGGTACTTAGTACTAATGAGAACAAACTGTCTCTGAAATCTGATAGCAGATATTCAGTATCATGGATAATGAAACTTCATGAAATTAATGATTGTCTGTGCGAGTTTCACGGGTCGAAACAAATACAGATGAAATATGGACTACACCATGAGTTGTTCCATCGTGATGGGTGATCGATCAGAAGCTGAGAAATGTCTACTCCAATGAGAAGTGAAGGAAAGTTGACCCCTTCTCTTAACGGATTGTCTTAAAGGACAGGTTTTTGAAGAAGAAGGGAGAGTTCTGCTACAGAGTTAACCAGAAGTGTTGTTTTTTGAAGTTACTGAATGTTTTTCAAAGTAAACTCCTTGTAGTTTTAAACATGTGATAATTATTTTAACTTAAAAACATCTGATAATTATCTTTTGTTATTTACTTACATTGTAAATCTTGCATTTTACAATGTAATCAAAATAATATGTGGCTGACCGGATTAATGGTGTTCGCAGATTGTAGTTTAGAGACCCTTGTAATATATCATCGAAGTACATGCGCAATATTTTTATGAGCTTATTGAGACAAATATTTTTCTTGTTGATGAATGACACGATTCTTCTCAATCAAGCCATTCTCTCATATGCTAATTAGTTGATTTCATATTAATATTTGAAATTCGTTATTCTTTCTTGGCACAAGATGTAGTTTTTAATTCGCATAAAATAAACATCATTTTATTATGAAATTATCACGGTTTTGAAACGCCTAAACTAAAAACAATAAATTAACTTTTTTTTTTCAAAGCACTGTTGTCCATATTATTCTATATCATTTCAGGAAGCACAAAGGCTCATAAATTATTCTAAAGCAGTATCATGAATTTCAAAACAGAATGAAACTCATTCTTCATCACGTGTTTTGTGAAGCAGCTGGTTCTTGACATATGCTTCAGATACATCTGTATGATTTAAATATGCTGGATCATAATCCAAGGCCGAAAAAATATATATAAAGAAATTTGTATTTTAATTTATTTAATTTGCAAGATTCAAAAAAAAAATATCCTTTAACACATGTTTTGAAAATTTTTATTTTTACTACACAAAAATAAACTTTTTTTTAGTTTTTATAATTTCGTTCACTTATTTTCGCTTACAATATTTTGTACGTATTATTTGTAAGCATTAATAAAACTAATTAACTTTAAATTAAATTCCTTTGTTTACTGTAAAATCAATAATCATAATCTATAGTATTACTCATTTAATTAAAACAAAATCACAAAGCAAGATTTAAAACCATTGCTTGTCTATATTATTTAAATTTGTATACTCAAAATAACTTGCTATACCAAATTAATTTTGATTAATATTTTTGTGTGGGGACCTAATGGCCGAGTGACTAGCGTTCTGGGCTCGGTGTTACAGGTTTCGGATTCAAGTCCCGGCATTGTTATGGATGCTTATAGTAGTTCGGTATCCACTTTAAACGATAGGTCCCTGTCTAATATGATTATTGGGCTTAAGTCTGACAACTCTACCCCGTAAAAAGAAAGCACATCTTATTTCGGAATCTGTCAGTAGGTAGACGTCCTTGGCTTTGTATTAATTGGTGGGGTTTGGACTGCCTCTGTATTAATTGGATGGGATATTTTCATGAATTTGAAATGCAAATTTAATTGTTATTATACTGCTAGATGTAGTCTGCTACTCTAATAGCAGTGGGTGTAGTTATTGTTCCACAAATCATGTTATATAATTTGTTTAATTACTTGAAATACCTATCATACTGTTATTAGATATTCTGCATGGCTTGAATCTTTGTTAAGGTATTAAATTATTAATGAAATCTAATCAAATACGGATATATTATATCGTACATCATTTTAAAAACATTCAAATATCAGAGTACTTATTGCAAATTATTGTAAATCTATATCAATAGCAATATTTATTTTAAACATAAAAAAATATTAATTGAAATACCTTTCAAAAAAAAAACTTTCATTATTATAGAAAAAAAGTATATTGAATTCAATATCACTTTTTGCCCGACTCGTGACCTGATGGCAACAAGTGAGATTGCCAAGGCGAGATTCAAATTCATTGGCGACATTGTTGTAGTCAGATGCTAGGAGACTCGATGGCGATTGTTCAAAAGATTGTCTCGCATCCATAGTCAAGGTGCGTGATTAGTCAGGGGAGAAAGTTAAACGACTTTTCTCCCGTACTACAAGTAAATGTGGGGCAGTTTCCCTTAAAAATTCCTTCCGAGAGGAACCTTCATCACTCGTCTGTGGGCTGTTCATAAGAGGCATAAGTGATGCATTAAACCCCCAATGTTCAATAAATTAAAAAAAATTATTCTTTATTCAATTATATCTTAATAACCCTACCCTGCACAGATGTGGGGCAGCAAAATAAAAATTTCTATTCTGTTTGCACCGTGTGTGGAGATTTTTATAATCAGCATACACTGTAATTGCTACTTTATATAAAAAGAAAAAAAAATGGCATCCATGTTTATTTAAAAATTCAATATCATATTATAATAATCAACAGAATGTACTCCACAATACAATACACAATACTATATACTATTATATATGTAACAATACAAAAGAATATAAACAATTTTGTTTTAAAGGGTGAATCAAATTTTAATCTTAATAATTGAAAATTGTATGGAAAATGATGAAACTAGACGATTTATTTTCGTGTTTTTGACATTTCGATTGTATATAGATATTAAGTGCACATATTAACTGCATTTTAACAATTATTTCTATTATTACACAATTCATTTATTTTTGAGGAAGATTAGAATAATTTTTAATTTTTATTTGCAACTTTTATAATAAGATTAATAATATTATGACTTTTTTATTTATTAATAAAAATGCTAGAATCGAAAATACCACACGAAATTACAATCAGTGACCATCTTTATTCCAGTATATTTGATATAACTTTCCAATTTTTTCCATTTAAAATATATTTAATGAACAAAAAATAAATCAAGCAAAAGAACTACAGAAAAATCTTACCCGATCCCAAATGTCATGACCTTTTTCCATTTTGTTTTTCTTTTTTTCTAGCATTTCAAAGTATTCCTCTTATGCAGGTAGAAAGGAATCCTTTCACAAAATCTATGTCTTGCAATATACCAAAGTCTACTACAACAAATACCACTTTCTCAGCAGCCCCGATCGCCAAATATGAAAAAGTAGGCCAACAGAACATCAGTGGCTTAAAGCCGAAAAGTATGCTTACAGCAATTACATAGATGTTGCGTAGGCAATTACCCGGTTGTTGTGACCGATACAAAGGGTCATTTGGTTGGAAAAATTGGTACAGGTGAAAGTAATGAGTGAATTGCTGTAATTAGAAGCAATTTGTTCAAATAAGAGACAATCAAAATTTATCTCTCATTGTGATTTAGGTCTAGGTTAAATGTAGAAATAATAAGAAAAATACTAATTAGTATTTTAGTTAATCTATAAAGTTTTTAATCTGATCGAATGTACAGTTTGTAGTCACTCGTTAGAAAAATAGTCCAAAATATTGTTTAAAACAAATACTATAAACCAAAAGGTGCAAATGTTTTTTTTTTTTTTTTTTTTTTTTCAATTCCTTCTATTAGCTCACACTCTCCTTATATATATCTTGTTCAAATTTTCAATCGTTACTAAAATACTTTTTATTCATCCACTCCAGTTCAAATACATTTTTTTAACTTGTAGTGGATGACACTTGATGTTTAATACAGTTTTTCAAATATTAATTCATTAATTAAATTTAATTCGTTAATTTTAGGTTTTTTTTAGATTTAATTTGCATATATCTACCAATAGATGGCGCCAGATAAACTTAAAAAAGCAATTAAAATTATTTATAAAGAACTTCCTGCAATATAGTGGAAAAAAAGTAGGAATTGACTTAAAAAATTTTTTTATATTACTTGTTTTTAATCCACTTGGAAGACAACGACATCTAGATCAAGTCCGAGAGTTAATTCCCAAGTTAATACCAAGTCCATTCCCAAATTAACTGAGGGAAAGGAGGGGAGCAGCTTCTGTTGCGACGGACCACATGTAGGTAGAGGTCTGACTTAGCTCCGTGACGCTGACTTTTTACGGCGTAGGTTTGTAAGCCTTACGTCCTACGCTCTACAGTCATATTAGACTGGGACCTACGGCTTAAAATGGATTCCGAACAACTACAGACATCCATGGCAACCCGAAGCCTGAGACCTGTTCTATCCCGAAGCCTGGGTTTCGCTATACTGTTTTACATAATATATTATAAAACTACTTTATTGCGCAGGCTAGTGCATCAAATCCTTTATCAATAATGTTCTAACCTGAATTTAGGATCCCTATTTAAGTATTTTTTTTTCATCTTTTCTATATTTATTTACCATAAGCATACTCCATTTTAAAATTATACTCAGGAAAGTAGATGGGGTTATTGTTATATGATATATTTAAAAAAAAAATTGCCACTTATTGCCTACATTTTATGTTAGCCCAAAACTGTTCATATTTGTTATAAACACATATTTGTTATGAACATGAATTTGTTATTACATATTTGTTATAAACACATATAAGTTAGCATTACATATTTGTTATAAACTCTTAAATATAAAAAATTGATAAATATAAATTAATTAACTTAACCCTTTGTAACAAGTTAATACAAAAATCTAACTAAACACCAAAACATTAAACTAATGTAACATCCTATTTCAAATTAACTATTTACTTTTTTTATATTGTAAAATTTATTTTATATATTTTCATTATAGATGAATCAATAAAATATATATTTGTTAGAAAGTTTTAGATGTCTTCCAAAGAAAGATTTTATAAAATTATCCACAGCCAAGAATGAGTTTTGACGTGCAAGATGTAACAGCACAAACAGCTCTTGTTTGATAACCCTCTCCAAAAGAAATTGTCTTAAAATTCTTTCAAAGGAGAAAAACAAGAAGATGTAGGTCGAGAACTTTTTCTTCTTACTTATAATCCGGTCAGAAGGCGTTGCTAAAAAGCACTAACTAATTCACTGACTTCTTTTTTTTAGAAGAGAAAACTCATTCCACAACTTGCAAGCAATAATGACAAATAAAAAACTTCACCCATTCCAACAAACAATACTCAAGGTAAAAAAATATGGCACATGTTAACATGATGATAGCAAACATAATTATTAATAAAAAAAGTCATGACAGCATTGAAATAAATAAATTATAAAAATTCGTAAATTTTTGACTGATTTTAATTAATTTAAATAGAAATAATGCTTATAAGAAACAATGGTAAAATTAAAACGACTGAAAATTCAATTGGTTTTTAAAGATTATTTAGCACGATGGATTTTTTTTAATTGTCTGCCAGTTCTATAATACGTTCTAGGAATCACGTGCCAGTTTTCTTATAAACTAAAATTTTCAAATTTAATTTTTTATTTTAAAAAATTACCGGTATTTTTGTAAAATAATTATCTTAGCTAGTATGTATCGTATATGTCAGAAGACAAAGAAAAAGTAGTCTATAACGGACGATTTATCAAGATTCTATACAACGTGTTCAGTAACTTCTCTCGCCCCCTTAATTTCTGAAAGCCTACAGCAGTCCCATGCTGTTATATATATATAACAGGTGGGCTGAAATGTTCATAGGCTGACATGTAGATGGCGCAAGTAGTATTAAATCCATAAGATTTTTAGTTAGCCCTAACCTTAAAAAGATACGTGTATAAATTTGACAGCTGTTGCACTATTAGTATGTGAGTCATAACATTTTTAGTGAAGCAACTTTTGTTAGTTTGAAAAAATTGGATAAAAAGGAATTTCGTGTGTTAATTAAAGCATTACTTTTTCGCAAAAAAAAAAAAAAAAAAAAAAAAAAAAAATGCTATTGAAGCCAAGGCTTGGCTTGATAAACATTTCTCGGACTTCGCACCAGGAAAATCAACCGCAGAGAAGTGGTTTGCTAAATTTAAACGAGGCGAAATGAGCACCGAGGACGATGCAAGCAGTGGTCGCCTCAAAGAGTCTGTTACCGACGAAAACATCAAAAAAGCCCACAAAATAATTTCTGATAACCGTAAAGTTAAGTTGATTGAGATAGCTGAGACCCTAAAGATATCAAAGGAACGTGTTGGACATATCGTGAATGAATATTTGGATATGCGAAAGCTCTGTTTAAAGTGGGTGCCGCGCGAGCTCACAATCGACCCAAAACAACAAAGAATTGACGATTCTAAGCAGTGTTTGGAGCTGTTCAATCGTAATAAACCCAAATTTTTGCGTCGATACGTGACAATGAATGAAACATGGCTCCATCATTCACTCGGCTGACTGTCGATTGGACTGCACGTGATGAACACTAAAAATGCTATAACTCACACACTAATAATGCAACAGCTGTCAAATTTATATACGTGTCTTTTGAAGGTTAGGACTAACTAAAAATCACAGGGATTTAATACTAGTAGCGCCATCTATGTGTCAGCCTATGAACATTTCAGCCCACTTATTATATATAATAAAAATTGAAAATTGCATAGCGATTCGTCAGAGGTAAGTGGTAGCAGAAGTAGAAGATTGGAAAGACACGCAAGGAGTGATTAATTTGAAACCATTTATGGGATATCATGAATGCATATGGCATATGACAATAGAGGCCCAATGTTGGCACCATCAGACGTCAAGCATGTCTGACACTTTTTTTTTGTCCCAATACAGCTGGCAAACACACTTAGACAGCTTGGTCTTGGATGCCTTCAGGCAAGCGCTGCACAGACGTTACTCACTTTGCATTACCCAGGGGGCGCGTGTAACTTGAAGATACGGACGCGGAGGCAAAGCTCTACGATCCTATTAGGACCGGGACCTACGGTTTAAGGTGGATTCCGAACCACTACAAACATCCATGGCACCGCCGGGACTCGAACCCGAAACCTGTGGTACAGAGCTCACTCGGCCACTCGGCCATGTCTGACACAGAAGGAGCATTGATAGTAGGGCGCTGTGGAACACTCTGGAATATTTTTTTTATTGTAGCAGCAGCGCAGATGAGTTTTGTCACGAGATCCCTTTCAGACTCCACAACTTTGGGGGCCTCCCACAGAAATAAATCAAGGATCGATAAATGAGGTGAGCGTGGGGCCCAGGAAACCGATCCTCCATGCCCAATCCATCTATGCGGGAATGACCTGTTAAAATGCCTACGAGCTACCAGTCCAAAATGGTCAAGCGCCCCATCATGTTTGGACCACATGTTGCGTCTCACATTTGCTGGAATGTCAACAAATAAGTCGTTCCAGAAGGATCCGATACTTCGCTCGGTCATGCATGATGGTAAAAGGTACGGTCCGACTAAGTAGGCTCCGACTTCCTACACATTTATTGAGAAGCAATGTTGTGCTATGTGATGGGGTAGGAGTTCTCTTCAGCCCCCATATACACATTGTGCTGATTGAATAAGCCATCCTTTTCCAGCCTCCTTTTCTATTGAATATAGTAAATATATTTGGAATACATATATATATATTATATATATTTACAAATAGCGTAAGAGAACAAAAGAGGAATGACTTAGAGACACAGTTAGTTTACATAACGAAGCTAAAAGGTAGGCTGACAAGTTCGTAGGCTGACACATAGATGGCGCTACTAGTATTAAATCCATATGAATTTTAGTTAGCCTTAACCTTCAAAAGACACGTGCATAAATTTGACAGCTGTTGCACTATTAGTATGGGAGTTATAGCCTTTTTAGTGAAGTTATAGCATTTTTAGAGTTCATCACGTGCAGTCCACTCGGCTGACTGTCGATTGGACTCCGGTGTGAAATGATGGAGCCATGTTTCATCCATTGTCACACATCGACGCAAAAATTTGGGTTTATTACGATTGAACAGCTCCAAACACTGCTTAGAATCGTCAATTCGTTGTTGGTTTTGGTCGATTGTGAGCTCGCGCGGCACCCACTTTAAACAGAGCTTTCGCATATCCAAATATTCATTCACGATATGTCCAACACGTTCCTTTGATAACTTTAGGGTCTCAGCTATCTCAATCAACTTCACTTTACGGTTATCAGAGATTATTTTGCGGACTTTTTGGATGTTTTCGTCGGTAACAGCCTCTTTGGGGCGTCCACTGCGTGCATCGTCTTCGGTGCTCATTTCGCCTTGTTTAAATTTAGTAAACCACTTCTCTACGGTTGATTTTCCTGGTGCAAAGTCCGAATAATGTTTATCAAGCCATGCCTTGGCTTCAATTGTATTTTTTTGACCAAAAAGCAATGCTTTATTAACACACGAAATTCCTTTTATCCATTTTTTCAAACTAACAAAAGTTGCTTCACTAAAAATGTTATAACTTACATACTAATAGTGCAACAACTGTCAAATTTATACACGTGTCTTTTGAAGGTTAGGGCTAACTAAGCATCATATAGATTTAATACTAGTAGCGCCATGTATTGTAAGCCTATGAACATTTCAGCCCACCTGTTATAAAAACATTCGCTTCAAGTAGATTTCCATGTGCTTTTTAAAACATGTAATTAAATTATATAACAAAAGTAATATAACATTCGTTATACACTAATCCTACAATTCTTCACAATTCAGTTCCCTGCAAAAAAAAATTTCAGGATCTGATATATGTATAAAGAGAGAGTGTTCTAAGAGGTCTGGCTGAGATATATATATATATACTGACTGTTGACTATACTTGACTGATACCTAGCACACCTGATCACAACGCAAGAAATTTTTGTAACTTTTCTGAACCTTGCTTTAAAATAGAATAATAATAAAAGTGCTTTTATTTATATAAAATCTTAATTTTTATTTAGAATTAGCTGCAATCTGATATAATGTAAAATACAAAATTCAGGTAAATTATTATTTTTAATTACTTAATATTTAAAATTATTTTTATGATTTCCTTTTACGTACTAATAAACTTGAATTTCTCTACACTAATAAACTTTTAAAATTTCATACATAGTTTCAAGCAATTGTCACAGAACTATAAACCTACATGAAACCAATTAACTTTTATAACAATAATACATTATATATTATAACTATGGTGTCGGAATGCCAGTTACTGTGTTTTTTCTCAAAATATATTATTATCGTCTATTTTTAAAAAGTAATAATTATATTCTATATCCGTCGAGGTTATTTTTTTTCTGTCGCTTTTAATGATATTCATGACTGTAAGGAACGCCTTTATTCTATTTTTATTTTAATCTGTCTAGTTATCTGCGCATAAATTTTTTGAGAATTTAAAATAGATTTCATTAAATTATAATGCAGTCTACTTTTTCCCTCTTTTTTATTCCTCTCCCTAATGTTTTATTTATTAATTTCCTTTTTAATATTTTTAAGGACTTCTAGCTTTTTCATGAGGTACTTTTATTTCCAAAAAACGAATTTATATCTGCTATAAATGTTCTTTGAGATGCTAGTTCTAATGTTTGGCAAAACTGCTTTACTAAATCGGATTTTTTTTTTTTTGTGGACAAAATGCAACATCCGTTCGTCCATGGTAGATTTAATTCTAAAGTGACTTTAGTCAAAATGAGGTAGTTATTTTACGACAGATATATTTATATATATTAAAAAGGAGGGCCTGAATGGCCGAGTGGCTAGCTCTCTGGCACTCGGTACCACAGGTTTCGGGTTCGAGTCCCGGCGGTGCCATGGATGTTTGTAGTGGTTCGGAATCCACTTTAAACCGTAGGTCCCGATCCTAATAGGATCGTAGATCGTTTCGGGGGACATTGCTACTCCGCGTCCGTGGCTTATCTTCAAGTTGCACGCGCCTCCTGGGTAATGCAAAGTGAGTAACGTCTGTGCAGCGCTTGCCTTAAGGCATCCAAGACCAAGCTGTCTAAGTGTTTGCCAGCTACATTCGGAAAAAAAAGTATTAAAAAGGAAAAAAACATCGCGAAACACAATAATCATTTATGGAGTGAGAAACCTGATGGCCGAGTGATCAGCGCTCTGGAGGTCGGTGCCACGAATTTCTGTTTCGAGTCCCAGAGGTGTCATGGATGTTTGTAGTAGTTCGGAATTCACTTTAAATCATACCAGGTCTAATATTCGAGAATTGGGCGTAGGACTGACAGCCCAACCCAGTAAAAAGAAAAGCATCTCCTGACCCGAAATCTGCCAGTAAGTAGACTGCCTTGGCCCACCATGGGGCTATCGCGCCATTTGATGATGATGATGTATGGAGAGAAGAACGACATAAGCGCTTTGGAGCAAAGAAATATGGACTGAAACATGAAAAAGGTGCTGTAGAGACCTTAGAAAACTTTTTATCATAAAAAAAAAATTCGTCTCCTGGAATTATTTGTAAACCTGACTTCTAGTTTGGTTTGTCGCTCTACGATCCTTTTTTTTTTTTTTTTTTTTTTTTTTTTTGCACACTTTGGTCTAATTAAACAGGGACCTATAGCTTGACGTGGATTGCGAACCATTCACAAACATCCATGCCACCACCAGGATTCGAGCCTGTAGCACGATATATATGATCGATATATAGGTCTATGAATCTTATACATTGTCAAATAAGGTAAATTGGAGACTAATATTATTTAATATTAGAGAGTTTTTGCATACCGTAAGTTAGGTTACCGTAGGACGTTCCGTTATTGCTTTTTCTCACGATATAAAATTAGCGCGCATGCTCAGTTTCCTTTTCTATGAGCATGCGTGCTGGAAAGGGTGCAGCTTCTGTTCTGATGGAGCACCCGTAGGTAGAAGTTTGACTTCTGCTCCGTGACGCTCTTGTCATAGGAGACCGGGACTTCTATTAAAGTTTCGAATTATATTTGAAGGCATTTAAGTTAAATTTTACACTCGGCCATTCAGGTGCTAAACTAATTCAGCAGGGTAAATAACATTATACTTGTGTTTGATATTTATTTGTTGTGTAATAAAACAATTGTATTAAACACAATGACTAAATCGTTTAGATTTAAAAATTGATTCTACCCATCAGTAAGTCTGTTCACGACACAAAATTGTTGCTTTTAAAAAATACCAGTCATATATATTTTTAAAAAAGAAATCTCTTCTTTTTTAGTCAATTTCCATTGTATTTCCAAAATCATTTTGATAGATACATGCAGTCAGACATCAAAAAATCTGAAAACGGCTATATCTTTGATTGGCCACACATGCCTCAATTCAATCAATTGAAGCACAAGTGTTCAGTGACAGATTCCTGATAAACCATCTGAACTGCTTGTGATACAATAAAATCTCTTTTACTTTTTTCTCAACAGTAAGGCATTGATAAAGCATCTCTAATATCAGCAGGTCAATTTACATTACTTTGAATCTGCTACTTCTTTAAGCACTTAGAATTGTTAAATATTGATGACTTCAGCAAGTATGTAGTTATCTCTAAATTTTATCAGATAAACTATGTTTTAGCTTGATGAATCAATTACAGATCATATTCAATAAACATAAAGGATTTTCGAATACTTTGTGACAATTATTTGCTGATAATTGGACTTAATACCTTACTTCAAAAGTAGGTTCTTATATTTCTTATTTATCATAAAATATTGTTTTATTAATCTGGAGTGTTATCTTTTGTTTAAGAATATTTCAAATAAGCATTGAGTTTATTAATAAAAAAATTACAGATATTTTTATTATATTACTTCCTTATATCGTCCAACATAAATATGTTAATGAGTGTTCAATAGATATGACATTTGACCTCATGGGGCCTAATGGCCGAGTGGCTAGCGCTTTAGCGCTCAGTATTACAGGTTTTCGGGTTCGAGTTCCGGTGGTGCCGTAGATGTTTCTAATGGTTCGGAATCCACTTTAAACTGTAGAGTCCAGTCTAATAGGATCGTAAAGCGTTGTGCGGGTAGTGTTACTCGCGACCGTAGCATATCTTCAAGCCCCTGGGTAGTGCTAAATGAGCAACAACGTTTGTCGGTGCAACCCACTTTAGGCTGTTCACACGTAAATAATCAATATGACGCAGTCTTCGACTTAATTAAAAAAAACATTTGATGATATCTGATAGCATTTTAATAATTAATATACGTGAATTTAAATTATAGTGAAAAATTAAGTCTTAATTAAACAATTTCGTTTTTCTTTTCCCACTATTTGTTTCTTTATAACAAGAGTGTAAAATATTCCAATGTTGTTAATTTTTTAAAAACTATATCTGAGAGCTTATTATACTACTTAAGCAATTTTTTATTTAAATTTAAAATGTACAACAAGATTAATGTTTCATTAAATCATAAGGATTTGAAAACAGCTCATTACTTCCTTAACTACATTATTCAGTAGTAGTATCTTAGCAGATCCATCACAGCATGCAATTTGTTTGTTGTGACATCCTCAGGGTTCTGCAGCGCGGGATGGGCACCCCATGAGTAATCTACTCATAGATAGAGGGAAAAGAGCAGCTTCTGTTGTGATAAAGCACCCTATAGGTAGAAGTCTAATTTGGCACCGTGTCGCTGAAGAAGGAGAGCAGCACCTTCCGGGAGGACTTTGAGGGGGAACTGCCCCGTATTTGAAAATCGTATGGAAGGAAACCCGAAAAACTCTCACTAAGCAGTCTGACTAACCAGGCAAGATGCTGAATATCACAAACGCCGTCGAGTCTTCTCATTTTTGAAACTGTGTCTACAGCAATGCCGCCAAAGGATTGAACCTCAGCTGCAGCTTCTGTTGTGATGGATCACCCGTAGGTAGAAGTCTGACTTGGATCAAAGACGCTGACTTTATACGGGGTAGAGTTATATGCCCTACGCCCTACAGTCATATCATACTGGGACTACGTCTTAAAGTGGATTCCGAACCACTAACAAACATCCATAGCACCGCTGGTACTCGAACCCGAAACCTATGGCTCCCAGCGCCATCAAGCCCGTAACTATCTTATATATATATTTTTTTTAAAAATAATTCTTTATCATAAGTATTAGAATAATAATATTTTAATGGCTTCCTTCACTATTCGTTATAATTTTTTTTTTTGTGGACCTTATAATAGAATAGCATAAAGATGATTTTATAAAACTGGATTTCTCCATGATATAGTTTTATCATAACTATAAAAAACTCTACAGAAACAAATTTCTTGCTTCAGAATGAAATGACTATTTGAATCAGAAATCGATACATTTGCTGATTCATTTCATCAATGAATCAGAAATTCTGATGATTCTGCAGATTCATCTCATTGATTCATTCAGTTTATTTCCTACCTTTCTAAAGGTAAAATGAATAGAATTTGCCAAGACAAGAACATTTGGAGCAATTTTTTTTACAAACATCAAGTGCCTATTTTAACTAAATTCATTCTGTTTTTTAGATGCTCAAGATATTTATGGATTTCGTAAGATTTGTGCTAGTGCTAACTCGGCCACTATCAGATCCCTTTTTGGATTTCGTCTACGGCCTTATTATGGGCAAAACGAAAGTATTGCCTCCCATAGACAGTAAAATTCTGCTAATGACTGCCACTGACCTTGCTGAGAAAATTCGAAAGAAACAAGTAAAAAAGATCAATATTTATTAAGTTATTATTTATTTATGATATATTTATTATATTATTTTATAATTGTAGTATTATTATTATATATATTATATTTACATTATATTTATTATATGCTATATTATTATGTTATTTAATTTATTTTGTTATGTTTTCTTTTTGTTTACTTTTTTTGCATGATTTGAAATAACTTGTTCTTATGGATTCAATATTGATACTGTAGCTGTGCAACTCTATTTATTTTGTCATTATTTATTTATTATATTATTTTACAATTATATTATTATTATTATGTTTATTATATATTATATTATTAGTTACTTTTTTTTTTTTTGTTATGTTTTGTTTTTACTAACTTTTTTGCGTGATTTGAAATAACTTGTTTTTATGGATTCAACATTAATACTGTAGCTGTGCAATTATATTTATTTCGTTAGTATTTATTTATTTTATATTTATTATACTATATTATATTATAATTATATTATATTTATTATATTTTTTATATATTATATTATTATGTTATTATTTAATTTATTTTGTTACTATTTATTTATTATATAATATTGTTTTATAATTATATTATTATTACATTTAATATCTATCATATTATTATGCTATTTAATTTATTTTATGTTTCTTTTTTCTTTTTGCTAAATTTTTGCATGATTTGAAATAACTTGTTTTCATAGATTCAACATTAATACTGTTGCTGTGCAATTATATTTATTTTGTTACTATTAATTTATTATATCATATTATTTTATAATTATATTATTATTATATTTATTATATATTATATTATTATGTTATTAAATTTATTTTGTTATGTTTTCGTTTGCTTACTTTTTGCATAATTTAAAATAACTTGTTTTTATGGATTCAATATTAATACTGTACTGATCAATTATATTAATTTAATTATTATTTTATTTTATAATTATTACATCATATTATTTTATAATTATATTGTTATTATATTTATTATATATTACATTATTAAGTTATTATTTAATTTATTTTGTTATGTTTTCTTTTTGCTAACTTTTTTGCATGATTTGAAATAACTTCTTTTAATGGATTCAACATTAATAATGTATCTGCGTAATTATCTTTATTTTGTTATTATTTATTTATTATATATTATATAATTTTATTATTATTATATTTATTTTTATATTATATTATTTTATTATATTATTATTATTATATTTATTATACATTATATTATTATGTTATTATTTAATTTATTTTGTTTTCTTTTTGCTAACTGTTTTGCATGATTTGAAATAACTTGTTTTTCTGGAAACATTAATACTGTAACTGTGCAATTATATTTACTTTGTTATTATTTATTGATTATATCATATTATTTGATAAGTATATTATTATTATTGGACTTATTATACATTATAATATTATGTTATTATTTAATTTATGTTTTCTTTTTGCTAACTTTTTTGCATGTTTTGAAATAACTTGTTTTTATAGATTCAACATTAATACTTCAGCTCTGCAATTATATTAACATATTTAAAAAAGAATAACCGAAATGTTCTGATCAATGCTCTTTTTAGTGAAAAAAAAAACTAAACTATTCGATTTAAAAAAAGATTAATATCAATTTTTAAGAGATTCAGGAATTTTTAGTATTTGATTTATGTTTATACGAATGAATGTGCAATGTTAAATGCAAGTAACAATTTCAGAGAATTATTAATATACTTAACAATTCATAGAACTCCATATACTAATGATTCTTTAAATGAATTTTTGAATGTATAATTAATATTAAATTGCATGTAATTTATTCTTACATTGATTAAATTCCATTTGATTATACAAGACAAAGGCGGCAGGTGAATTATCCCTCCCTTTGTTTATGTAATAAATCAGCTATTTCATTTTCTTGAATATGCATGGTATCATTACCAACTATATAATGTATCATTTCATAAACAGTATTTAAACTAAATATAATATTATCTGCTTAAGTAATTTCTATATTACAGTTGCGCTGTGAAGAAATAATGAAGGCTTACGTACAAAGATCCAAAATTGTGCATCCATTCGTTAACGCTGCAGTTGACGACAGATATGAAGATGCTCTGAAGGACGCAAAAGCAGTCGACGACTTTTTGGCCAAAAGTACCAAATCTGAAGAAGAAATCCAAAAGGATACTCCTCTTCTTGGAGTGCCTTTCTCGTGCAAAGAGGCTATTGGCGTCAAAGGTATGTTGACTATGTTTTTTTTTTTTTTTTTTTTTTTGTTCTAATGCAGCTAGCTAACACCTAGACAATTGTCTTCGATGCCTTAAGGCAAGCGCTGCACTGACGTTACTCACTTAGCACTACCCAGGAGATGCGTGTAGCTTTAAGATAAGTTACGGACGCGAAGTAACACTGCCCCCGCAACGCTTTACGATTATTCTAGATCGGGACTTAAGGTTTAAAGGGGAATTCCGAACCACTACAAACATCCATGGCCCCGTCAGGACTCGATCCCGAAAACTCTGGTACCGAGCCCCAGAGCTCTAGCCACTCGGCCATTCAGGCACCCGTTGGTGTGTTGACTATAAAAATTAGAAAAATCAAAGAAATTTGAATATCTACGATTTTAAGTTAGTAATAGTATAGTTAATTCAGAAAGTTTATTGTCAGTCTGTATAGAACAAGATCTTCGCCAACTGTAACTAATGAGGTATCTTGGGTCAAAATCTGAAGTAGCATGGAGAACTTTAATATCTATTGTAAGCATGCTTCCTACTACGAAACCATGTTTCCTCCCACGCACTGGCAAGAGCGCCCCTGTGGAGTTCAGATGAAATGGTGAGCAGGCCCCCCCGAGACTAGGTCCGAGAAGAAGTGCATCATAACGCGTTTCTGTTGAGAAACGTTTAGTTTATAATATCTCATCTCGAGAGGAATATATTTAACGCAACCCTACTTATTAGTTGGCCCACAGACTTTCACTCGGAGAGGAAGAATATTTATCACACCCTGCACGTGCCTAAGGACCGAGTTTGCGGATTAGGAGTGGAATTCTTCCTAAATCTATTATTATATGCCTTTGAATGTGTTACATATTGTACTTCTCTAATTGTATGCGTGTGGTGTTTGTGCGTGTGTAAATATAGCTGTCAGTTCTCCAATCTGGGCTTCAAGTATCTCAACCCAACTACACCCAGTTACAATCTTAACGCTATTTGCTGTTTAAATCAATTTGCAACGAACACCTGCTGGGATAATAACTTCAAAGGGATGAATGTTCAGGCATGCACTAAGCAGATATGAGTCATTAAATATTTTACAAATAGCTGAATAAATCAAAATCAGATAATGAATTTTAAATAAACTTTAAAAAAAAACATAATATTTATTACATTAATAAAATATTTCTATACGGAAATGGTGAAATTACTTGCTGGCTTACATTAGTAGCAACGTTACGTTCTAACCTAGACCTTTTTCGCAACTCATTAAATTAATTTGGTCTGATTTCGCTTAATTTCTTTTTAGATATGGCTCAAACCAACGGTTTAGTCCGAGCTAGAACACGCCTTGCTCCGGAAGACTCCGATACCGCAGCGCTGTACAGAAAGGCCGGTGCCATTCCATACGTTGTTACAAATGTACCGGAACTCTGCATGTGGTGGGAAAGTGCCAATTTGGTCTTTGGTATGACGAAGAATCCCTATAACAACTCTAGATCGGTTGCAGGAAGCTCTGGTACATGAAATTGATATAAACATAGAAGCTTGTACACTACTGGCCATTAAAATTGCTACACCAAGAAGGCGACTTGCTACAGATGTGAAATTTAAACGACAGGAAGAAGGTGCTGTGATATACAAATGATTAGCTTCTCAGCGCATTCAGACAAAGCAGGCGCCGGTAGAGACACCCACAATATGTTTAAATGAGGAAATTGTTCAGCCGATTTCTCATACACGAATTGCATTTTTACGTGGTTACCTGGTGAAAAGTTGTTGTGATGCCTCGTGTAAGATGCAGAAATGCGTACTAGCACGTTTCTGACCTTGATAAAGGCTGAATTGGAGCTTACCGGGATTGGGGTTTATCGTATCGCAGTATTGCTTCTCGCGTCGGTCGAGATCCAATGACTGTTCGCAGTATATGGAATCGATGGGTTCAGGTAATACGGAACGCCGTGTTGGATCTCAACGGCCCCCTATCATTAACAGTCGCGAGGACAGGCATGTTATCCGCAGTGTACGTTACATTTCTGGTGTGTTACGACCCGTGGCTCTACCCTTTATTCGAGCTCTGCGAAACCCTACATTATAGCAGAGTAATGCACGACCGCATGTTGCCGGTATTGAACGGACCTTCTTTGATACGGAAACTGTTCGGCTTTTGCCCTGGCCTACAAGTTCACCAGATCTCTCGCCAATAGAAAACATCTGGTCCATGGTTGACGAACAACTGGCTCGTCACCATACGCCAGTCACTACGGTTGATGAGCTGTTGCATCGTGTCATCTGTACCTGTACTTGCCATCCAATCTCTGTTTGACTTAATACCCAGGCGTATAAGTGCTGTTATTACTGCCAGAGGTGTGTGTCCTGGGTACTGATATCTCAGGATATATGCCCCCAAATATTATTTCCAGTTGTTATTTCCAGTATAATATATTTGTCCAATAAATATCATTTTGTTATCTGCATTTCTTCCGTGTGTAGCAGTTTTAATGGCCAGTGGTGTATTAACTTAATCTCATTGCTTGATTTAAAAATACTTAACTGAAAAACTTTTGTAAAAACATTTTTCAGGGGGTGAAGGAGCCATCATCACATCAGCAGCCGCTGTGATAGGCATTGGCAATGACTTAGCTGGAAGTATTCGTTTGCCAGCCAGCTTTTGTGGAATTTACGGACACAAACCTTCAAGAAGTGAGGACTACATTTTTCTAGGAATTATAACCTTAAAAGATTCTGCGTATGAATTTTATACAATAAAAGGAACAGAAATAGAAATAATATTTAAAAATCTATAAATGTATATAATTATTTGTTTTTTAAAATGCTGTTTTCCAATGCCAAGCACTTTGACCTGAAGTTATTAACGGCATATAGATGGTAGATTGAGCATTTCCCCTCCAATCGTTTTTGTTTGTTTCTATTGTTAATTTTTGTATTACCTTCTTAAAAATTATAATAATAATATAAAAAAAATATTTATGCATAGATTTTTTTAGTAATTAATAAAAAATAAAAATAATTAATAAGTTACTTTCTTTTAAATAAATTAATAATATATATATATATATATATATCTTACACCTTTTCTATCTATTCAATGGGCTTAAAGCTTAAGAAACTTGTCTCATTCACAAAGCAGGAGATAGAGGTTGCTAAGCAACCAAGGCTCTCCGTCAATCTGGCAAATCGTCGTCGCAGATTGAGCATTACCCAAGATACGAAAATTTTTACATTACAATTCCATATTGTCATCGCAATTTGGAATGAATATCTATAACACTGATATATAGGAAGTTCACTCCATTCTTCTTTAGCCCAATAAATGACCTTTCTAGCCACTACTACTACTACTACTACTACACCATATCACATCACTGTGCCGAGAGCTGAGTTGCTCCTATACAGTTTGGGAATGATGTGGGTGAAAGGAATGGACGCAAGATGGGGGTGGAAAAGTTTTGCATAATTCACTTTTGCAGGTACAGAAGCTGAACAATGGGCAAAATTCTTACAAAAACAGAACAGAATATCAAAAATTTTAACATTTAAAAAAAGAATGAAATATGAAATGCGAAGATATATAAAGCGTTAGATAAGATATTAGAAAAGTTTAAAGCAATGTAATACAACAAACGCTATATAGGAGATTATACAAATCAGAGAGCTAAAGGAATATTCATCAAATCAATTATTATAGAAATTGGAAGAACTTTTCTAACCACTGGATTTACCTTGATTATGGCATAGATGGCAGTTTTTAGTTCAGTATTTAGAATAAATTCCATCAGTTCGTAAAACCAAAGCCGAGACCGCCCATCTTTGCTGTAGCATTTTTCCCACAGGGAGAGATACAGCATTTCCGTTTCCAGGGGAAAGAATAGATATTCTTTAACAAGTGCTTAATAACAATATCTCACTCAAATTTGACAGCAGATAAGCAGTGTTGTGGATACTTATATTACATGCAATTAGTGTTTTGTACTAATGAGAACAATCTGTTCCTCAAATCTGGCAGCAGATGTTCAGTGCCATGGATAATGAGACCTCATGAAATTAGCGAATGTCTGTGCGACCTTCACAGGTCGAAACAATTTCAAATGGAATATTGATTACACCAGGGGTCTCCAAACTACGGCCCGCGGGCCAAATCCGGCCCGCCAGTGTCATCAATCCGGCCCGGGACAGCGAATATCTTATTATTGTTGTAATAAGTTGGATAAAAAACACAGAATGATAATAACTCGGTTTTATTGACTTGCTAGGTAAAGCTTAATGGCAAGCATAATACGCGGAAAATATAACTTAAGCATAACAAATAATTGAAACTAATCCCACTAACATTATAAATTAGTGAACATCCCGCTGTTACCCTCGGTAGTTATACCTACCTATTTCCGCTTTTAACCACTATATGTCGTCAAGTGTCACGGTCGTATCGATACACACAATAGTAATTGAACCAGCGAATTTAGCAAGCGTATGCTCGCTCAGAGCGCGTACTCGGCGATTAGTCCAGAAATTACAGATAATGGCAGAAAAATTAAAACGGTTTTGGCCCTTGGTACTTACTGGAGTAAACAGTATGGCCCTAAGGCTGGAAAGTTTGGAGACCCCTGGATTACACCATGAGTTGTTGCGGAATGCTATAACAGTCTATTGAAATACAAAATTGTTAAAAAATTTTTTAACAGCCATTTATTTTTAATATTCATTTTTATAGATGTGATATCAAATAAAGGGGAGTTTCCGGAATGCGGAGAGGAATGGAATGAAATAGTGAGCACGGGACCCATGTGCCGCTACGCCCTGGACCTTCCCCTCCTCACCAGAATACTGGCAGATAACAATGAAAACGTGAAGTGGGATGAAAAGGTGACCTTTTGAGAAATTTTTCTCTAAAGGAGTCATTTTGTTCAGTTCATACGTAGAAATATTACGGCTTCCAAGTTCTCATTAGCATTGGAATTAACTGCAAAATTTGAAAGCAAATTATGAGAGCATTATTAATAACATAAAAAGAAGACATTTATAGTATAGTTATTATCATTAGTTCTCGTTTAATATCATTATAAATATTTAATTTTTTTTTACATATTAGTTTATCACTATCGATGCTAGATTATTATCCTATACAGAAACATTACTCCTGCTTTTTATACTTATATCAAAAATGGATAGGATCATAATAAGATGGGTCTTTTTAAAATAAGGACAATATTTAAAAAGTAATAGGACACATTAATAAAAACACTTTGCATCGCAGTATGAGGAATCCTACTGGTTTGGTTTGTCGCTCTACGGTCATCTTGTGCACACTTTAGGCTAAATAGACCGGAACCTACACTTTAGGGTGGATTCCGAATCACCAACAAACACCCATGCCACAGCCAGGATTCGAACCTGAAGCCTGTGGTATCAACTACCAGAGTGCTAGCCAATTGGCCTTCAGGCCGCCAATCCTACTGGAGCCTAGAAAGCAGTCAAATCAAATATTGGCGATCATGTTGTATATATATATACCATCAACATCACTTGCTCACCAACCCCATGGTGGACCAAGGTTGTCTGCCTACTGCCAGATTTCGAGACAGGAGATGTTATCTTTTTACGGTTTAGGGTTGTCAACCGTACACCCAACGCTTTACAGCCATAATAGACCAGATTCTGCGGATAATAAAGTGTATTTCGAACCACTACAAATCTCCATGGCATTGCTGGGGCTCGAACTCAAGACACCAAGCGCCAGAGCTCTAGTCATTCGGCCATCAGGTCTATAAGTATATATATATATATATTTCTAATACAGCTGGCAAACACTTAGACATGGATGTCTTGGATGCCTTAAGGCAAGCGCTGCGCAGACGTTACTCACTTTGCATTACCCAGGGGGCGCGTGTCACTTGAAGATAAGCCACGGACGCGGAGTCACAATGCCCCCGCAACGCTCTACGATCATATGAGACTGGGACCTACGGTTTAAAGGGGATTCCGAACCACTACACACATCCATGGCACCGCCGGGACTTGAACCCGAAACCTGTGGTACCGAGCGCCAGAGCGCTAGCCACTCGGCCATTCAGGCCCACTATATTAGTATAGATGTACACACAAATTTTTGTGAACTACGTTCCAAAGAAAAAAAAATCAAAATTATAATGTTTTCTTCTTCTTCTTTGGCGCGAGAACACAATTATGGGCCAAGGCCGTCTACCTACAGACAGATTTCGAGACAGGAGCTGTATTCTTTTTATGGGGTAGAGTCGTCAGTCCAACGCCCTGCAGCCATATTAAAACGGGAACCTATGGTTTAAAGTGCATTCTGAACCACTACAAGCATCCATGGCACCGTTGGTGGCTCGAACCCGTGGCACCAAGTGCTAGAGTGCTAGTCACTCGGCCGTCAGGCCATATAATTATCATGCAGTGCATAAAAATTTTGTCATCCGAATAATTTATATTCATTTTATGAGCACTACATCAATTTCTATTAACAATCTAAATTCATCATAATTTTAATAAATTTGTTGAGAATTTAATTAGTTATGAAATTAAAATTAGTAAACTTTGAAACTTCAGTACTGACCATTCGTTTCCAAGCACTGAATATTGAAAATTATTTTATTCCTTTTTATCACTTTAGGTTGATTTTCGTAAAGTGAAAGTCTACTATATGGAAGAAATACCAGGATTTTTAAACAAAGCTGTCCCAGATGTCAAGGCTTCTATCAGAAAGGTAAAAACTATTTCAAGACTTCTATCAGAAAAGTTATTTAGATAATTAAAAAGGTTCTTTTTTTAATTATCTAAATAAGTGCTATTTAAACTTTTTATCTAAGTACCCTCCCTCACCTACTTTTTTTTAGCAAGGAAAAATTACATTGAATTCTGTGGTGGTGTTCTACTATCAAAAGGAAATTTAAAGAAACAAAATTTTGTCTCAAAAAAAATGCCTAATCATACGTGGAAACCCGCATCGTGTTACCCGCAATAACTCTAATTAATAATTCTTACATCAGAAAATCACCACTACCTTTTATTAATTGACCTGACAGATTCGCATTAACACCGCTACCTTAACTTAATTTGCAAATATTTAATTTCTAATCTCAAATAGACTCAAGTGTTTTTGCAAGATTGTTATTAATGCAATGGATAATCTGCTTTTAAGAATTGTTTACTGGTTTGATTTATAATCAGAAAGTTCCATTCAGGTTTTATATTGTCAAGCGGATTCGAACTCATCACCAGAGAATTTGAATCTTAGCCTACTGCATGCTAGCTGCACACTTACATTACATATTTAAACATAATAATTTTCTGTTACATTAGTACCTGAATTTTTTTTTTTTTTTTCGTATTGTCATCTTCAGTGTGATATTTTTAATTTTTTTAATTAAATACACCTTGTCAAACAGCCACCAAACTATCTAACCAAACTTGAGCTGCTGTCTTTAAAAAAGACATATATTTAGTTTATCTTGTGGGCCTGAATGGCCGAGTGGCTAGCGCTCTGGCACAGGTTTCGGATTCGGGTTCCGGCGGGTGCCATGAATGATTGTAGTGGTTCGGAATCCACTTTAAACCGTAGGTCCCGGTCTAAGATGAGCGTTTCAGGGGTACTGTTACTCATGTCCGTAACTTATCTTTGAGCTATATGCACCTCCTGGGTGGTGCTCAGTGAGTAAGTAACGTCGGTCCAGCGCTTGCCTAAGGCATCTAAGTGTTTGCCAGCTACATTGGAACAAAAAAAAAATATAAACTTGTAATTTATCATTAAAAAAAATGGCAGTATAATGATGAAAAATCAAAATTTCAATTATTTTTAGATTTAAAAACTTGAATTTTTTGACAAAACAGAGGTTACTTATTTAATAATGTTGTAGTTCATAATAATTAAAGTTTGTGTTCATCAAAGTTTTCATTAATGGTATTTTTTTATTACAAATTTTTCATTTACTTCAAATGAAATAAATTTTTAACCACAGAAAATACGTCACACCTCACAGTTTTAAAATCACTTTATTTAAATTCACATATCAGTTTTATATGCATTATAAAGATTTAGAAACTCAGCGCATTTCATCATGCTTCAACTACTGAGACTGATTTATTCCCCTCTTGTCTGGTCAAAGCATCCTTTCTCCCAATTCTCAGCGCTGCCAGAGCGCCAGTTGACCTCGGCTGCACTATTTTCATTCTCATTCGGAAAATGTGATTGGCCAAACAATCATGGCCCGTCAGGAGTCTGAAAATGGCAACTTCATTAAACCTGGGCTGATTAGGGATGTTTAAAATAGTTGTTGCTTCCACGAAAATTATCAGATAGAGTGTTCCGGAAAAAGTCTCGGATCATCAGTTTCATCGAGGAAAAAGAGAAAAAAAATTACAAAAAAATTAAGGTAATGGTTGTTCCTTTTTTGTAAAGAGAATCCGCCTTCTCAATACCCAGGATCCCACAAGGACCTTATTCTACTGTAGAAGTATATCCTTACCCTTTGAGGCAAGATTTTCAAGGCAAGAGATGCATTTTTCGATGGGTTGTCGCTCTGCGATCCTCTTGTACACACTAGGGCTAATTAGACTGGGACTTACAGTTTAAAGTGGGTTCCGAACCACTAACAAACATCCATGGCACCATCAGGATTCGAACCTGGTGCCTGTGCATTTTTCGATGGAAGTAGACTGAAATGCGAGGGGGGAATTGATTTCCAAAAGAGCTGCCTTAAAGTCAGATAGGATGACTGCCCTAGAAAATCGTTCTGTTCAGCATTGCATTTGAGTTAGGGCAATACGTAAAGCTTCGACTTATAATAATAATAATAATAATGTGTGTGTGTCTTACTCCTTTTCTATCTAATCAATGGAGTTAAAGTTTGAGAAATTTCTCTCATTCACAAAGCAAATGGAGGTTGCTATGCAACCAAGGCTCTCCGTCAATCTGGTAAATCGTCGTCGTCAGAAACTTGTATCTAACATGAAACATGACTGTATATAGAGAAACATACCATAAATGGAATATAACTTTTTTTCAGGCTGCCAAACATTTTGAAGATGAATATGGTATCAAAGCAACAAAATTGTATCTCGACGAGATGCGCTATGCCTTTAACATTTGGGAATGCAGAGCTTTTGAGATTGGAGGAGGCGAAATGGTGTCAGATATGTCTGAAGACGGTAACATCAATCTTCATTTGGAATTAATCAAAAGTCTGTTCCGATGCTCAGACCACACTTTTCCAGCTATATACAACGCAATGTTTGAACGACATCAAAAAGATACATTCTATTATAAGTGCCTAAAACTGTTCAAAGAACTCGAAAGAAAATTTGAAGAAATCTTTGAAGGCGATGCGATTCTCTTATTTCCTACCCAACCAGAAGCACCACTGCACTATCTCATGACAATTCCTAAATTTGAGAACTTAGGATACACTGGTGTCTTCAATGCTCTCGGATACCCATCAACCCAAGTTCCAGCAGGATTCAGCAATGGATTGCCCATAGGTATTCAGGTCATAAGCAAACAGTTTCAAGACCATTTGACCATTGCGGCTGGTCTCGAGTTAGACAAAGTTTTTGGAGGCTGGAGTAGTCCTTGTCCTATATCTGTCTAAAATAATATTCCTCATTCTACAAGATGTCAAAGACGTTTTTTTTTTAATAAATATATCAAAATATTGCGTGGATTTATTGATTAATTTCCAGGGAGAAAAAGATTATTATAATCCTCATTCAGATAATTGTATCTCGGATTGTGATTGCTTGGATGAAATCCAAGCAATCACAATCCATCTTTCTCATAAATCGTTTTCGATTGTCAATATTTACTTCACAAAAGATGAGTTCAACAATTAATGGCTTGAAGTAGTCCATCAACAACTTCCTTCTCCTTCTATTATTCTAGGAGATTTCAATAAACATCCTTTTCTCGGTTCTTCCTCTTTTAACGACAGTTCTTAAATTCTAGTAGATTAGATCCCCTCTCTCTAAATATCTCAGAGAATTGTTTTTCGCGTTTGAAGCCTCAATTTCCCTTCAGACTTTTTTGTTAACCTTTTATAAAACTTAAACATTCCTACTTACTTTAATTCCCAATTTGCATTCAGTTAGTAAAGATGATAAAATTATTTTTCACCTAGGCGATTTACCCTTCCAAAACAAACTGCCACATCACATAAACAAGAACCTCGTTGAACAATATAAAGAAAATTTAAAAAATAAAGTTATTTTAGCATCTGATACATCAAAAGCCATATCAAACACTAAATATCCAAAATTAATTTTTTCCTCAGAAGAATCTTCATCTGGGAAGATCTGAAATTACAATAGCATTTCTTCAAGCGAAATCCTCATGGTTTCTTTTTTTTTTTTTAAATCAATCTCTGCATTTGCTCTCGAAAATACATTACATTATTCTAATAGTCTTTCAGCTCTCCAAAATTGTCATTTTCAATCCACATTAGTTATCAAACTTTTTGCAGATCACCTAAGAAAAAACTTCAACTCAATTTTATTTTTAGTGTTTATCTGAATGTTTGTCTCTTTATGAACACTTTTGGGAGCAATTGTATGTGTTTCAATGTTTCAATTAGAGAATAATTTTGTAAATGTCTTAACTCAAAAAATTGCATTAACATTATTATAATTTAATTAAAATTAGTCAAAATTATTTTTTCTCCTTAAAAAGAAAATTAAAAGTCTTATGTTAGAACATAATTTAAAAGGTTGTCTATTTTAGTACCAAGATAAAATTAAAATTTAATTGACAGACTAATTATAGCAAGGATTTTTATGACTTAAATTATATGAAAGATAATTTACATGACCTTCATTGTACTATTAAAAATGAATTGATTTTTAAAAATTGGTAAAGCAATGATAAACTGATAAATGATAATAATAAATGAGTCAAAGTAATATTGGCAAAAATTTATTAAGACGATATTTACTAAAAAAAAAAAAATTTTAATTCGACAAGAATATAAATCTTTTTTAATCACATCACACAAATATTTTTAAAAAAATCCATTCTTTATGAAATCAATGATCAGCAAATATGAATTTTTCTAAAATATACATAAAAATTTAGCTTACATATGCTACCAAGAAATAATATAAATTAAATATGAATAAATAAATTTCAAAATATTGCACACAATTATATAGAAAAATAAAGACTATTTTATATTATGAAATAAATATCAGAATGTTACTCAATAATACTTATAAATTTACAAAAACATTAAATATTTCATGACTAGAATTCATTCTTATATTAGATATAAATTTTTTATACAATAAACCTTTTTAAAAATTTCAAATTAGAATAACATATAGATAATTTTATTTTCCATACAATTAACAAATCTCAATGAGAAAATTAAATAATTAAATCAGTGCTTGAGAATTCAAAATAAAAATGAAAAGTTAAATATGTTAGCCTACATAAAAAATGCTTAATGACTTTTAAACATAATAACTTACAAAATGGTAAACTAAAATAATATTATATCATTCAAATGTGAAATACAAATTTTTTTTTAACAAAAATTACTAATACTTTTATACAATACAGGAAGCTAATTAGTTCATGAGCAAGAAATAGGCATGATTAACATAGCACCATTTATAAATTGATTTAAAAACCTGAACAACAATATCTGTTAAGCTAATAAAAAATAAAGCATTAAATGTATATTCAATAAAAAAAATATTAGATAAAATAAATGTATAATTATTCACTTAAAATGCCTATGTATGTTAAACTCAAAAATTAAAAATAGAAAATTCAAAAGTTAAATAGCACAAATGAACATTTTCATGTTCAGAATATTGCATTGAAATATCAAATGTAACTTAACTTCCTTTTTAATGAAATGTTTAATCATTTATCATTAAAAATTAATCATCATTTAATTAATCAACAAAATATTTACAATACCATCACACATTTCTAAAGCATTAGATACAACATCAATGCTTATACAAAAAGACATAAGCACATTAATATATAAATTACACAAACAGTCAATAAGAGTATAAGAACATGAATTATTTACTACAATGGCATAAAATGGGATTTTGTTCTTAAAGTGAATTCTAAAAATGATAAAACATAATTTAATTCATAATATATTTTCTTTTTTTTAATCCAAAAAATTTCGATGATTTATATCCTCTTAATCACATTTTAATTCATAAAATATATAAATATTAGGCACAGATTTTCTTTCAATAGTTTATAACATTTTTTTATTTAAATTTACATAGTTGAAAATTTTTCATTTGTAAAGTTACTTAAGTTGTATATTTCAGGCATCAATACAAGAACTCTACAGATTCATTAACTCATCAAAATATTTTAAGAAAATTGCTTCTTCTAATGAAATTTTTTTAATTATAAGTACAAATGTAACACCAAAAAACTTTCCAAAAATTTTATAAACATTAATTGGAAGTTTAAAAAAAAACAAATATTAAAGATTTCTGTTGAAAGACTAATATAAACCATTCAATAAACACAAATCTGCCTTTTTGTAACAATATACTGACAGAAAAATATATTGCCAATAAAATTTTAAGATGCACAGATAGTGATTAAACTTATAAAAAAGATATTTCTGATCAATTTAAAATTTATTTTCAATTTACTTATTGTAATCAAACAAATGTAAAATTTATTTAAAAAGAGGCAATTTTCCGACTTGCTTAAAATAGTTTTAAAAATTACATAATATCACAAAATAATTGCTGCCGTGTTTTTTGTGCATCAATAAAAAATACTAAAAATCGAATTATGCTTCAGATAACACAGAAGATGCTATTTTATTTCATAAAATTGTTTATTTTTAAAAAACCAAAAAATATCCATTCAAAATTGGACTTTATTTTGAAGATCTGTTTAAAATATATTTAAGGTACTACAATGCATACATATTAATTTTTTATGTTTGTTTGTTTTCATTATTCAAATAACATTCCATTTAAAAATTATAATTTTTATAAATATTATTATTACTATATTATATAAAATTAATCTCCTTTTCTGAACAATCTTTTTCAAAAAAATCTTATTGATGAATATTCTAATAGATTACAGTATGTGAAATACAAAATAATACATACACTTATTTTAAACAAATAGACTACAAATCTTCCTTATAGGAAATTCATAAGCTAATCAGCATAAAAATAGATGATGCTGACTTTCTGTTCCTCTCCTGTATTCTGAGAAGTATAATTATCAAACTAATAAGATCTATCTTAATTTTATAAGAAAAATATGTAATAAGTTTAAATTTCCATAAATAATAATTATTAAGTATCTGATAGTGTGTTCCTAAAAATTAAAATTAAGAACAGTATAAAAGGGAACAACTGAAAATGATATCATAATAAGAAAGAATCACCCTAATCAAAAAATGGAAATGCATCCTTAAAACACTCCTTTGCCAAAATCCGTGAATTCCAAATTCGAAACCAAATGAAAAGATACTTGAAACTTGATAAATTAAAATCTGAATCCTAATATAACAAGTTTTGCCTTTATTAATGTCATACTTTTTAAACAATTTAATCACTATATTACACACACCACAAAAAAATTGCCTTACTCAAAACAGAAAAGAAACACCTTATAAACCTGCAAATATAAAGATTTTTATTGGTATGATTTTTAAGTAACTTGCATAGTAAAACAAGAAAATACTGATAAAAAAAATTATTGAAGTTTATTTAACGAATTATTATTGTATTTCTTATTAATGTTGTTATAATTACTATTCACATTAGTTGTTCATTAAATATTTACTCAAACATATCTGAAAATATTACAAATGTGGTTAGCACTATTTATTATTCATATAAAAATATTATTCAGCTTAACAAATGCACATTAAAATTTAGAAATATATGCAAATGAGACACAGAATATAGGTGAAAAAAAACCTAAGTTAAAGTTAAGTGAAAAAAAAAACTTTTTTTTTTTTTTCATTTTATTATGCAACGTGAAAACATTGTGCGCCACTTTTTAAAATTGTTTAAAATCTTTTATAAACAAATTTTAAAATAATATTCTAATATAGAATTCACAACATTTGTTTTGCTTTTTTTTAAAGGAAACTATACTCTTATAATACCAAGTTTTTATGATTGAAATATAAGGTTTATGAATCATTGCAGAAATGATTAACGAACTTCTAACATGGTCAAATTAAAATTTTACTATTGACTTAGATGTCAGCATTTATACAATTTTTACAAGATTTTCCATTTTGAGATTTTATTTTCACAAAAGACTGTTTCAATACAATTCAAAACATTGAATATATTTCCATATGAACATTACTTTACAATTAATACAATGGTACACTAATAATCAGATGGTTTTTATTTTAATTTGTGCCTTTATGAAAATATATATACATGTAAACTAAAATCATGATGTTTGTGATTAGTTTATTTATGTTGCTATCTATTTTATCAAAGAATTATAAAAATTATTATTAATATTATAGTTTTTTGTCATTTACATATTAAAAGCTCATAAGAAAAAAATGAATGTTTGTTTCAACAAATATATACCTTATTTTTCAACACATTATATTATTTTCAAAACTGTAAAACATAAAAACTATAAATAAAATCATTATAACATTGAATTAAAACAAAAATTTACAAATTTACTTTTAAAGTAAAAATTTTAAATACTACAGTTGTCAAAAAAAAAAATAGCATCTACTGCATAAAAGTTCGATATTCCAAAAGTGCATCACTTTGTACATAAAAAGAGATGATGATAAAGTATATCAAAAGATAAGTATACAAATATAACAGCACAATGATAACTAAGATGATGCAAAGCTATTTTTTACAAAGTCAAATTCCACGTGTACAAAACAAACATTTATAGTCAAGAATAATTGTTTCCCACACATGGCAAATATAAATGGTACCATAGTTATATATAGTGCATTTTCTTTCAAATTTTTACAAAGAAAATTTGGCAAAAATTAAATTATTACAGTTATAAACTGTAAGTAAAAGTACATAATTTTTATTTATTACTATAATTCTCCTAATTTTTTTCAAAAAAATATTAAAACAAGAAAAAAAAATTTAATAAAATATTTAAAATACAACACAATACTACAGAGATTTATGAAAGACTTAAAAATTATGCTGCAAAAATATATAAATAAACAGATTTAATGACTTTTGATGATTTTTAAATTTTATGATTTAAAATTCTTCAACAGTTATTGTTAATTAAATTAAATTTATACTAGATAAAATATACTTTCTAATAATGCTATTAATATTAACATTTTTTTAGTTAAAATTTTTATATTTAAAAATAGTTTTGAAAGGGATCTTTCCTTTTTTAAAATGTATACAGAGTGAATTATTTAAAATATGCAAATATCCATAGAAATTAAGCAAATACCTAATATTTTTAATTGCAATAAATAAACCAAAATTTCTTTTATCAATTAAAAAAATATAGATTAATACTTTTAAATTACGTCAGAATGTTACAAAGATTTTATATTCTTTCCGGCCTATTTCAACCGTGAAAATCAAGAAATTGTTTTAAACTTATTTTTTTTATATTTTCAGTACATTGCAATAATTCCTTTTTAAAAACTATTCATAAATTATGAAAATTATATGCTCAATTAACAGCAAGTATGAGAAACAGTTTATGAAAAGCTTATAAAATACATAAAGGCAAAATAACTAAATGACTAGTATGTACAATAGGTATAAAAACTGTATCCCATTTTTTAGAAAAAAATGTATTTGATCACAACATTGCCTTTTTTTAAAACCACAATGACTGAAAGCAAATGAAACTACATTGGACTGTATGAACCATCAGACCAAGCTTCAATGCATCTATTGGGTGAACACCCTACTAATGAAGTTTCTCTACATGGTTCCAATTCCTCTGCAAGAGCCCAATTGATTTTACCTAAGAGAAAATACTAGCATAATATACAATATGAAAAATATGTATCTTACAAAATATTTCCAAGATCTTTCCCATAATTTAAAAACCAATTTATTATTAAATTATAAAACATTACAGTTAAACAAGTTATTTTTATAACAATCAAGCAAATAACTCAATAGAATTATATTTTTAGGATAAATATTCCCAAAATATTTTTGAGTTGTGTTGTTGAAAGTAAAAGAAAAGTTATTCTGATTACATATTATGAAGATTTATTTGAAATAACTATTAATTTTTTTAATTTAAAAATATTTATTAAAATTATAATCACAAATATTTTCTAAACACTAACTAAAAAATTTAACTATAGATTGACATTTCTTATAAATTTAGGTAAATTTAATTTTTTATAAAATAGCCAACACAATTAACATTAAATGTATGTACTTTTTCATAATGCATTTGAATGTTATTTTTTTTTTTTTTTTTCTTTGCTAAAATTTTTTGTATTAATAACACTAATTTTCATATTTTAGTTAAAAATGCATTGTAAGCAACACATACACAAAAAAGAAATAAATCACAAATACAAGATTTTAACTATAAATCTCACCATTTTGATTTGATCTTTTGGGTGACATATAAACACAAGGCTGCCCATTTGATACAGTTTCACTAGCCGGTCTGATTGGAGGGAGTTCATTCAACTTGGATATGTGACTTATGTTATTTGTATCATGTATTTCAGGCACAATACGGTTTTTGAATCTTTTTTTATTCTTTTTACTCTTTTTCTTCAATTCTAGAATAAAATTGATTTTTTTGTTTTAGTTGTAATACACAAATATTCAAAAAAAAAATTATTAATGGTAGGTACATATTTTATTTCACAAATTATCAAATTGTCCATTTATGACTTAAGCTTGTAAAGAGACTAGGGAACACCCAATAAAGTATTTTAAAGCAATTTTTTTTTAATGTAATGAATAAAGTTTTAATTATTCATTATTTTGCATATAATGCCGTTTTTTTTTTTTTTTTTTTTTTTGGTAATAATTGCAAAAAATTTTTAATATGTGCTATAGAAAAAAAAACACCATTTTTTTTTTAATGTAAATATAAATTTACACGTAAATATAAAACGATTAATAGACATACACATTCATCCAATCAGCGATCATAAAACTATGTCAAGTCAAGAGCACATTCACTTAAAGCAAATAAAAATTTATAATTCCAAATTCTTTTAAATTAGATAGTAATTTAACTAATATGTGCAGCTCACAATGAAATTTTTTTTCTATATGGTGACTAAAAGAAGAAGTAAATGGTTAAATAAGAGAAAAAAAATGAAGAATATGCTAAAATATGAGAAATCTTGAAATTAAATAATATATAACTATTGATGAAGTTTTATTCCTGTATTAAAATTTCTTGTTTCATATGAAAATTTTAAAGTATTTTATGTTGCCATATGCATAAAACTATAGCAACATAACAGACACATTACATAAATGCAAAAATCAACCAAATATTTAGATAAAAAAATTAAATTTAACTCATAAAGCAATAAAAATTTATTTCACATTATTTTTGCCTTTTAATGACAGACAAAATTTCACGATTAAAAAAAATTCATATTGAAAATTCCAGGAAAATTTGAAATTACTGTAGTCTCTTTTTATGCAATGGATATAAACAGAAATATAACAAAAAAACACATATTAAAAAAAATTTAATTTTCTCATAAAAAAACACTTTATATTTTTGACAAAGAAAGGCTTCATTTACTTTGAAAAAATGGGGATACTTTTCTTTAAAATTACATAAAACCAAAACAGCAATCTATAATCATATAAAAAAATTTGCAAAAGTTAAAAAAAAAAGTGGCTAAATAAATTTTTTTGAATGAGCATAAGAAATTCATATAACATCTTAAATTAAACTTGTATTCAAACTTATTTCATTTTATTTTAATGAAAAGCATACATTTTGTAATCATAATCACTATCTGATAATTGTCTACACCATTTGCAAACTGGTTCCGAATCACTTTCATTTATCATCAAAAAATGCGTCTTCAATAGATCTTTTTAGTATAGATATAGATTTCCATAAACTTCATGCTTGTTTTACACAGCTCTTTCTTTTCTTACAGAGTATAAACTCTAGTTATGCTTTTTGGTGATGGTTTTACTAATTTTTCATGTCTTTTGCCATCAGCTGCAGCCTAAATTACAATTTATAGGCTTGTCCAGAATTAGAATCCTTAAAAAGAAAACCAATTTTTAATTTACTCTAAGTTGAAGAGTATCTCAAATTAATTTTGCAGTGAGAAGGGTGGATTGGTTTTTCTTTTGCATTATCTCTTTCTCACTTATGATGATATCTTAAATTTAATTCAGTAAGATCATTATCGCTTAAAATGCTATTCACAATAATTTATCTAAACCATAATGTCTAAAGCAATTAAAATAATCTCTGCCAACTTCATAAGTCACTGTTTGAATGGTTGTATTACCCCTGGCACACACATCCTGGCAAATCTTTTTATGCAATTTTGGCAATTTATCTAAACCATAATGACTAAAGCAATTAAAATAATCTCTGCCAACTTCATAAATCACTGTTTGAATGGTTGTATTACCCCTGGCACACACATCATGGCAAATCTTTTTATAAAAAGGCATTTAAAGTAATTGGTCTTATTTAAGCAGAAACACATGCAAAATGAATTAAATATTTAAGAATAGAAAGTTGCTTCCAAGCTATTTATGGCAAAAGACTCAAACTTTTTTAAGTTGCAATTACATCGCGATCTTGGCTGAAGAAGACTTATTGCAATGGGAAGTTTTTGGTTGAATTAAAAACTGCAGAACTTCAAAATTGGATAAACATTATCTCCATAAAAGAAAACCTTACAGTATTTATATAAATACACAAATTGTGTATTTGCAGATTACAAAAAAATAATAAATACTAATAATACAACTGAAGCTATGGGGGAGGGGGAATCACACTTATAACATCTTTTATATGTAATCTTCTTTTAAAACTTTTGATAGTCATACATATCATAAATGAATTTATGTCTATGTATGTTTTTAATGTTCAATTACTTAGTCAACATAATGACAATAAGCAATAACATATAAATATTTTTAATCATATGAAATGGAGTTGCATTACAGTTCTCAAAGAAATGTTTTAATTACCTTCATCTTCATATGCAAATGGAGAAAGAACACCACCATTACATATTCCAGAAGAAGGCACATTAGGTTGTAATCCTATATTGTTTTTTAAACTTTGTACTTTCTGATTTAATGGTTGAGGTAAAAGTATCACTTCTTCTCGATTGTTTGCCTCTGAACTGTTAGTTGGACTGACATGGATAACTTTAACTGTAGGTGTCGTATCTTGTAAAGTCTTGAGTTTTTCTTTCTCTTCAATTTCAGCCTAACAATGGAAAAAAAAACAATATTTGCACTCAAGGACTATATCTTGAGATAGAAAATTTCACAACTATTACAAAAATTAACTTTTAAATATAAAATTTTTAAAAATTTGTTTTACTTTTTTAATTTATTTCAAATAAGAAATTCTTGATATTTGTCTAATTATTTTTTCTTTGTATTTACCTTTAGAGAATCTTACTTTACATTTAACTTCTTGAGATTAATAAAAAAAAAATATTTATTCTACAATTATTAAATGATACTTATCAACCTAGTAATTATTTGATACTAATAGAATGTATATTATAAATTACTCCTAATTCAACAGAAAAAAATCAGTTTAAAGTATATATATACCTTAATAATATCACAAGACTTGAAAGGATTTCCAATAATAACATCATCATCATCATCACAATTATCCTCTTTTGATTTTGATGAATTTTCCGCAGCCAGCCTTTCTCTGGTAGAAAAATAATAATAATAGTTATTAAAGTATAGAAAATATTAGTTAACATTGTTTGAACAATAAAAAAAATTAACTATTTAATTCTATATTCTTCATATATTTCTGAATATATGAAGGCATAATAAAGACTATTATTTTAATAAAATTAATTTATAGATAACAGATAGAATATCCCTTATAATATTAGAAAAGTGGTGGACATTTTGTTCTTTACTAAAATATTATTGAAGTTTTTAAAAAAAATTTGTTATAAATTTCTTATTTAAATAAAATAAAGTAAATATATTTACTAAATCAAATATATATCTTACACACATACACAATTAATAAAAGGCATTATTTATTGAAAACCTATGAGTCTTGAATACAAATTAATAAAAATTCACTTAAAAATATAACTAAGGTTTCTTATAAAATTTTGTCACTGCCCCAACTAAACACTTTAAAAATATTGTTAAATATTTTGATGATTTATTTTATAAAATTTAATGAAGAGAAAGAAATTAACTGATAAAATTTACAAATTGCACACAAATAAAAATGTTACATTATGCGGTCTTAGCAACTAAATAATTATCATAAATTGCAGATTTTATATACACAACAATAACAATAGGACTACAACAATAGAAAAATAAGAGAGAAAAAAATAAATCCAAAAAGATTTTTTTAATGAAAAAAAATATACTGTAAAATAAATAATTCATTTTATAACATAAAGCACATTTTTTATCCACAATTCAATACCATATAACCACTTGTATACCATATAAACTAATGAAATACTATATAACCAATAAAAAATAAGCTATTAAAAAGGAAGAAGAATAAAGCATCTCTGAGAATTATACAAAATTTAAAAAATAGAAGAATGACTATGTATAATGCAGTTAAAATAATTAAAAGCCCTAAACATTTTTCAATAAAATCTCAGTTTCCCAAAAATTTAAACAGAATTTTTTACTTTATTTCTTAAATGCTACAAATAATTAACCTGGAACTGATCTCACTATAAAAAAAATAATTAATTTTGGCACCAGATAAAAGGTATCAAAAAGCTAGACACAAACAATTTTTTTTTTTTATTGATAAAAAAAATTGAAAATGAAAAATATTGTTACAAAATTTGGATTCAAAATTTCATAGAAAATATAGGTTTTTTAAAATATATTTAAGAAAAATTATTAAAATATACCTCTCTTCTCTTATTTTTTGAACTCGCTTCATTCTTTCCAATTGTTCCTTTTCTTCTTGTTTCTTTTGTTCACTGACTTCATCTTTAACTCGCTTATGAAGTTCATTAAAATCTCGACTGATTATACCTATCAACCAATTGAAGCCTTCTTGTATGCCAGGATCCTTCAATTTTGTTTCATCATACAGAGCACAAGATGCCTCCTGCAGATAAAGAAAATAATAAAAATTCAATAACGAATGATGTATTAATTGTTTAATATATTTAAGTGTATACACATATCTTCTCCTTAGATATTTATGTGCAAATATTAAGTCTTTATATAAATTCATGCACTATAAAAAAATGAATTTAAAATATAGAGGAACTTGTTCAAGTATTTAATAAATGATCAGACGTATCCTGATGAAATTATTCCTTTCAGATTTAAACTAAATTATCAGTACTAATCCCATAATCAAAATGGTAGCAAATATTCATAAATGCTCAGTAACACACTTTTAATATAAAATGCAGAGTAAGGATCCATAGACTTTAAAAGGCTGTCGGTACATGCATTAATTAAAACTTGTTTGTGAGCTATACCAACTTGAAAGTTAACTCTTATATGTTTATTTCATTTAGATAACCAATATAACTATGTAAACAATATAATCAAAAGTACATGAAATAACATAAAAACAAGTATAAGCATTTATATGTGACACTAATGTTTTAGTTCTGTCTCTATATTGTCAGCTGCATTAGGAAAAAAAAAATTAATGTTTTTGTATTTAGTTCAATTTTGAGGTAAATAAATATTTTTGTCAAATAATTTTTATTTGTCGTTTTCCTAATATTCATCCTAAAAATGTATAGAACAAATACAAATTGATACAAGCAAACTTTTGCATTTTAATGCATTATCTAGAAATGATCACAGCGAATTTGTTCAGTTTAAAAAAAAAAAAAATACTTAATCAATTTTTGAAATAAAAATTTGCTAAAAGTTAATATCTTTATAATCAACAATGTAGAAATTAATGTATATGAATAAGACAAAAAGATGCTGAAATCTGCTCAGCAAATTTCAACTTATCATGTATAAAGAAGAAGATGCAAGAATATATCAAAGTGAACATTCGAGAACGGGTGAATAAACTCAGGAACACAACAATGTTTAATAATGCAAGAGATATATAAAGCAATTGATTGGAATACTACAGGAATGATCAAATTCAACAGTCATGAATATAACAATGTTGAATAGATCAAGAACTTCATGAAGAATGAATTGTTCAAGAATCTCTAAAAGAATATACAAAATTAAGATAAATGTAGCCATAAATGAAGAATGAAGTATTTCAAATTCTACACGTAAAATTATCACATTCAATAGCCAAAAGAATATATCAAAGTTTGAAAATTCTAATCATAAATGAATAATGAAGTATTCCAAATTCTACAAGAAATGTTATCACATACAATACCCAAAAGAATATATCAAAGTTTGAAAATTCTAGGTATAATGAAGAATGAAGTTTCAAATTTTACAAGAGTCACTATCACATTCAATAGCCAAAAGAATACATCAAGGTTTGAAAATTCTAGGCATAAATGAAGAATGAAGTATTCCAAATACAATAAATAGCACTATACAGCTCCATAAGCACGGGAAAATGCCAAAAGTGATAAATATGAAACTTCAAGAAGAAGGAATTGATCAATGCACTACGAGTACTTATAGCCATTGGATATACAAATGTTTAAAATCCCAAGGCAAAACATGAAAAGTGTTTCAAAACCATACTACAAAACACTTCAAGCAAAAGCAAAATTCTCAGAAAATTTCTGAAGACTAACCTTATTCATGAAGCATTTCAAGAGTTAAGGTGCCCAAAGTACCTTTTTCCACCAAAATTTGCAATGGAGTTTTATTTGCTTGGCCCACATTTTCAGATAATGTCTTGGTTAGGGACACGTGACAACATCATGTTCACACATGATAATAAACATAAAATAATATAATTAGGCACTCTGCATCCAAACTACAGCATAATTTCCAAAAATTCTAGCCTTTGGTAAATTAGAAAACATTGGGGTTTTTTTGTTTTTTTTTTTTAAATTGAATATGATTTATCTCTAAATATTAATCTGCAAACAAAACTTGTAAGTCTTTAAAACTAAAACTTAAAAAAAAAAGTCTTGAAAACTTTATACTGTCCCAATTATAAAAAATAATTACAATTACAATAAATAAATTATATGATGTGCTGTTTATATATATTTACCAAATTTATAGTTTTCAACATATTCTTTTATAATCTCCAGGATTGATTTTATAAAATTTCAATACAAAATGTAATAAAAAAATTTTTTTAAGGAGCATCAAATTTTTTTTAATAAAAGTTTAATTGAGCATAATAGGAAAAAAGTAATGAATAAGGTTACAAAACAATCCATATCAATAAAAAATTATGTCAAATTGAAAATAAGAATGCATAACAACATAAAATTTTTTAACAAGTTGCAATTATGGTGATAATGATGTAAATAATAATTGAATGTACCTTTCTAATGATACCTAAAGAATATTGCCTCACATTTTGAATCCTCACCTTAAATTGTCAACAATAAGGAAACTCAACTCAATTCAATTATTGATAAATATTATCAAATTTTTATACTAGATAAATTTTAAATTTTCTTTTTATCACATTATATAACATATTGATTTTGTAAATAAAATTATTTTGATAAAATATTTAAAAAAGACTGAAAACATGTCGCATTATATATTTCTTCAAGGACAATTAAAGATATTCTATTAACCTCCTTTGAACAATGTCTAAAACAGAAATTAAGAGTACTTTTTTTTGGGGGGGCGGGCGGGGGTACAATATTTATTTCATATTGCTACAGTTAACATTTATAAGAATTACATTTTATTTTATCACTTGAATATTTTTTCACTTGTATTTTTCATCATTCCCTTTATTAGAATCGTAAATTACTTTTATATTCTATGTGTAATATTTCATTATCTTTTAGTTTGTGAAAAATTCCATGTCATTTTCAATTATAAATCATTTTGCTACCAGCACTGAATCTTCTCTCTGCAGTGTACCAGCCTGCAGTACAAGCATTTCATGACAGCCTCTTCTGGAAGAGGGGGATATACTTTGCTGTTCTTGATTTCTCAACCAAATAAACAGATTCATTTATTGTACTGACTTTTGTTATCCTCGTGTTTCCATAAAATCCTTCTTATCATTCTATGATTAATTATTGTATTAACAATTCTGTCCATTTCTTCATTTTCCATGTTATGTAATAAATTAACCAAAATCTTTTAAATGATTTGTTTGTGATTAATTTGCAGTGACTGCTGGTCACCTTATAACTACACCTTTCGGACATAGTACTTTTCTCAACTCAGGAGCTGCACTTCAACTCTTTAAATATTTTAATCAAATGAAATAAAAAGACACATAAAATTTTAATTATCTGTTAAATCTACTTAGTTTTTTATTATATTCTGTAGCAATCTCCAGGCTTTTTTCACTCAGGTTGGACAAGCCAAATTCGCCTTTTTGCAAACTAAAGTCAAGCTTTTGCAAAGCAAATCAAACTTTCTCAAAATTAGGATTTTATTTATATTTCAGTACTTGTACATATGTATGTTTATAAAAGCATATATGCAAATGCATGACTGCATTTCTCTATGAATAGTGATGTACTGATATGCATACTTAAATATGTATATATTTTTTTTCTTCTAATGCAGCTGGCAAATAGACCATCATCTTTTATGCTATAAGGGCTGCACCGACGTTACTCACCCAAGGGACGCGTGTAACTTGAAGATAAGTCACGGACACGGAGTAACAATGCCCCCGCAACGCTCTACGATCCTATTAGGACCGGGACCTACGGTTTAAAGTGGATTCAAATATGTATACATTAATCTGCATTTTTTTTAGTAAACATGATTATACATGTATCCTCCACAAAAAGTGCATAATTATTTATGTATCTAAGCAAATGAATTTGTATATTTGTATGTATATGCATGCTCAATAAATATTCACATACACATACAAACATAACTCATATGTTTACATTCGCATATAATATATATACCCACATAAATGTGCACATATGCCTTGGCATACATATGTGCACATATCTATGCCTTGGCATACATGCATACATACACACACATATAGCTCATTTGCATATATCCACACATGGATAGATGGGTACATACATACATAAGTGAATACACACTTGTTGAGAGTGCATTCATAATCATGTTTGCTAAAAAAAATCTAGATTAATGTGTGTATATTTGACTATACATCTTTACCCATATCAGTACATCACTACTCATAGAGAAATATTTAGACTGTGTGTGTGTGTGTGAGTGCGTCTTTATAAGCATACATATGTACAAGTACTAACATATAATAACCTTAATTTTGAGAAGGGTTCATTTTATAAAGCAAATGATTAATTTGGATTGATAAACTTGTACTTTATTTCATATATAATAGATATTTACTTTGTAACCTAAAGAAAACTTTCAAAGATTTAAATAGTTGTCATATGAAAATTAATTGTCAAATATGATTGCAAGCAATAATGAATATTAAAACTTACAACTCGTGTTGGACATTTTTGTTCATTCACTAAAACTTCTAAATCAAGGCGACTAACAAGCTCAGTTTCATCAATGGCTCCAGAAACATCTTGTTTGTTAACTAACCTAAAATAACAAAGCAAAATTTAGAATAATATAAACTAGTAGTTTAAAAAAAAAAAAACTTAAAAGATACAATACTTTATGTATCTAAAAGTAATAGCAATAGCACATTTTTAAAACAATGGCAATAAACAATTTTAAGAATAAAAAACTTAAAAATTTTTTTTTATATTGAGATTTTTATATAGCATATTAATACAAAATAAAAATTAAAAATTGATAAATATATTAGAAGAAAGAATAAAAAGTTCAGAAAATATATTATAATACACCGTAAGTTAAAATTTGAAAATTTATATATTATCTTTTATACATACCAATATCATTCTACAGATTTTGTTGGAATTTTAAACTAACAAAAATTTTAAAACTAGATAAACAGATATTTTCTAGATACATTAATTAGAAATAATTAGCCTTCAGAAAACATTATTATCATGTGTGATGACAATAAAAGTTGCAGATTAATTTGCATTGCTATAAACATGATAAATTCATTTTTAAATTACTGATTTTGAAGTCTAATTCTGACATAATTTTTAACATAAGAAAGAATATTCACATAAGATCATAAAATTACCTATTTGAAATAAAATATTTTCTAAAACAATTATACTTTTTTCATCAAAGTGATTGTTTTGTGATAATACTTAAAAAGTAGTTCATTTTTTTTTACTATGTTTCTAATTTGAAAAACTTAAAATAAAAATTTATTTATTATTTCTTAGTTTTTCACCAATTAGATTATTTAAAATTAATAGAATAATTATCTTAATTTATATCCAAAACTTGTTTACTTCGTTCCTATTTTTCATTCATTATCAATTATTGAAAAATATAACGAACCCCTTTTTACATCAAGAATGATGGATCTATATATATAAACTAAAGCCATAATTTTCACCATAACAAAATTATATTAAAATATATAATAACATTCTTATATGTTCTATTAAAAGATTACATAAAAGAACACACCACATCAATATATTAAAGGCACTGGCATCAAACCATAACTTGTGTATTCATGTCACCCTTATTTAAATCTAGCTATTATCTTTTAAATATAAAATGACCATCCTGTATTCACTTTTTCCTAATTCAATAAATAATTTCATAATACAAAGTGATTATTGGACAAATTCACAATTTTGTGCAATTGATCTCTGGATATACTCTTTTTTCTGACATTTCAATAAATATATTTTAAAAAGTATTTTCACATTCATAACTATGGAGTACCATCTCTTTGAGGATATAGGACTCCTTATAATCTATTCAACAATTCACAAAAACAATATTGCTGTTCTTTTTTATAACAATATGTGGCTTTCAAAATTATTTGTTCAAGAACAAAAAACAGTAATACAGTAAAATGAACTACAAATAAACGAATAATATTTATGTTTCTATTATATATATATTAAGCATAAACATATTTAAACAAGTAAAGAACAAATAGCGGACATATATTTTATTTTTTAGTTTCCTTTTTTCCTTTATATATATATATATATTTACTATAATTACAGGACAATTACCACAGTTTGCCATTATAATCTACAGGTTATATGTAAAAAAAAACCTTATAATTTTGTGGTATGGATTAAAACCTTCTGCATATAAACTGGGAACATTTTTTTTTAAATTACAAAAATCAATTCTATAAAATGCAACAAATGCTTTTTACCAAAAGTAAAAAATACCATTTAACAGAATTTTTTATGAGCAAATGAAAACCTTTTAAACATAAAATATAGTTATGAATCAATGGAAAGGAACTAGACTTTTATTTAAGTAAACTTATCTACATCAATGTGTGATAGGAAATGAAAAAGGCCCAGAATAAAGCTATAGATAACAATTAAAGAAATTGTACTGAAAATCAAATTAATTATCAACAATAAGACCTCAAGACTTTCAGCTTTCTAGGAAATATAGTATTGTTTGCTTCATTTTTTAGTTCTTTAATGCATTTCCTCCTTTTAGTTTCACTATTTAAAATTTATAACAAATTTTACATACGATTGCAACAGCAAAAACATTTTTTAAAACTGAAAAACATTTTCTTAATTTTATGTCATACATATAAAAACAGAATATAATGCAATTATAAGAGCCGTAAATATGCCATAAGAGTTCTTTAATTTTTGAGGGTTTAAAATTATACATGCAGAGTGATGGAATATAAGAAAAAAATTATGGTAAGAGGTTTTTTTACCCCTCTGAATTTATATATATTTATTTGCTTTTTTTCCTCTGAATTTTTTATATAACAAAAAGAAGGAAAAAAAATTACAGCAAAACTAATGTTTTGACAATAGCATTTAATTGTTTATAGATGAGAAGTGATCAATTGAAATGAGACGGAATTCTAATTTTGAGAACCTTTATATACATTTTTAAACAAATTGTATATGTTTCACTTTTGGTAATTACTAAAGATGAATAGTGCTGGATCATATATTCTATTTCGTTAATATTCAGTGACACTTTTTTTCCCAATAAAAAAATGAATAAAAAAAAAAGATCTACATGTTACATGCTAGCAAATCTAATAATTTTAAATTACTCAAAAAAAGTAAATTTTAATCCCTTCTAAGATATCATTAAAAAAGTTGTAATATAAAATATAAAAAGACAGTAAATATAGATTAACACAACAATATAATTAAAATTGATTCTTAACAATACAATAATCATGAAAATTACAACACAAATTATTGCCAAAAAAATGTATTAAGTAAAATTCACATTTGTTTAAATATTGTTTATTTTTAAACTGAAATAAAAAGACATACTCACATCAACATAGGTTTCCCAGCAATTTTATCATGCATCAAAACGCTTTGAATCTCATTCTTGCATTCTTCAAGACGATGTGGATCACTAGCATCCACAACAAATATAAGACCATGAACTAAAGCATAATACTTTTTCCAAATACCTCGTATTTTGGGTCCACCACCAAGATCATATATAGTAATATTATATTTTCCATGTTTTAAAGAAATACTAGAAAAACCAATTGTAGGAACAGCATCTGCAGTACATTCTAAAAAATTAAAAAAAATACATAATAGTAAATGAAATAAAATGGTTTAATATGATTCAAACATATTGATATAAATGTAATAAAAAAAAATATAAAAATTTTAATTTTTGCCACTAATGTAATTAAGATGTAAAATATCAATAAAATATTTAATTATTGTTATATTCTCTAAATAATACAAAAATTAACTAAATTTTTATTTGTAAATTACATTTTCAATAGAGTAAAATATTTCGTAACTACAATTATATTTATTTTAATAAAAAAATAAGAATAAACTGCTAATAAATAATTTGCAATCACTAGCTCTAAAAATTTCAATAAAATTATTACATTTTTTTTTAAAATTATCCATTGCAATAAGCTGCTGACGAACATCATAATGCATAAAACATCAAAAATAACTTACCTCCAAGTAAATGTTTCACTGTACACGTTTTTCCAGCATTATCTAGTCCTATCATCAATAACGTTATTTCTCTAAAAAAAAATAGCGATGTATTTATTTTAAAAAGCGAAACAATAAAATAAATGAATAATCACAAAAAAATCAAAAATTTAAATTTTTTTAATTCGCCCAAGATATAATCTCAATTATAAAAATGCAAATACAATTTATTTAATAAAGTTATCTTACTACAAAATAGTACAAGTACATCATAAAAAAAATACTCTAAAAAACAATAAAAAAAAGATAATTAAAAAAAATTACTTGATATTACAGAATTTATGTTAAACACCTCACCTAATAGAACCGACTCTATGTTTTTTACATAAACAGTTTGAAAAGGCATGGCCCATTTCTTCAAAATCAAGTCATTCCTTAGTAAATTGTGCAATAATGTTATGAGAAAATAAAATGAAGTTTCATTAAAGTCCTGAAAAATGGGACGAAAGTATTAAAAGCAAAATGATAAATAACATCACGCTTAAATTGACTTCGCATTCGTACTTTCAAACTAATGTAAACAACGTTAGCTTCACTTCAAGATATAATTCAAGTTCAATGTAAAACTACTTTTCCACGATTTCTCCTTCTAAAGGGAACATCATTTTTTTTTTTATGACATAAATCTGACTTTCTTTTTATCTAATTGAAGAAATAGTTATTCACTAATAAGTTTTGCTTATTGTCTATGCAACATAAGATTAAATTGGTTAATAATATTTGGGAAATAAACTTTGCTGTAACCATGGTAACAGTCTGTCATTAGGCAAAAGCATGTGTCATTTTCTAGGAAAGTTAGAAGCAACCATAACGAGTAAGATTTTTAAGAATGATGCATGGTACTACAAATTTATAGTAAAAAAGAAAAAGGTTGAAAAGGATTTGTTATTCAACAAATTGCTCCAGGAATTGACAGTAGCCACTAAGCATTTAAGTTAATTTATACTCAAGTATGCTGATTTAAAAAAAAAAAAAAAAAAAAAAAATTCAATTTTCATAAAATCATGTTACGTATAATACAATGGTACATCGAATTATTCTTCAATTTATAAGCATATTCATTTTATCAGACAGTTTTAAAAACACTATAGAAAGAATATTAAGTTTTATTATCTAAACCCTAAGAGCTTATTATTCGAATCTTAAAAGCTTATATGATGCTCTTTTACAGTATGCACTGTATTGCTTTATCCCCGTTGTTGTTTTTTGAACAAAAAAAAATCATTAAAGGATTGCAGGGGATGATAAGTGCTGCAATACGTCTCGATAATACAATAAGTTTCCCGATAAGATAAAATATTTTAATAAGAGCGTTACAAACATCCTTAATCGGATTAAAGTTTTGAGAAGGTATGGCCAAGCCATATAATAGTCACTTCACAAAAATAATTCTCGAAACACTTAACTCCGTCTGGTTTAACAATATCGTCTTGTAAGATGAAAAAGTCCCCAACCGCACTTATGTAAGGAGAAATAATTGGATTAAGAATGTCGTCTTTATACAACTGAGCAATGATATCTTATGGGACAATGGTCAGTGAAGATCATACAAAGAGAAACCTGCTCTTACTCATACACTGGACCCATCAAATATATCCCTTATTATGGAGTGAGAAGTCAGTTGCTGGCCCTCACCAGACCAATATATCGTTGAGTTCCTTAGTGATCAAAATCTGGACTCGTCAGTAAAGATAGATCTCCAGTTATTCCAATTGACCAACGCCCTTGCTCCTATAAACTTTTTATTTCGGTAGGTAATGTTAGGGGTACACAAAATTCTGTACATTACCGCATAAAACCTTCTACACATATTATTCTGTATACCAGTGGATGCTGCAAAAGAAGATCTGATGTGGTTTGGTATAAAGATTTCGTGCTTCCTTAAGTTAGCTGCAAATAGAGATCATTTGATGCGCTCGTAGCTCTATGTCCTTCTGGATCTTTCTAGGTCTTCGTTTCATCTACACTATCTGAATTTTCTACTTTTCTAGAAACTGATATTATGTTCTTAGAAAATGCATTCCACAGTCTATAAATTGAAAAAGACTCACATGATTAACTTATGACATGATTTCAAAGTAATATTCGTCCAATGGCTCTCCATCCCTTCTACTTTGCAAAAACTATAGACGATTTTAAAGCCCATTTTTGAACATGTGTCCAATGGCATTAAATGACAACACCTTCATAACTTGCATATCAAATTCTGATGCAGAATTAATTTTTTGGTATATTTCTTAATATTTATGAAAATTTTCTTATTTTTGACAGTATTTTCTTAACTTTTTTGATTTCTCTTAGACTTTTGGAAACCAGCGAATTATATAATTTCGAAATTTATATTAATCTTAAATAATACAAATACAATTAGTGTTATGATGGGAAAATTTTAAAAATTTAAATAATATTTTTTTTTTCTTTCTAATGCAGCTGGCAAACACAGACAGCTTGGTCTTGGATGCCTTAAGGCAAATGCTGCAAAGACGTACTCACTTTGCATTACCCAGGGGGGCGCGTGTAACTTGAAGATAAGCCACGGACGCGGAGTAACACTGCCCCCGCAACGCTCTACGATCCTATTAGACCGGGACCTACTTTTTAAAGTGGATTCCGAACCATTACAAACAACCATGGCACCGCCGGGACTCGAACGCGAAACCTGTGGAACCGAGCGCCAGAGCACTAGCCACTCGGCCATTCAGGCCCTAATTTAAATAATATGAAATCAAAATTTTTATAGCATAACATAGAAGGAAACTTTTTAACTTAGATTTGTGTTATTTAACGTTAGTATTGATTTTTTTCACCATTACGGAATAAAAGAAAATTGATTTATACAATGTCTCAATAAGTGAAAAAGTATTTTTAGTATGGAATAAGGTAAAAAATTGTTGAATGAACAGAAAAAGTACATTTATTGCATTTTTACAATGTGAGAAACAAAAATCAAAGATAATTCAATACCGTTACTAAAAACTTTTCCTTTATTCAAATAATAAGAAGACAAAAATTGTGACAGCAAATATCCATTTCCACATGGGAAAAAAAAAAAAACACCTTATAATCATCTTTAACAAAGGAACAACTGCTTTTAATTATTTATCAAATAACACTCATTATTTGGGGCCTGAATGGCTAGCGCTCTGGCGCTCGGTACCACAGGTTTCGGGTTCGATTCCCGGCGGTGCCATGGATGTTTGTAGCGGTTCGAAATCCACTTTAAACCGTAGGTCCCCGTCTAATATGATCGTAGAGCGTTGTGGGGGCGTTGTTACTCCGCGTCCTTGGCTTATATTCAAGTTACACGCGCCCCTTGGGTAATGCAAAGTGAGTAACGTCTGTACAGCGGTTGCCTTAAGATTAAGATCAAGTGTCTAAGCGTTTGCGAGCTGCATAAGGAAAAAAAAAACATTCATTATCGTGTTAACAAGAATATTTATTATCATGTGTGAACAATTACCATTAAACATGCAAATAATTGAAATCCCTACGTGCAAAATTTTCAAAGCATTCGGTATGGTAAAAGTATTGCAGAAACGCAAACTTATTATTTGGGATGAATGCACGATAGCTTAAAAAATCGTTCGAGCTTCTTGATCGATCATTGTAAAATTTGCATGGAAACATCAAACCATTTAGGGACGGATTAATAAATTAGATTTTAGGCAAACATTACCAGTAATTCCTCGATCGACACCAGCAAACGAAATAAATACTTGCCTGAAATGCTATACTGTGCGGCGGCACGTAAAGACGCTGAAATTAAAAACCAATATGGTGGCCAACTGCAAAACGATCAATCAGCTGAGATATTCTACTATCAATTGCTTGGAATTAGGGACGGAAAAGTGCCTATTTATCTGACCTCAGAACGAATTTCATTGCCTCATACTGTAATTTAATGACGTCAAAAGAAGAATTGGTTTAAAAAGTATTTATTTCCCAATATTCAAATCAATTATAAGGATCACGATTGGCTGAGTGAACGAGCTATTTTTGCCGCCAATAACAAAGACGTCAACGAACTTGGCAATACTATTAAGTCGAAAATTCAAAGAGGGGAAATCACATATAAGTCCGCCGACACTGTTTTGAAAGCAAATGAATAAAGCTCTTAATTATCCAACAGAATTTTTGAATTCACTCGATTTTCCAGTAATGCCACACCACGTACTGCAATTCAAAATCGACGAGTGGTGAAATATCGACCAGAGAAAGCTTTATAACGGCACGCGGCTTACAGTAAAAAAAAAAATAAATAAATAAATTTAAAAAAAAATAAATAAATAAAAAAAAAAAAAAAATGAGCAACAATCTTGACAGGGCCTTTCAAAAGTAAAGATGTCTGCATTCCTCACATTCCTATAGCGGCCTGATGGCCAATCGGCTATCGCTCTGTACCACAGTCATCAGGTTCGAATTCTGGCAGTGGCATGGATGTTTTGTTAGGGGTTCGGAATCCACGTTAAACTATAGGTCCCTATCTAATTAGCCTAAAGTGTGCACAAAAATGACCGTATAGAGACAAAACAAACGAAATCGCATCTCTATGATTTCAACCATTTCAATTTAAGCGATTGCAATTCCCAATTCGACTGGCGTTTGCAATAGCCATCTATAAAGCTCAAGGCCAATCTTTAAAATTGTGCAGTTTAGATCTAAACGCGGATTGTTTCTCACATGGACAATTATATATTGTGTATTCTACAGTCGGCAAACAGACAATCTCTATAACTGCACAGTTAATGGAACAACAAAAAATATTGTACACCCACTAGCATTGTGAAATTAAACATATTAGAAACTCGTACTTTACTTTTTTCTTCCCCATTTAACCAGACTAAGCCACAATGAGTGGCCGCGGGTCTAATTATACATTTTTAAAAATCTTTTTAAGTTTTTAAAATAATTTATGTTTTAATACCTACTGGTAGACAGCTTCATGCTATGCTGATTAATAGGATAATAATAATAAAATTATCACATGCTATCAAGAAACCAATTGGATTTATTTATCTTATACCACCATGTAATCTAGAGAGAGAAAAGAGTGATCAATTTAAATGTTATTTAAAAATAAGAAATATTATTAAATTAGAAATACTGAAAAGCATTATGATGCAAATTTAAAAAGTTATATTAAATTAATTAATAAAAACTACAAACATCATAAGAACAAAATATAAAAGTTAGTAAGAATATTTGAAATGAATAAAACATAAAATAGCTACGTCATTATTGTAAAAAGAAAAGCTTATTTATAAAATAATCTTAAAAAATATATATATATATGTAGGATTTTTAAGAAAAAAAATTAAAAATATAGATTCATTATTAAAATAATTAATAGAGTGAATTACTTTTGAATTAATTTCAAATCATAAATTTTTAAAAATGTCTCCAATTATTAATTATATGATAAATCTAAATATTACTTCATTATATCAAATTCTTTCATTTTAATTTGATTTCACTATATTAATTCCACTTACCACAATTTTTTTTTTTTTGAAATTATTTTTAATTGAAAATGTTATTAAAATATTAAATAATTAATCTTTTTTTCAATTCCTCCTTAAAATGTTATTAAAATATTAAATAATTAATCTTTTTTTCAATTCCTCCTTAAAATGTTACTAAAATATTAAATAATTAATCTTTTTTTCAATTCCTCCTTAAAATGTTAAAAAAATTGTAAGGCCAAAATTATCATTAGGTCTTTATTAAATGCAATCATGCAAAAAAATCTTTTCACTTTCATCAATTACTAATAAACAGCCAATGCAAAAGAAAAAGTTCTGCCTTTCTTGCACTCGCACCTTTTTTTTCAGAGTATATGAATTTAAAAAAAAAAAACAATATTTAATAGAGCTGCTTTGATTTACTCATTAGTTACTTTGTCATGCTAATTGTTAGCTGTTTCATGCCATTAACTTAAATGCACTACAAAAAAAAAAATGTAATTTTATTGAGCGGTTTGAAAAACATTTTAATCATTCATCTCTCATAGGAAGTATCATTAAAGATTTCATTGTCTCTAAATGGTATAATTGCGATAAAATAATAAAGATGTAAACTCATGTTTGTGAAAATTGCAACACCATGAAGGACTTACGCGAGTGAGCTGAAATTTTCAGAAAATGCAAATTAGCGCATGATATGCAAATGATTAGAATTTCAAATCCATAGCGCATGCGTATGCTGAGCAGCGCCCTCTGAACGGCGGATGGATCTGAATAAATAGATGGCTGTAGCGAGGCGTGCATGGTTATCTGCTAATGGTAAACGTTAGCTCAATCATTACTTATGCCTCTTCGACGAAAGAGAGCGAGATTTGAACAACTTACAGAGTTTGAACGGGGGAGAATCATCGGCCTTCGTGAAGCTGGATTGTCTTATCGTGCAGTAGCCGCTCGTGTGCAGCGTAACAGCAGCACAGTGATGTGTCTTTGGAAGCAGTGGACGGACGAGTGTCGGACAACTCGGAAATCCGGGAATGGACCACGAAATGTGACGTCAGCTTGCGATTATAGACACTTGGTCGGCATGGCGCTGACGGACCGTACAGCTTCCTCTAGACAATTGGCAGCACAGTGGTCAATAGCTACGGGTGTTTCAATGTGTGCTTCATCAGTTCGTAGACATCTGCTGCAGCGTGGACTGCGCGCAAGGATTCCTTTATACAGGATCCCTCTCACGTTAAATCATCGCCGCCTGCGGCTACAATGGGCCGCTCAGCATAGAGACTGGCGTGCTGCTGGCAGCATGTTGTGTTTTCTGACGAATCCGCTTTAATTTGTGGTGCCATGATGGCCGCATTCGTGTCAGACGCTATGCCGGTGAACGCCACCTTCCGGAGTGCATTATCGAACGCCACAGTGGACGAACAAGCGGAGTTATGGTCTGGGGTGCCATAGCATATCATGGACGATCACAATTGCTAAGAATTGCGGGCAATCTGAACAGCAACCGGTACATCAGTGAAGTTCTACAGCTCCAAGCTGTTCCCTTCCTTCAAAGCTTGCCAGGCGCTGTATTTCAACAGGACAATGCCCGCCCTCATATCGCTAGGACTGTTCAATCCTTCTTTGCAACGCGGCAGGTACAGCTTCTTCCTTGGCCTGCGTATTCCCCGGATATGTCTCCGATTGAACATGTGTGGGATTTCGTTGGTCATCGTCTCGCACGTGATCCTCGTCCTGTTGCTTCTGCATACGAACTTTGGGTGCGCATACAAACAATATGGAATGCTCTTCCTCAGGCAGACATTCAAAATTTGTTTGACTCCATGCCACGTCGTTTAGCAGCACTTATTGCGGCGTGTGATGGCTACACAAATTACTGATTCCGATCTCTTGTTATTGTTTGTTTGCTTTGAACATTTAATCATTTATTTGTACCACTACCACACAACTGTGTATTAAATTTCATTCAATTATGACGATTCCTTCATGGTGTTGCAATTTTCACAAACATGAGTTTATAATTATTGCTATTTAAATAAATAATTTTAATTATTATTTGCAAACGTTCTTCAATGAAATCAAGCAAATTTTTCTTAAATATAATAATATGCCATCAGAAAAAGACAGTAACATATTTAGTTATTGAAAAACAATTATAAATATTAATACAGACCCTTTTCTGTAATTTTAAAATTTATTGGATTGTCACAAAAATTGGTGGACATACTATTTTTAACACATTGAATTGATTGCGCTAAAAATCCGTAACGGAAAATTTTTGAGTTAGCAGTTAATTAACCATGTTAATTTGGTTGCATTCAGTAAACACTTGTTTTTAATAAAGACCTAATGATAATTTTGGCCTTACAATTTTTTGGCAACTGCATTGCACTAGTTAAAAATCTTTATTATGTTTAAGGGATGTAACTAATTTTTTTCTATTACCGTCTCCACGATTTCATTTATTTGAATTTCTTTTCTTCTAAGACAACATCCATTTTTTAAATCATTACTACAAGTTTGGCATATAAGTCAAAGTATGGTAATTAACACTATTTTCTGGTTGAATCGAATCGAATTTACTGCTATCAAGTAACTCTGAAATTTATCTAGCACAATACAATTAGTAAAATGTATAACATAATTTATTTCATTTTTTAACACTTAACAATAATACACTAAATGGAAAATATTAATATTTTTAATAAAAAAAATTTTTAAATCATTCCAATGTTCCAAAATATACAATATTTTTTTCAGCTGTCAACTTTACTTCTAATTTAAAGGCAAAATATATACAAAAATTTCATACAATGCTCTTAATAAATAACCATTTATTAAAAAGTGTCAGCAAGTTTATGCAAATTGTGTGTGAATTTGCTTTCATTTCTGATATTTAAAACAATGTAAATAATACGTAACAATATTTTTAATTTTTTAGGTTTAGGTTAACATCTGTACTTCAAAAAGTTAGTACAATCAAATCCTAAAGAACTCCAACTGAAATTTATAGGGAAAAAAATCTAAACAAGTATCAAATGTAAAATAAACCTTTATTGAAACTAAACCTACATGGTTGATTCAAAAATAAAACAAAGGAAACCTTCACAATCCCATTTTAATACACACAATTTAATGATGTTACAAAAAAATCTTTTGGTGATTAAATATAATTCACATTTAAATAAAAAAAAATGTATAACTTAATTCAGATTTTAATACATCATTTATATAGCAATGAAGAGATTTTTGAAATATAGTATAATTAGGAACAGCAGGATAGTAAATAATCGATTTTAAAAATACCATAAATATAACAATTAATAAATTTAATCATATAACAAAAAATTTTTTTAATTGAATTGAAATTTCTATTTTAATTATAGTAAATTTATAACATTCAGATTATTGCCAAGTTCAAATATTTAATATGTGTAGATAGATGATAAAGCAATTTTTTCAAGATAACAATACTCTTTTTAAATATAATTTTATTTTTATATAGCATAATACAAGAGAGCATATATAATATGCCACAAAAGTAATAAAGGGATAATTATATGTGAATTAAGAGTGTAGAACTTAACATAATCATATTGAGACACTAACCGGAATAAAATCACGTAAATACAAATAATTTCAATTTATAAAATAAGACGTATGCACGATTATTTTCTCTTAGATGGTTAAAGACAAAACAAAGCAATTTTAAGACTGCAGTATAAACATAATTTAGAAAATTATAAAGGAGGAATCAAATGCCAAAACAGAGAAATTGTGTTTTCTTTATCAAATAAAACAGAGTAAAGCATTTACAAGCTATTTGCATATTTTAGATAATTGGAAAGTATACATAAAAAAAAAACATTACTGACATTTCCCATATCTTCCAAATATATTAAAGGTTTATTTACATACATTGCATACAAGGTATATAAAAAATATAAATTAGTAACCAATAAGAAAATTATGCATACAATTAAAAGATGTGAAAACCAAAGGAATTTTGTATGAATTAAAAAGTGTTTTAAAGATTGAATACACATACAAGAATTCATAAATCAAAACAATTTAAATGAATGCCAATGAAAATCCATAAAACTTAAATAGTATAATAAGACGCCTCTGGTTGAAGCACAATAACATTGCCATGAATCATTACAAAGAAGTGAATTACTGGTCTATTTTTTTAGAAGATGAATATTTTCTCCCCCATGTTAATTTAAGCTAGATAAAATTTAAAAAAAAATATTATTAACTCAAGGTAAGCATTAAGACAGGAGTGATTGCAGGTACCACTGAAATTGTCAGAATTTCATGTCAGATTTTCTGGAACTATATGAAGAAAATCTTTCCCCTTGCCTTTTTACAAATAAAAATGATAACTGCAATATCAAATTTGTCAGGGTAGCCTATTTTACTTTTAATATATATTTTAATTCCATCTTACATTTCACTGTTTTTAATATACTTATTTTCAATGATATACATTTTAAAAAAGATTAGATTTTCAAATGGCAACCTGACATTTTTTTAAACAGGCAAATGTAAATTTTCAAACACAATCACTCCTCATTAAACCTACAATTTTTTAAAACAATTAAATTTATTTAATTTTTAAACAGTTAAAAATTTTAATAAGATTTAATTAAAATAAAAAGTAAGTACATAATATTTTACAGAAGAAAACATCCCAGAGAGGACAACTGTAAATGTTAATGCATTTAATTAATAAAGTATAAGTAGACAAAATTTAGTTTTGTATTAAAGCTCATATATTTAAAAACTTACATGCTATTCCCTTTCCTATCACCATATGCGATACAAATAAATGCAAACAAACATAACAGACTTCATAGCTAAGAGACACTCACAATTAAGTTTATAACTTAAAGTGTTTTCATTTAAATTTTAAAATAGTAAAAAGAAAAAAATTAATACAACTTCATAGAAAAACATGATATACAATGTCTGCATACCATACTTAAAAAAGCAATTCCCACAAATACAGGAAACAATCACATTTAATTAAGTAAATGATGCTTTTGTAAGAAGCAACCAGCTATACATAATAATAAAATTAAATGTTTGAAAAATACTGAAGTTATACAGTATTTTGGTTGAATGAAAATAAATAAAATTTTAGTATGCTTTTCCAAAAAATTAATTATTTAAAACTAAATTTACTACATTCCTTTAAGAGTAATAAGACAGAAAAAAAAATAGTACATAGAAAAATAATTATGTACCTTTTAAATAAAGGATATTTTTTTTAATAAAATTGACCAAATTCTTTATAAATTTCAATGTTAACTTACTTTTATAATGCAGATAATAATTAAGCAAAGATAATTCCCTTGTTCTAAAAAACATAATAAATATTTATGAAGAACAGTATATTTTAAGAACAAACTCAAACACAGAAATTAAATTTGTTTTTACTATAATTTATTTGTTCATATAATCAAATAAGATTTTTTAAAATAATTATTAATCTAATTTGTACCTAAAATCTTCAACCAAGTAAACAGAAATAACAGGGAGAAAATAAACTTTCCTGATGGGTAAATATGAACATAAAAAACATTAATGGTTGATTTTTACAGATATTGAAGAATATATGATTTCAACTTTACATAAATGAATAAAATTCAATAAATAATTAAAAAACTATCTATAGATTAATATAATTGAATCTAGTAATTTACCATCCAATTTAAATAGAATTGTAATTTACTTGTTAAATGACTGATCCATAATAATTAATAAATTCACACTTGTTTTAATACTAAATATTTAAAATAATTTCTATTAATATTATTATCTTTTGAATACTCTTTTAACAAAAAAATTTCAAACTATTAATTTTCTAGATTTGATCGACTGGTCAATTACTTGAGTGAGAAATTAAACTTAATAAAGGAATTACGAAAAATTATATAATTTAAATTTGATTGAAAATGTATGTAAATAAATATATTTCAAAATGCTCCAAAATCTATACAACAAAAAGAAAATACAATATTCATTTAAGAAATATCCCTTGCTCACGTAACTGAATTGCTAAATAAAATATTACAAGTTTCAGAAAAGATTACATTACGCTATAAAGGAGATTTAAGATTTGACCAAAAATACTAAATTACATATTTAAATTCAATACTTTTTAACAGATATATGTATAAAATATAGAAAAGTAAAACAAATGATAAAAAAAAATATTATTTCAAATAAAATTCATATCTTGATCATCATACAATAAACAAGAGTTTTATTCATTGAAAACAATGACTGATTTTTTAGATAATTCATTGAGGCATGCAAGCAAAAATTCATATCAACACAGAATAAAGCTTTTTATCTCTTTCAAAGAATAAACAATATATAAAAATAATTTCAAGTTCATTAATTTCCATATGTAAACTAAAACATATATACAAATTTTTAATATGTATCAAAATCAAATTTATTTTAAGTGAAAATATAGAGCATCAGCACAACATGCTAGCATATAATATAAATCAAAAGCATGCATAAAAGTGTATAAAGGGATGAATGGATAAAAATAGATAAAAAAAAAAGTACATGTTGATTATAATTTTCAACTGAATTCAAAATATAATACCCCTACATATTTTCTGAAAAAACTGTCAATATCTATTATAAGACGTATAATTTTCTATAAAATAATTAACAAAACTAAAAGAGTATGAGAGGCAAAATGTATTTAAATAGCAGCAATTTTTAAAAAGACATATTTAAGAAATGTTTTTTACAATTACATCATAACTTTTGAGAGCATAAAAATTAAACATTTTTTAAAATCTCATTGACAAGTCCTACAATTGAATAACATTTCCAAAAGTATTTTATACTATAATTTTGATTAAAAAGCTGCCATTTCGATGAAATGTATGCACAATATGAACTAAAATATATCATATGTAATTTAAATCAAAATATTTAAAAATGGATTTTGCAAATTGAAAAGAAAAAAATAAGTAACAAATCTTTTAATATAAATATATTTGACTTTTCTTATGCCTCACAACAACCTTATTTAAAAACTACAATGTATTCAAAACCTCATCATTTAACAACACACTCTCAGAGCAACATTCTAAATGCAGATTTTGATTATGGAAATGAGAGTATGATTGCTTGTTATATATCTAACGTAATATTTATAATGTATCAACAAAATATAACTAAACATGCTACAGCACAAGCAAAAACAATTCACATAAAAAAAAGAAGAAAGAAATGGAATACACAACTTGACAATGATTTAACAATATGAGATGAAGAGGTGAGTTTAGAATGTTAATATTGAAACATATCTGAATAGACTTTTCTGTACACTCGTGTTTCCAAATACAATATGTAGATAATCAAAATACTTTTGATAAAATCAATTTCTCAGCCTTCTACTCTTTAAGAAAGAGTTCATGAAGGAAGTTGATTAAAAAGATGAGCATCTTATTTATGTTGGGAAATCAGATCTACATTTGCTTAAAAATAGTCACGCCTTTCATATATTAGTGCTGTTAAATAAAATCTCTTAGCTTATACAGAATTTTTGTACTTTTGATTTCTACTTTTTACTATAGCTAGAGGATTTCTTATCTGTACCTAATATCTAAGTAAAAGACGTTCCACAAATGCACATAATACAAGATATGAAATATTTATATTCATGTGATTAATGTTAAAATGCTGAAGAAAATGTTATACAGGCACAAAGGGAAGAAACAAAATTTTTAACTTTAAAGAAATGGCACAAGTATACCAATAGTTTCAAGCATTTTGTTAAGACATGTTTTGATAAATTTTAATTAAATCTATAAAATAAATTATATAAATTGATTAAAATTTTAGATATAATAATTAACTTTTAAAATTTTTCATTGCACTATCAAAATCAAAATATCACAAAATGGTAAAATATTTTTTTAAGCAAATCTTAGATGAATTTCTTGCTTAATTTTTGAATCTTATATTTACAATAAGAGCAGATGAATATGTTTTGAGGTCAATAAAAATCAAAAAAAGATAAATCTATAGACTTTATTATAACAAAATTTGAACACATAAATATAACTACATCTTACTTGAAATCCATAGTATACTTCATTTCTTCAAAAATGCATTCAATCTTGTGGTATGAATATCTCAAAAATTAATTCTTTTGTACAATTTGAAACTACTGGTAAGCAAAACATTAAAATAACAAGGGATATCTGGATTTACAATTTATGTATACAAAAGGTTTCCAGCAAACTACAAGTTTCTTTTCTATAACAAAAAAATAATAGATGCTGTTATGCTTTAATAACAGTCTAACGAACCTTTATCTTCTCAGACAGAAAATGCTATATCAGCTTTTAGTGATAAATGATGATCACTAGGTTTGTCAGATATGACATCCAGGACTCCAACAGTATGCAAACTGCCAGAAGTGTACCACAAAAGATCAGGTGATGATGTCTTTAATTCTGGAATGACAAACTCATGATCCTACAAAAAAAGATACATATATGAAATCAGTAACAATAAAATACAAATCTAACATGTAAATTTTGTACACATAACATTAAAAATACTTGATTGATAGAAATGTATTAGCAGGAATTAAGTTGATTACAAATTTATTTTTGGTAAATTCCAGCAGCTCATTTATAGAAAATGTAAAGTAATAGTCTGAAGATGATTTATTTCACTGAAAAGTATCTACAATTAATTTTAAAGGAAATACAGTCAAACGCATACAATGTGAAAGGTAAGCACTATTTAGTATCAAAAGAAAAATCTTAAAATTTTGCTTTTAACCAACAAGAAAAAGTCTGCAAACACTAATTTTAGATAAACAAAATCAAGAAAAAATATATAATCAGTGCTACTACTAATTCAGGTTACTAAACAAGGACTTAAACACCTTTTTAAATTAAATGTTATTCAATTACTTTGTAGTTTTCAATAACTATCACTTTGGCATCTATTATAATAACTACTTGATTTAAGAAATATTTCTTTCAAAACATGGAAATCGCTAGTTTTTGTTTCAAGAATTTTGGTATATTTTAAGAAACTCTAAGAAATTACTTTAATATTAACAATTTTGTCCTATAAAAATATTTATAATCATGGCATTTCTTCTTTAAATCATTGAAATAATGTTGAAGTTGACTAGAAACTACCTTAATGATTTATAATAAAAAATCTTCAGAATTTTTTTATGTAATTTATAATTTATAGGTTGAAATGCTCTTCAGTTCTCTTATCTCTCTGTTAGTATTCAATAAACTGTGTTATTAAGGATCTTTTTCCAGGCATAATAAATGAAACTTCAATTTGCATTTAAAAATCCTGTGTATTTTTTTCCCTCAAAGTAATCAACTTATTGGTGCTGAGATGGGGGAGATGACAATTATTCATACTTTAAAAAGATAAAGAGAGACATCATGTATCTCAATCATAAGTAGGACATCTAAAAAAGTACACCATTATACTTATATCCCTAGTAAAATAGATCTTATTAATAGAAAATTATAATTTAAAACTAAATCTTGCAAATTAATTAAGAAAAAAAAATATATATAATAACTATGCATATAAATTAATGAAAAATGTATATCCTTTATTTGGTACAATTTAATTCAGATATATATATATAAAAAAAAACATTATACTTACCAACACTGATTGATAACAGCTACACAAATTAGAGGACGGGTGTTGGAAAGATTTCCAAAGTAAATTCACCAATGAATCATTCTGAAAAGATTGAGATTCGCAGTTATTTTTAAAGCAAGATAAATCTGGCAATGATAGTAAAAAATATTAAAATTCTAAATAAGATTATTACAGAATAAAGGAAGTTTATTCCTATTAGTTTTTATATTCTTTTAGACTTATATATATTTCTAATAATCCAACAAAAAAAAATCACATATATTTAATAAATAAGATTAATTTAATTATTAATAAAAACATTTTAGAAAAGTAAAAATTATCTTTTCAAATATATAAAGTGTTTTTCATTGAATTTCACGATTTGAATTTTGTAATATTGGTTCTTTAGTTTTCTTAATATTAAATACAAATTTGCTATAAAACTTTTCCCTAATTTATCTTTCAATCATGTACAACATATGAAATAAAAGTAGACCATATCCTTTTCTCCTACACATTACTTTTAGAAATGATAGCTAATTGTAGTTTTTTTGTTTTTTTTTAATAGCAAGAAAAAACTACCTCTTACCTCTTTTTCAGGTAAAATAACATCCTTCCTTCGTTGTAATTCTTCAATCATTTCATTACTAAGATATCCATCTTTAAGTAATTGGTAGGAAGCCTCATTTTCAGCAATGTTAAACTCTCCTGCCAATAATAAAGGTTTATTTGTTTCTCCATTGATCCGGACGACCTCCTGAGCCAAGCAAGACACCTTTAAAAAGCAAATAAAACATTTATATACATTGCATCAGTTCACTAATACACATTTATTAATTTTCGGAATTATAAATAGCATTTACAATGCATATATGTGTATATACAAAGACATTTTAATCTATATAGAATCTATAGAATATATATTTATATAAAAATAGTTAATCAAAATGTTTACAACATAGTTTATACTTCCTCCTTCCTTAAAAGAACACGACATAACTGAATGAATGATAGAAATGTAATTATATACTTCCTGTCATTTACATTTCTCTGTTTATAAGAAATATATAATAAACTGATACAATTCAAATTTTCTAAAAACTAGGTGTGAATAAATTAAAACAAAAGTTTCTTCCCTGTCTTTTATAGAGCAAAATCACTATAAAATATTTTCAAAAATTTGAAGTTAAAATTGTACATACAATATGACTTCCTACATTCTTATTTTGTGCTTATATTAAAACCACATTAGAATTAACATAAATGACTCTTAGTTGTACTAAAATACAAATATATAGAAAAGAATATATATCTTATTTAAATATAAATATAATATCTTGTATAAATATAAATACATATCTTATATAAATATAATATCTTATATAAATATATATATCTTATATAAATATATATTGGAATGGCTTTTAATTGGAATTCATAAAAATAGAGGTATTTTTCTGAGAAATTAAAATCATTATTGTACATACTAAAAGCAGTTTCCACATGCATATGTAAAGAATTACCTAATTAACGGAGGGGGCAAAATTTAAGCTAACTTCCTAATTAGAGTCTTCAATACAATGAAAACACTTTTAATACTTTTCTATATTCTTTCTCTGTACTACTGTTGACTATATTAATTTTTTTTTTTTTTTTTTTTTTAATGATATGCAGCAGACCATGGATGAAATGAAATTTTTCTTGGGTAGCATATTTTCACAATCGGTAATTTCATATCTTCAGAATATAATCACCCCTGGTTATAAATTTTTAGCATAATTTTTAATAAAAATGCATATAAAAATATTACTGACAATTTTTCAAAACAGTTTTAAATGCATTAAGAATTGAAACTTTGACCTTATATTTAAGAACTCATCCCTTCTTGTAAATTAAGAATGGTTGTATAAAAAGAATAATATTTAAAAAAAATAATATAATTTCAAATTAAGACATTGATTGTATTGAATTACAATAAAAAAAAATTATGAAATTAATAACCAATATTTTTTTATTTTACATTATATGTCACTTTATAATACGAGTATTAGACAAAATATATAATTTGTATGATATTCAAATAATATATATTCGTATTCCTTGCAGATAACTTCACAATTTTGCATTTAAAAAACAACAAAACAGATTAAATATATGAAGTTATAAATTCTAAATGAACAGGTCAACTTAGCATCACAAATCAATTATGCATTTTTTATTTTCATCCAATTTTGTTTTAATTGTATATTCATAATATTTGCTGCAGGATTAATAATAAATATTTTATCTCAAAAAAAATTTCAAATTTTGAAATAATACAAGTCCTAAAATTTTATTTCAGATTAATTTAAAGATATATTAATGTATAATAAATAGCATTTTATGGCTTTGTTATACAATTTTATAGTATTTCTAGCAAGTAATTAAATAACTTTTTTATGTTATTTAATTACTTCATAGCAAAAATGTTATTAAAATCTTTTAGAACAAAAATTTTGTAGTTTTATGATTTTGGTTTTTAAAATTAATACTTAAATATATAATCAATTACTTGTAATGCATGTGAACCGAGATCTGAACGTGGAATCTGTACATTTGCAACAGTAATGGTGTTTGTCCCGATGACAGTTGAAAAATGAGTAAAAAGAACACTTCCACATTTCTTCATGTGTGATTTTATGGCTGATTTATCTGTAGAAGGAAGTGAAGAAGCTTCTAGTTCCTAAAATATGAAAAAAAATTATGTTTAATAAAAAATTACAAAAAATATAAAGTAAATATATATATATATATATTACAGAAAATTTATGAAATGCTAATCAAAAGATCCAATACAAATCATTAGCAGTCTAGCAGGTAGTTATATACATTTCTAATTTTGTAATTTTTGACATTTGAAATATGTTTATGATATATATATATATAAATTAAATTTCTTAAACTGCCTCAAAACAACTGTAAATTGTGATTTTCACTTTAAAATTTTACATAAAAGGTTCCAATTAAAAAAAAATATTTTCCTTTTTTTAAAAAAGTTTTTAATGACATAATGGTTTTTACTATCACAAATGGTAAAAACCATTACAAATTATATGAATGCATATAATTTCCTACCTATAAATTCATAGTGCTCTATAACCCTCAAATAATTAACGACTTTTCTTAGATATATCATATACTGTATAAAATAGTTCGATTTTTATATTCATGGCATAAAATCAGCAAAACACTTTTTAGTTTTAAAGAGCACTTTTGATATCACAATTGTATAAAAATATAGGTAAGTCATAAACTTAATATAATGGAAACTGGAAAGATCATTAAAAATCTTTGGTGAAAACAAAAAACACAATATCTTTTGACAATTTACAAACTTCATATTTGTTACACAAATGACCATCTTGATCAGTATTACAGTTCATTATTAATTTGGTTTTATTGCCTGTTTATAGCATTTTCCTCCAATGGCTGAAACAGATGTACAATGTACATTGCATTTTATCTACTTTTATTAAAGTATGACTCTTTTCCATTGCCCAAAACTATTTCATTTCTTCTTTTTATACAATTGATTTGTTCTGTATATAGATAATTTTTTTCCCCCTCACATAAAATTGTAATTTTTTTTTTTTTAAAAAAAAAAATTTTTTTTTGTTAAATGTTGGTATTATAAAATTTATTTATTTTTAAACTTAAAAAATAAAGATAAAAAAAACCCAGATGTACAGAGTTAAGTTTCAGTAAGGTCCATCAATAATCAGAATATTAAAAAATATAAGAATCTCATAACATGTGTCTTAAAAAAAATTTTTTTTTAATATGGTAATTATGCGATTTTTGTCAATCAATAACCACAGAAAAATTGCAATATTTGGCATTTCTATACAGAGCAGCTTACAATCCATGGATTAGACAGGAAATTATGGTAATAGAGCATAGGAGTTCATTCAAAAGAATGCTTAATAATGGTATTTATATCATATTTCATTAAATAACAAAAGTCAAAAGTATTTACAATAATTGGTATACAACAAAAAACATAATTACCTTTTCAATCAATTCTCTTAATGATGTATCCGATTTTCCATTAAGTCTGAATAGAGAACTTTTATAAAAAGTAGCCATTCCTTTCAGGCTATCTTGAGGTTGGCTAAATACACTTTTAAAGCCAAGAGCATCCAGATTAGGTTCCAAAACTGCACTAAAAAACTGTTTTGCTACTTGCTGCAAACAAATAATGTGAGCATCCAATTTGCTTAATTCATTCAAAAGCTTATCCTTTTGCAAGTATGCATCCGAATCTGGAGTTCCTAAGTTATATGATACTAATCCAAAAGAGTTATTTTTAATAGATTGCCTCAGGTTTTCGTTTAATTTAGGATTGCTAACATATTTTCGTCCAGGTAATACACAATACTGATCTTTTACTGGTGATTTAGTATGCTGCACGTCATTATGAGCTCCATTTGCTGTAGGAGTTATTTTTTCAGTATGGTCAGAGTTAACATTAGTATTAATATTATGAACAACTTCTTTTACAGAGTTCTGTAGAGCACCACTTTTATCAGCTCCATTTAATGTTAAATCTATATTAGATTCCTTAGGTGGTGTGACTGTAACAGGAACAGGAGTAATTGAAAATACATTACTTTTTTCTGAAGATTGGGCAACTTTTTCATCAGAAACATAATTAAAACTAGATTCTTTATCTTCTTTAGTTGAAATTTCTACAGGAGGTTTAACTTTTTCAACAATTTTTTCAGGAGTTGTTGCAGTAGCTGGCAATGGGGAAGGTGATATATTTGTATCCTTTTCAGATTTATCTTCAATTTGATGAACAACTTTTTCAGTTTCAGGTGAAGCATCAATTTTAGATTGGTCTGCTTTTATTAATGGTTGATCAGCTTCATTAATATTTTGAAATTCATCTAATTTTGAAGAAGGGAGCTTTACTTGATTTTCATCATCAGAATTAGAATTCTTACTGCTTTTAACACTTTCAGAATTTTTATCTTCATTTTCAATCTTGGAATCCTCTTCTTTTTCCTCCGATAATTGAAGATTTTCAGACTGTTCCATTTTTTCTTCTGGAACTTGTTTTTTGGTTTGATCTGTTGTATCCATTGTTTTTGAGTCTACGCTTTCTTCAGATTTTTCTCCCGATTCTGGTGCTAGAGCTGAATCAGATTCATCTACTTCCATTGGTTCTTCAACTGATTTTTCTTCGGGTACTTTTTCTTCTGCAATATCATCTTTCTCTTGTTCCTTAACAACTTCTTTTAAATCTTCCTCACTCTGTTCATCATCTGCATCTTTAAGCCTTTTACTAGCTTCTTCAGGAGAGGAACCTCGTTTTCTTTTACGTTTTTCAGATTCTTTTTTTTCAGAAGTTTCATCCTCGTCAACTTTAGAATCACTAATTTCCTGAATGTCATCATCATCCTCTTCAGCATAACGTTTTGCTTGCAAGCCACGAGAAGGCCTTCTTTTGGGAGGTTCATCTTTATTTGCAGCTCCCCGACTGCTTCTGCGTGATTGTTTAGTTTTATCTTCTGTAGATGGGCTACTTTTAATTTCTATTACCTCAGATCTTTGTCTTCTACTTCTAGTCGGTTTAATTGTTTCTTTTTCTTTGGCTGCTCTTCCTCTTTTTGCAGGAACCTCTTCTGCTTCAATGCTATCATCTGAAACCTCAACTGTTTCATTTTCTTCTTCTTCTTCTTCTTCATTTTTCTTTTTACTCTGGCGACCCTTACGTGAGCGAGAAGTTCTTTTTGATTTATTTGTCTCGCGGGTTTTTATTGCAGTTTTTGCAGATCGGCTTCTACCACGGGTTTTCAATTTTTCATCTGATTCCGAATCCTCTAATTCTTCACCACTTGCAAAGTTTTCATCATATTTAGAATTAGGTACTTCTTCTTCTCCATCACTTTCTTTATAATTAACTTTACCAGTATTCCTTCTAGTTGACTTAACACGTGTTGCAGGAGTTTCTCTGGTACGACTCTCTGATGGAGAAGTACTATCTCTTAAAAAGCTTCGTTTACTTTTGGAACCTTTGGAATCAGCCGCAGATGCAGCAGTTTGGGCTGCTGTAGAGCTACGTCGAGATCTAGAGGCCTCTTGTTTTGTAACAGCTCGACCAGATCTTCTAGGTGTATTCTAAAATAAAATAGCCATAAGAAATATGATAGTAGTTATTAAAAAAAGGGAAGGGAAATTAGATTAACATGACACAATTTTCAAATCTAACACTTCCCTTCAAATTGCCCATTTAAATTATTAATTATACGGTTTATTATGATTATATGTTTACAAACAAATATGAATATATCTTCTTCTGTGGTATTAAATATCTCAGGGTACATAAATGAAGCATCCTCCAAGTTTACTTTTAACTAACACAACAGTAAGATATAAGCTACAAATGCACACACTCACTATGTATGAGTAAGTAGTTGGAATTGTATTTTTAGATTTGTTGATCATTCATACACTATTTAATCATAGATTTATTTTCAATAACATTAAAACTTAATGCAATTTAAAATTTATTCTTTAATTTTTAAAATTGAAAAAAAAATTCCACTTGCACATCATTGGTAAATGATGCTTTTAGTTTCTCGTTTATATAGTACAAATATATTGTGAACAAAATGAAAAGTTCTTAGAATATTATTTAAAGGTAATTTTTAAAGTCAAAAAGGAGAAAAATACGAACATAGGCAGAAGGTCTTCTAGACAACATTCATAATCAACTTTGCAATTTTATTTCAGCCTATTAAGCCTAAGTAAAGTCATTAAAAAGTTAATTAGATTTTATTCCCACATGATTCTAAATACAAATTTATCTACTTGTTTTAGAAATATAAATTCGTCTTACAGAAATTTGCACCTATATATTGCCATTTCAACGATACTGGCTTTGGTCATTCAGTATGCACAGCTGAACATTACTTAATATTATATAGTGATATAGTCTTGGGTATTTTTTTTTTCCCCACTGAAGAAACATGCTTCATAATATTTGCAATAAATTAACTTTTGAAGGATCTGTAAGGCACGGGGCGACTTTACATATAAATAATCTTAATTCACTTCTTTCTGTATGTTTTTAGTAAGTTTGCTAGTAATTATCTCCCCATCACCAACATTTTTCTAAATTTAATACATTGATTGATATATATTTTGCTTACTTATTGTACAAGAAAAAGGTTGTTCTCCACTTTGAAGTTGTCTACGAACAACTAGACAAACACACCTAAATATTTAGCACTAAATGAAATATAAATGAAATGTTTTGTAATGAAATATCCATAATCAAAATGAGAAAAAGTTGATAATTTGTTTTGAAATATGAATTAGTTTTGTGTTGAAAACAACAAAATGAAAGGTTAATAAACATAACAAAGACATACTTCAGACTTGATAATAATCATTAAAAAAAATTTTTTTTTTTAATTTGGTAGTCGAGAGTGAACAAATTCTCATTTTGTTGTTTACAATTCAAAAACAAGTTATTAGAATTTTTAAATCTATATAAAATCGATATATCATAATATTCAAATAGTAGATGGACAACAAATCTATTTTTAAAATGTCAACATCATCCAGCCTTAGTAATGATAAACAAAGATGCCATACTTTTTTTAAATGTTTATGAACATTGTGCCATATTTTGCTGGAATGGTGAAATAGGGTGGGATAAAATACAAGAGAAAATATTCATATTAATTGAAAGAAAATTGAAGCTATAATTAATTCTGTCACACAAATATTGATTCTGAATACTTCCTTTTTACTAGAACTACAAGAAAAAGTGAAAATTTTATTAATACCAATTTCTGGGCAATGAATCAAGTTGATCTTTACACTGTTTCCATTTACAAGAAGAAAGATGAAACTAATATGCTTTCTCCAGTGGAGACTCTATTAGCATTAACAGACAAGTTACATATGCCTTGTTTGATTACATCTTAAGTGTATTAATTGTTACACAACTCAGAACAGGAAGAAATGAAATTTCCTCTTTGAATAAACGTCAACATTGAAAAAGAGTTTCTCCTTTAAAACTGAATTAACACTGCCAGTGACCAACACACTGTTTACATATACTGAAGATATGTATCACTCTCAAGCAGTAAATTTTACAGAAAATCAACTCGAATCTGATTCCATAAAGAAGTGTGGAAAAGTGTTAAATAAAAAAAAAAAAAGAAAGAAACTATGTACTTAGTAATGGACTATTATTCCATAAATAAAGAATTTTAGAAAATCATGTTTTGCAGTTAGTTTGCCATAAAAGAAAAGAATACAAGTTATTAGTTAGTACATTAGTCTGCTTTTACAAACCCTCTAGACTTGAAAAAGATTAAGGAAAAAACTTGATATTCCTTTTACTGGCCTGGAATGGCTCAAACAATTTAGCAAAACTTGTGAACAATTTCAACTCGGAACATCTGAAAATCTGCTGTCAAAGTGATAACAGATCATAATCCATTAACTTTTAAAAAAAAAAAACAGTCTCCTAAACTACAACAATGGTCATTAGAACTTGTCAACGCATTCTCATAGTAAACTATATACACTGTTTTGGATACTTACAGTGAAATTTTTTCTGATTTACTTAATTCAATTTTTGTATTTAAGAAAAAAAAAAAAAAATACCATGCTTCAGAAGTAGTTCAATAAAGTACATAATTTAATAGAAGGATCTCATAAAGCTAAGGAATTTAATTTGTTTAGTTTAAAACATATATAAATATATTTACAATATTTAAGAAATATTTTGCTCAAATCATTGAACTAATGGAACATTTCATTTACAATGATGTCAAATAAGTATTTTAATAAGAAATTAATAATTAATTATCTTTAGAAAAGAAAATCGCAATTTTAACTAAAAAATTCAAAGTGAAAAAGCTTTTTTGATGATTTTGTTATTTAAAAGAGTTTAAATAATGATATATGAAGAGTTTTTGTTTTTTTATTTCATTTTATGGATCGTTCAAATGTTGATCGTGTTCAGTGTAAAGATATTCATTTTTATACATATATATTACTTCATGATAAATGTAATTAATTAGTGTTAATCTTCTGATATGCTTTGGCCTATTATAATGTAATGTATTTTTTTTTTTTTTACCAAAGTTGCCATACATGTTATTTCAGATAAATGATTATGTATTGTTAATAATTAACACCCCACGGCTTTATCTTGTAAAGAAGGTGTAGTAAATTGTAACATTGGAGATCTCACCTTGGAGCATAGTTGCCATTGGAATCAGATAAAGAAAGATATTACGGGTAGAAGTGAGGACTGCTAGAAATGCGATATTGTTAAAGGAAAATATATTTGCTTTATTATCGTTTTAAAATAATCATCTTGATTATTTATCAAGGAGAAATCACGTTACATGTTATTTACATCCTAAATTCAAGTTTATGTTTCACAAAGTTTCAGAACAATATTGTTTTGAAAACAATAGTTGATCAAAAGAAGCTGATTAACAATGATTGAGATGTCAATGAAAGGCTAGTAGTTAAAATCAGTACAATTCAGGCATTTGGATTATGAATTTAGTGTAAGTGTAAAGTTAATTTAAAGCTTCAAGTGATTTGTATAATATAATAATTTAGAGAGGATTTTAGAGGAAAAATCATCAAACAATCAAAATTTTAAAAGCCAATTTTCTTAAGACTCGTTAGAGTAGTTTGCAAATTAATGCACTGAAATATACCAAAGAAGATTAAGATTTTTAGAAATTTCCTTTTTTGGATTTGGACTCTGAAGAGATGGAAACATGATTTTAGGAATGAGAAACATGGAACATCTCTTCTAGGAGGAGCCCCATCCACGTTTAAAAATAAATAGCACATCATCATAAGTAAGTTGTATATCATCAAAAAAGAAATATCACATGTAGGAAGTAATCATTTCACTCATCTTCACCCTACACAATCAATGGTTTCATCTTTAGACCTCGGGAATGTGTAGAGAAGTAGAAAAATAGAAACCAACAAAGGATAAAAATAGAATAATATCTTTTCGACAAATTAAAACAAGCTACCAAAGATTTTCTTAACACTTTCACTGCCAATCTCATGCTAGCATGTGACATGGCATCAAAGATCAAGAGTCAGCGAGTGATGTGGTATCTCAGTAAACAATCACATGCTCGTGTGGGAAAAGCACCACCATAACATTTATTCTCCACTTCAATTGGTAAATAAATTTTAAGTGTGTCTGCTGGTATTGTCGTGGAGAGAAAAGTTAGTTGTGCACATATGGGTTTTGAAATTTATAACTTTATTAGTTATTAAAAAAATTGTAATGATTTTAGGGATAATAGTTCTACAGGGTCTTCACGCATCTAAAAAAGAAAAATGTACTCTAACAGATGACGAAATTGCAAATTTGTTGGCTGAGATTTGGATGAGTACCAGAGTGATATTAATTATAATAGCGATGAATTCATTTTTAACCACGGTCCCCCATGATATTTCGGATTGTATATCATTATATAACATACTTACAATAATTAATTTATATTGGGTGTTTGTTAAAAGATCCTCAATATTATATCACTAAGTATCATACAAAAATAATGGAGTCACTATTTTCATCATTTTAATACATATGCTGGCATGTAATCAAAATATATCAGAAAAGGCTTAAATATCACTTAGTAATAAGTATGATAAATACAATCATGTTTTATTACCACTTTTTAATCATATTTGTTATAAAAAGTAAGTCACTTTCTGGGCAAAACCTATTTCTCTGGGAAGTAAACACATCCTCATGTGACAAGTAGTCAAAGTGTTAAAAAACATGACTTGTTTTTATAATTCAGTCTATTTAGATAGATAGAAAAATAAACCTTAGGTATAGCTTATTAGCAATTAATTTAATTTATTAAATAATTAAACGAATATTTATTAATAATGGCACAATAAAAATAAAAGTCTTACTCCTTCATTCTTGCTCTCAGCTATAGCCGTGCTTCTTTGACTAGTTTTTCGAGGCATAACAGATCTTCGTACACTCCCCAAAAATTATTAAAATTTGTCTGAAATCAGAAAAATTATATTGAAGAAAAATCTAGGAACTTTTTTAAGCATTTTTAATTCATTCCATATTAATGCTTAAAAGTTTCAATGCTATTTTAAAAAACTTAGCATAATAAATTTTAACATTCATCCATTTTTATACTTGCTTCAGGGATGCATCCACTATTTCATAATTATTTAAAACTATATATTTAAAAATAAAAAAAAATCTGTAAATAAAATTAACAATTTAAAACAGCAAAATAATTTCACATAAATTGAATGTTTCTTTTTTAGTTATGATCTAAAACATATTAAATATGTTATAAGCAAAGAACAGAACAACTCAGAAATTCAGTTTATATATTAAAAAAACAATTAGATGTCCGTATTTTATTAAAAGAAATTATGCCAATGCAAAATAAATTTTTTTCTAATAGATGAACACATATATTTTACACTGTTTAAATTATTATATATTAACTATTTAACAAAATGTTATTCTTTGACATTTGATCCTGAAAATCTTTAGTAGTAATAATTAAATAATGTTTTGAAAATCCTTATTTTTTTCATTTAAGTTGTTTTTGTAAAAAAAAAAAAAAAAAAAAATTTAAATGAGAGCAGCATTTTTTCTATCAACGGTTGATTTCAGGTAAGAAAAAAATTTTTATAATAGAAGCAATTTATTAAAACAGAATATATTCCTATGAGAGATTCATTAAATATGTGCCATTCTTAAACATTTATAAGATTTGCCATAAATATGTTAATTATTTTCAGATTTATTATTATGTTTCATATTTAAATTCATTTAGAAATTTTGAACACAGGAAAAGATTTAATTTTTAAGAAAATTTTGAAAGAAATCTAATCTATATTTAATAAACTTTTTAAATTAAATTAATTTATGTATAAATTTATTATTAAGTTCAATTTAGACAATATTCACAAATACACATTTCTATATTTGATACTCAGAATGACCATTGAAAAAATTAGACATAATAATAACTTAATGCAAGCATGTATACATTCTTAAAACACAACAATTAAATCACATGGTTATCCATAAACACTAGGTTGCTAAACTTCGCCAACGTTAAAACTCGCCAACTTTATTATTGTATACACACGTTTCTCCACTTACGATAATAAATCGCCGATTTGGCGAAATCTAAATGTTTGTTAATATTTACTCTTAAAAAGTCATACATATCTTATATAATTTATATTAAAATTGAATTAAGAAGTATCATTAAGTTTTTTGTTTACAATATCATAGCTATTAATGTCAATCATAGTGTAACAATCAAATTTGCTTTTTCATCTACAATGGTTCTCAATAAAATATCGCCATTTTCAAACGATTTACATGTTCGTTATCAAATTAGATATTAAGAAAACTCGTTAAGCAAATTTCATATTGATGTTCGTAAATTTTTTTATCTTGAAATGATATGTGAAGAATGATAATTTCTTCTGAAGTAAAAAATATACATCTGTAGTAATTTTTACTGTTATCATTCAAAAATATAACTTTAGGCTTAATAAGCTATTCCATAAGTGTATCTCTTTAAAAAAATTATTCATCAAAGAATTTAAGCAGTTAAAGAGAAGTAATTAAATTTGAAATATTGAGCTTGTAAAAAAGAAATTTTCCAACATACTTTAATACTATAACTCAATACACAAAAACAAAATATTTACTTACTGAATACAACTTTCACCGTTAGATTTAAACTTACGCCAGCGATTGGCGCGCCGTTATTAGTAACTGTATAACAAGTTCTAGAATAAATAAATAAAATAAAAAGAAAAATATAAATTTTTCTGATCCCGAAAATATTTTAGGATAGAAAATAACCACTATTGTTTGAAACTTAAGGCATAAGAATAATTTTTCTTTAAATGTTTTCTTTTAAAAGCTAAACAGATGACGAAAATTTGTATTGTATTTAAAGTAAACTCAGAAACATGATTAAAATAAAAATATTAACAAAAATTCTGTAACATGAATTGAGAAATTGTTAAATGCTTCAAAAAATTGTGTAGTTTCTTCAAATTTCCTCTCATTTTTTTTTTTTTAGTGACTGTGAGTAAATTATTTCACGCCGTGAAGCTCGTGTCAGATTCTTTTAAAAATCATATAAAAAAAGATTTCATGTTGTCTTCTATTAATTAAATAAACTATATTTTTTATGAATATTATGAATATTGTTATACACTTATATAAGAATACAAAGAACGAATGTTTAGACAAACAACAATAGATACAAATTTCTTAATCATTTGATTAATAATTGAAGGATGGATTATTCCTCTTAATTTGAATTGGACTATAGTTACCCTGAAAATGTATTCTTTTAGCGTATCGTTTGCCTTCAAGTAATTTGCAATTATTTGGATAATGATGTATGTGTTAAGAAATAATAGTTTTATTTATTTATAATTATTATTTTTTTATTTATTATCATTTTTTATTTATTATTATTTTTATTTATTTATTTATTATTATTATTGTTTTTTTTCTCTTTTAGTAATGTTCAACATTTTTACTTGTTTTTCCTGGTTTTTCAAAATAAAATTAATGTTCTCAAGATTTTTTCTTTTATGTAATTACTATAGAGGTTTCATTTATTTATTTATTTAACTTAGTGATTTTTTTTTTTTTTTTTTGAAAATTTAAATCCGTCGTCAGGTTTTTTTTTAATAATAGAATGCGAGATCAATTATCGTTTGGACTTTGAGCTGAGCGGACGTGTTTCTTTTCCTCTCCCTCAAATCGGTTTGTTTTCTAATCTTTCTCCTCATTGGTATGTGATTTTTTTCCCTCTTATTCCGTCTTAATCTCTTTATTACCTTTCTCTATTTGATTTCTTTGGTTCTATGTTATTATTTTGTTGTATAAAATGAATAGCTAAATTCTAGACTTCTTTTTTAGAACTTTTAGCTAAATTCTAGAATTCTTTTTTTTTTCTTCTTCTGTATTTTACTGTGTAGGCGCAGAATTGTTCGGGCTTTTTTAGCTACGAGCGTTTCTCACTGCCTTTACTCAGTAAAGTGCTTATTTATTTTCTGCTTTAGTCAGTATTTTTTTAAATATTTAGTTTTGTTTATTTTATTCTATTATGGCTGTTGTCGAAGGAGTTTCGCTCTCCTCAAACAGCACAACTATGTCTCTCTCCCCTGCTGACCAATCAACCAGTATGCTTCATTTGATTGACGTTAATACTAACCCGACAGCGTTTAACTTTATTCAAGAACTTGATCAACTTAATATTAGCATCAACAATTTTTCCTCATTCATTGAGTGCGAAAACCTCAATGATCATCTGAACAATATTGAAAATTGCTTAAAAATTGAACCTCAAATACCTAATTTAGATCTTTTTATACAACTTACGCTTTTTAATATTACCAATAAAAACTTAAGGAAGCAAATGAGTCTCATCTTGGTGAAACTCAATGCTTCAAACAACTCGGTTACTACTCCTACTAAAAGAAAAAACTTAAGGTCACACAAAAGCAAAGAAAAAATTTAGCTAAACGGCCTAATACCAGTGATCCCCCTGTTATAAAGTTATCTTCCAAATTTGAGTGCCTTAACCCAGATGAAAATCTTGGTCCTAGTGATGCAGACAACATACCTCCTGCTAAAATTGAAGACATTTAAAATAATGTTGATAAATTACATCTGGATGAAAACAGTATGGACACAGATCTCACTAATGACCACAATGTTGCTTCTTCTTGTCCTGCACCCCATACTACTAAATATGTTCCTCCAATTATAATTGACAACATACAAAATTCTACTGAAATTCTTAAGAACTTCAACCAGATTACAAATTCAGAGATTGAAGGACGCCTTTCTGGAGGCAAATTAAAAGTTTTTCCAACCACACCTGATGACTACAGATCCATACGGAAGCAAATTGATCAATTGAAACTTAAAAGTCATACATTTGAACTTCCCCAAGAAAAGCAACTTAAAGTTGTAATTCACGGACTGCCTTCAGATCTTCCAATTGATGTCATCATGCAGGAACTCCAAATTCTCAACTTTCATCCTGAATTCATCACTCCACTTCGTAATCGTGCAGGTACCGGCAATCTACCTCTGTACCTAATAGTTCTACCAAAAAATGAACAAAACAAAAGAACTTTCGACCTATCCACCTTATATTACTTTAGGGTCAAAGTTGAACCACTCAGAAGAAAATCAGGACCCAGCCAGTGCTCTAAATGTCAAGAATTCTATCATCATAGCAAATTCTGTACAAGATACTCTCGATGGCTCAAATGTGCTGGACCTCATGCCACCAAAGAATGCACCAAAAGGCCAGATGAAGCTCCCAAATGCGCCCTTTGCTCTGGAAAGCATACTGCAAATTTCTCAGGTTGTCCTAAAAACCCTGCCAATTTCACTCCTGCTCCTAACCCGAAGGTCAACGCTTGGACGGAGAGACTTACAAAACAAGCACAACAAATGAAGCCTGAGAACTCCAACCAATTGTCTCTTCCCGCTCATCAAAAGACTTCTCCAACTCTTCCTCCTTCTTCAGATGACTTTCCAACTCTTCCTACCCACACCTCTCACCATACTACTTCTTCCAATACTGTGCAGGCTTCCACGGAAACGTCTCCAATTCCACTCATTCTGCAACAATTAGTTGGAGTACTTTCAAATCTTTCTGTTATAATAACTGCTCTTCAAAATCAACCAGTCAATAACATTCAATAGATCGACCAATAATTCTATCTTATGCGTGACTTGGAACTCCAATAGTCTCAAAGGAAAAATTAATGAATTACAAAATTTTATATCTGAAAATAAACCTCATGTAATTGCTCTCCAGGAGACACATCTTCGGCCAGGCGATTCCTTCAAAATTCCAAATTATATCATATATCGCTCCGATTGTCTTACCCACAGAGGAGGAGGCACGGCTATCTGCATTCATAAAAATATTAATCATCAATATTAATCATTAAAATATTTTACTACAACCAGCTTTGAAAACTCTGCTATCGTTATTAATCTCAAGAATAACCTAAAAATTACAGTTGCTAGCATTTATCGCCCTCCAATTGGTAGATTCCTCACACAAGAACTTGATACAATAGCGAACTCCAATCAACAAGTACTTCTACTTGGTGACTTCAATTCATGCATCATGCATGGAATAATGGACGCCGCAACATAAATGGTTCTATTCTCTTCGATTGGACAAATCTTAATGCATTCAATGTTATTGCTCCTAATTATACAACATATTTCTGCCTTCACAATCCTTGCAATAGTACTCTTGACATCGCACGTCTTAAAAATTTAAACGCCGGGCCTACTTCTTCTATCAACGATCTTTACAGTGATCATAACACTGTGATAGTTGAACTCTCTCATAAATCATTTACGCCCTTCCTCAATATCATAATCACAACTACCAATTGGAATAATTTTACTAAAATTCTCTCTCAAAGCATTCCTGGTAATCCAGTCATCTCCAATATTCAAGATATTCACAAAATAATTGATAAATTCAACTATGCTGTTACTTCTGCTATCAACCTTGCTAGCAAATCTAAAGAACTCAGTACACCACA